>JAWNOR010000413.1:0-265623 GCA_035045885.1 Drosophila borealis | reverse complement strand
CCCTACTATCAATCTACATTCAAACATTTTACAAATCGATAGGTGAAAAAAAGTGGTTGACCCAAAACAGATTCGTTTGTAAAGTCAACCTTTTTTTATGATTTTTTGTAATATCTCGGCCAAATAATGTCCGATTTGGGAATTTTGTACCATTTTGGACTCGTAAGGATCAGTACTATCGATTGGCATCAAAAAAATAAAAATCTAAATTTTCACCCAAATCAACAAAATGGCAAAGGGTTACATCACGTTTTTCTCAAATTCGGGGTCGGTTCGAAAATCAAAACTTTTTGATGATTTTTATTGAATATCTCGGGTAAATACTGTCTGATTTCAAAATGTTATACCTTTTTGAATTCGTAGGGAACCCTACTATCAATCTGCATTCAAACATTTTACAAATCGATAGGTGAAAAAAAGTGGTTGACCCAAAACCGATTCGTTTGTAAAGTCAACCTTTTTTTATGATTTTTTGTAATATCTCGGCCAAATAATGTCCGATTTGGGAATTTTGTACCATTTTGGACTCGTAAGGATCAGTACTATCGATTGGCATCAAAAAAAGAAAAATCTAAATTTTCACCCAAATCAACAAAATGGCAAGGGGTTACATCACGTTTTTTCGTTATACCTTTTTGAATTCGTAGGGAACTCTACTATCAATCTGCATTCAAACATTTTACAAATCGATAGGTGAAAAAAAGTGGTTGACCCAAAACCGATTCGTTTGTAAAGTCAACCTTGTTTTATGATTTTTTGTAATATCTCGGCCAAATAATGTCCGATTTGGAAATTTTATACCATTTTGGACTCGTAAGGATCAGTACTATCGATTGGCATCAAAAAAAGAAAAATCTAAATTTTCACCCAAATCAACAAAATGGCAAGGGGTTACATCACGTTTTTTCTCAAAATCGGGGTCGGTTCGAAAATCAAAACATTTTTGATGATTTTTTATTGAATATCTCGGGTAAATACTGTCTGATTTCAAAATGTTATACCTTTTTGAATTCGTAGGGAACCCTACTATCAATCTGCATTCAAACATTTTACAAAACAATAGGTTAAAAAAAGTGGTTGACCCAAAACCGATTCGTTTGTAAAGTCAACCTTTTTTGATCATTTTTTGTAATATCTCGGCCAAATAATGTCCGATTTGGGAATTTTATACCATTTTGGACTCGTAAGGATCAGTACTATCGATTGGCATCAAAAAAAGAAAAATCTAAATTTTCACCCAAATCAACAAAATGGCAAGGGGTTACATCACGTTTTTCTCCAAATTCGGGGTCGGTTCGAAAATCAAAACTTTTTGATGATTTTTATTGAATATCTCGGGTAAATACTGTCTGATTTCAAAATGTTATACCTTTTTGAATTCGTAGGGAACCCTACTATCAATCTGCATTCAAACATTTTACAAATCAATAGGTTAAAAAAAGTGGTTGACCCAAAACCGATTCGTTTGTAAAGTCAACCTTTTTTGATCATTTTTTTGTAATATCTCGGCCAAATAATGTCCGATTTGGGAATTTTATACCATTTTGGACTCGTAAGGATCAGTACTATCGATTGGCATCAAAAAAAGAAAAATCTAAATTTTCACCCAAATCAACAAAATGGCAAGGGGTTACATCACGTTTTTTCTCAAATTCGGGGTCGGTTCGAAAATCAAAACTTTTTTGATGATTTTTATTGAATATCTCGGGTAAATACTGTCTGATTTCAAAATGTTATACCTTTTTGAATTCGTAGGGAACCCCACTATCAATCTGCCATCAAACATTTTACAAATCAATAGGTTAAAAAAAGTGGTTGACCCAAAACCGATTCGTTTGTAAAGTCAACCTTTTTTGATCATTTTTTGTAATATCTCGGCCAAATAATGTCCGATTTGGAAATTTTATACCATTTTGGACTCGTAAGGATCAGTACTATCGATTGGCATCAAAAAAAGAAAAATCTAAATTTTCACCCAAATCAACAAAATGGCAAGGGGTTACATCACGTTTTTTCTCAAATTCGGGGTCGGTTCGAAAATCAAAACATTTTTGATGATTTTTTATTGAATATCTCGGGGTAAATACTGTCTGATTTCAAAATGTTATACCTTTTTGAATTCGTAGGGAACCCCTACTATCAATCTGCATTCAAACATTTTACAAAATCGATAGGTGAAAAAAAGTGGTTGACCAAAAACCGATTCGTTTGTAAAGTCAACCTTTTTTTGATCATTTTTTGTAATATCTCGGCCAAATAATGTCCGATTTGGGAATTTTATACCATTTTGGACTTGTAAGGATCAGTACTATCGATTGGCATCAAAAAAAGAAAAATCTAAATTTTCACCCAAATCAACAAAATGGCAAGGGGTTACATCACGTTTTTTCTCAAATTCGGGGTCGGTTCGAAAATCAAAACTTTTTTGATGATTTTTATTGAATATCTCGGGTAAATACTGTCTGATTTCAAAATGTTATACCTTTTTGAATTCGTAGGGAACCCTACTATCAATCTGCATTCAAACATTTCACAAATCGATAGGTGAAAAAAAGTGGTTGACCCAAAACCGATTCGTTTGTAAAGTCAACCTTTTTTGATCATTTTTTGTAATATCTCGGCCAAATAATGTCCGATTTGGGAATTTTATACCATTTTGGACTCGTAAGGATCAGTACTATCGATTGGCATCAAAAAAAAAAAAAATCTAAATTTTCACCCAAATCAACAAAATGGCAGGGGTTACATCACGTTTTTTCTCAAATTCGGGGTCGGTTCGAAAATCAAAACTTTTTGATGATTTTTATTGAATATCTCGGGTAAATACTGTCTGATTTCAAAATGTTATACCTTTTTGAATTCGTAGGGATCCCTACTATCAATCTGCATTCAAACATTTTAAAAATCGATAGGTGAAAAAAAGTGGTTGACCAAAAACCGATTCGTTTGTAAAGTCAACCTTTTTTGATGATTTTTTTGTAATATCTCGGCCAAATAATGTCCGATTTGGGAATTTTGTACCATTTTGGACTCGTAAGGATCAGTACTATCGATTGGCATCAAAAAAGAAAAATCTAAATTTTCACCAAAACAACAAAATGGCAAGGGGTTACATCACGTTTTTTCTCAAATTCGGGGTCGGTTCGAAAATCAAAACTTTTTTGATGATTTTTATTGAATATCTCGGGTAAATACTGTCTGATTTCAAAATGTTATACCTTTTTTGAATTCGTAGGGAACCCTACTATCAATCTGCATTCAAACATTTTACAAATCGATTGGTTAAAAAAAGTGGTTGACCAAAAACCGATTCGTTTGTAAAGTCAACCTTTTTTGATGATTTTTTGTAATATCTCGGCCAAATAATGTCCGATTTGGGAATTTTATACCATTTTGGACTCGTAAGGATCAGTACTATCGATTGGCATCAAAAAAAGAAAAATCTAAATTTTCACCCAAATCAACAAAATGGCAAGGGGTTACATCACGTTTTTTCTCAAATTCGGGGTCGGTTCGAAAATCAAAACTTTTTTGATGATTTTTTATTGAATATCTCGGGTAAATACTGTCTGATTTCAAAATGTTATACCTTTTTTGAATTCGTAGGGAATCCTACTATCAATCTGCATTCAAACATTTTACAAATCGATTGGTTAAAAAAAGTGGTTGACCCAAAACCGATTCGTTTGTAAAGTCAACCTTTTTTGATCATTTTTTGTAATATATCGGCCAAATAATGTCCGATTTGGGAATTTTATACCATTTTGGACTCGTAAGGATCAGTACTATCGATTGGCATCAAAAAAAGAAAAATCTAAATTTTCACCCAAATCAACAAAATGGCAAGGGGTTACATCACGTTTTTTCTCAAATTCGGGGTCGGTTCGAAAATCAAAACTTTTTTGATGATTTTTATTGAATATCTCGGGTAAATACTGTCCGATTTCAAAATGTTATACCTTTTTGAATTCGTAGGGAACCCTACTATCAATCTGCATTCAAACATTTTACAAAACAATAGGTTAAAAAAAGTGGTTGACCCAAAACCGATTCGTTTGTAAAGTCAACCTTTTTTGATCATTTTTTGTAATATCTCGGCCAAATAATGTCCGATTTGGGAATTTTATACCATTTTGGACTCGTAAGGATCAGTACTATCGATTGGCATCAAAAAAAGAAAAATCTAAATTTTCACCCAAATCAACAAAATGGCAAGGGGTTACATCACGTTTTTTCTCAAATTCGGGGTCGGTTCGAAAATCAAAACTTTTTTGATGATTTTTATTGAATATCTCGGGTAAATACTGTCTGATTTCAAAATGTTATACCTTTTTGAATTCGTAGGGAACCCTACTATCAATCTGCATTCAAACATTTTACAAATCAATTGGTTAAAAAAAGTGGTTGACCTAAAACCGATTCGTTTGTAAAGTCAACCTTTTTTGATCATTTTTTGTAATATATCGGCCAAATAATGTCCGATTTGGGAATTTTATACCATTTTGGACTCGTAAGGATCAGTACTATCGATTGGCATCAAAAAAAGAAAAATCTAAATTTTCACCCAAATCAACAAAATGGCAAGGGGTTACATCACGTTTTTTCTCAAATTCGGGGTCGGTTCGAAAATCAAAACTTTTTTGATGATTTTTATTGAATATCTCGGGTAAATACTGTCTGATTTCAAAATGTTATACCTTTTTGAATTCGTAGGGAACCCTACTATCAATCTGCATTCAAACATTTTACAAAACAATAGGTTAAAAAAAGTGGTTGACCTAAAACCGATTCGTTTGTAAAGTCAACCTTTTTTGATCATTTTTTGTAATATCTCGGCCAAATAATGTCCGATTTGGGAATTTTATACCATTTTGGACTCGTAAGGATCAGTACTATCGATTGGCATCAAAAAAAGAAAAATCTAAATTTTCACCCAAATCAACAAAATGGCAAGGGGTTACATCACGTTTTTTCTCAAATTCGGGGTCGGTTCGAAAATCAAAACTTTTTTGATGATTTTTATTGAATATCTCGGGTAAATACTGTCCGATTTCAAAATGTTATACCTTTTTGAATTCGTAGGGAACCCTACTATCAATCTGCATTCAAACATTTTACAAATCGATAGGTGAAAAAAAGTGGTTGACCAAAAACCGATTCGTTTGTAAAGTCAACCTTTTTTGATCATTTTTTGTAATATCTCGGCCAAATAATTTCCGATTTGGGAATTTTATACCATTTTGGACTCGTAAGGATCAGTACTATCGATTGGCATCAAAAAAAGAAAAAATCTAAATTTTCACCCAAATCAACAAAATGGCAAGGGGTTACATCACGTTTTTTCTCAAATTCGGGGTCGGTTCGAAAATCAAAACTTTTTTGATGATTTTTATTGAATATCTCGGGTAAATACTGTCTGATTTCAAAATGTTATACCTTTTTGAATTCGTAGGGAATCCTACTATCAATCTGCATTCAAACATTTTACAAATCAATTGGTTAAAAAAAGTGGTTGACCCAAAACCGATTCGTTTGTAAAGTCAACCTTTTTTGATCATTTTTTGTAATATATCGGCCAAATAATGTCCGATTTGGGAATTTTATACCATTTTGGACTCGTAAGGATCAGTACTATCGATTGGCATCAAAAAAGAAAAATCTAAATTTTCACCCAAATCAACAAAATGGCAAGGGGTTACATCACGTTTTTTCTCAAATTCGGGGTCGGTTCGAAAATCAAAACATTTTTGATGATTTTTATTGAATATCTCGGGTAAATACTGTCTGATTTCAAAATGTTATACCTTTTTGAATTCGTAGGGAACCCTACTATCAATCTGCATTCAAACATTTTACAAATCGATAGGTTAAAAAAAAGTGGTTGACCCAAAACCGATTCGTTTGTAAAGTCAACCTTTTTTGATCATTTTTTGTAATATCTCGGCCAAATAATGTCCGATTTGGGAATTTTATACCATTTTGGACTCGTAAGGATCAGTACTATCGATTGGCATCAAAAAAAGAAAAATCTAAATTTTCACCCAAATCAACAAAATGGCAAGGGGTTACATCACGTTTTTTCTCAAATTCGGGTCGGTTCGAAAATCAAAACTTTTTTGATGATTTTTATTGAATATCTCGGGTAAATACTGTCCGATTTCAAAATGTTATACCTTTTTGAATTCGTAGGGAACCTACTATCAATCTGCATTCAAACATTTTACAAATCGATAGGTGAAAAAAAGTGGTTGACCAAAAACCGATTCGTTTGTAAAGTCAACCTTTTTTGATCATTTTTTGTAATATCTCGGCCAAATAATGTCCGATTTGGGAATTTTATACCATTTTGGACTCGTAAGGATCAGTACTATCGATTGGCATCAAAAAAGAAAAATCTAAATTTTCACCCAAATCAACAAAATGGCAAGGGGTTACATCACGTTTTTTCTCAAATTCGGGGTCGGTTCGAAAATCAAAACATTTTTGATGATTTTTATTGAATATCTCGGGTAAATACTGTCTGATTTCAAAATGTTATACCTTTTTGAATTCGTAGGGAACCCTACTATCAATCTGCATTCAAACATTTTACAAATCGATAGGTTAAAAAAAGTGGTTGACCCAAAACCGATTCGTTTGTAAAGTCAACCTTTTTTGATCATTTTTTGTAATATCTCGGCCAAATAATGTCCGATTTGGGAATTTTATACCATTTTGGACTCGTAAGGATCAGTACTATCGATTGGCATCAAAAAAGAAAAATCGAAATTTTCACCCAAATCAACAAAATGGCAAGGGGTTACATCACGTTTTTTCTCAAATTCGGGGTCGGTTCGAAAATCAAAACTTTTTTGATGATTTTTATTGAATATCTCGGGTAAATACTGTCCGATTTCAAAATGTTATACCTTTTTGAATTCGTAGGGAACCCTACTATCAATCTGCATTCAAACATTTTCGGTTCGAAAATCAAAACTTTTTTGATGATTTTTATTGAATATCTCGGGTAAATACTGTCCGATTTCAAAATGTTATACCTTTTTGAATTCGTAGGGAACCCTACTATCAATCTGCATTCAAACATTTTACAAATCGATAGGTGAAAAAAAGTGGTTGACCAAAAACCGATTCGTTTGTAAAGTCAACCTTTTTTGATCATTTTTTGTAATATCTCGACCAAATAATGTCCGATTTGGGAATTTTATACCATTTTGGACTCGTAAGGATCAGTACTATCGATTGGCATCAAAAAAAGAAAAATCTAAATTTTCACCCAAATCAACAAAATGGCAAGGGGTTACATCACGTTTTTTCTCAAATTCGGGGTCGGTTCGAAAATCAAAACATTTTTGATGATTTTTATTGAATATCTCGGGTAAATACTGTCTGATTTCAAAATGTTATACCTTTTTGAATTCGTAGGGAACCCTACTATCAATCTGCATTCAAACATTTTACAAAACGATAGGTTAAAAAAAGTGGTTGACCCAAAACCGATTCGTTTGTAAAGTCAACCTTTTTTGATGATTTTTTGTAATATCTCGGCCAAATAATGTCCGATTTGGGAATTTTATACCATTTTGGACTCGTAAGGATCAGTACTATCGATTGGCATCAAAAAAAAGAAAATCTAAATTTTCACCAAAATCAACAAAATGGCAAGGGGTTACATCACGTTTTTTCTCAAATTCGGGGTCGGTTCGAAAATCAAAACTTTTTTGATGATTTTTATTGAATATCTCGGGTAAATACTGTCCGATTTCAAAATGTTATACCTTTTTGAATTCGTAGGGATCCCTACTATCAATCTGCATTCAAACATTTTACAAATCGATAGGTGAAAAAAAGTGGTTGACCAAAAACCGATTCGTTTGTAAAGTCAACCTTTTTTGATGATTTTTTGTAATATCTCGACCAAATAATGTCCGATTTGGGAATTTTATACCATTTTGGACTCGTAAGGATCAGTACTATCGATTGGCATCAAAAAAAGAAAAATCTAAATTTTGACCAAAATCAACAAAATGGCAAGGGGTTACATCACGTTTTTTCTCAAATTCGGGGTCGGTTCGAAAATCAAAACTTTTTGATGATTTTTATTGAATATCTCGGGTAAATACTGTCCGATTTCGAAATGTTATACCTTTTTGAATTCGTAGGGATCCCTACTATCAATCTGCATTCAAACATTTCACAAATCGATAGGTGAAAAAAGTGGTTGACCAAAAACCGATTCGTTTGTAAAGTCAACCTTTTTTGATCATTTTTTGTAATATCTCGGCCAAATAATGTCCGATTTGGGAATTTTATACCATTTTGGACTCGTAAGGATCAGTACTATCGATTGGCATCAAAAAAAGAAAAATCTAAATTTTCACCAAAATCAACAAAATGGCAAGGGGTTACATCACGTTTTTTCTCAAATTCGGGGTCGGTTCGAAAATCAAAACTTTTTTGATGATTTTTATTGAATATCTCGGGTAAATACTGTCTGATTTCAAAATGTTATACCTTTTTGAATTCGTAGGGAATCCTACTATCAATCTGCATTCAAACATTTTACAAATCAATAGGTTAAAAAAAGTGGTTGACCCAAAACCGATTCGTTTGTAAAGTCAACCTTTTTTGATGATTTTTTGTAATATCTCGGCCAACTAATGTCCGATTTGGGAATTTTATACCATTTTGGACTCGTAAGGATCAGTACTATCGATTGGCATCAAAAAAAGAAAAATCTAAATTTTCACCCAAATCAACAAAATGGCAAGGGGTTACATCACGTTTTTTCTCAAATTCGGGTCGGTTCGAAAATCAAAACTTTTTTGATGATTTTTATTGAATATCTCGGGTAAATACTGTCCGATTTCAAAATGTTATACCTTTTTGAATTCGTAGGGAACCCTACTATCAATCTGCATTCAAACATTTTACAAATCGATAGGTGAAAAAAAGTGGTTGACCAAAAACCGATTCGTTTGTAAAGTCAACCTTTTTTGATCATTTTTTGTAATATCTCGACCAAATAATGTCCGATTTGGGAATTTTATACCATTTTGGACTCGTAAGGATCAGTACTATCGATTGGCATCAAAAAAAGAAAAATCTAAATTTTCACCAAAATCAACAAAATGGCAAGGGGTTACATCACGTTTTTTCTCAAATTCGGGTCGGTTCGAAAATCAAAACTTTTTTGATGATTTTTATTGAATATCTCGGGTAAATACTGTCTGATTTCAAAATGTTATACCTTTTTGAATTCGTAGGGAATCCTACTATCAATCTGCATTCAAACATTTTACAAATCAATAGGTTAAAAAAAGTGGTTGACCCAAAACCGATTCGTTTGTAAAGTCAACCTTTTTTGATCATTTTTTGTAATATCTCGGCCAAATAATGTCCGATTTGGAAATTTTATACCATTTTGGACTCGTAAGGATCAGTACTATCGATTGGCATCAAAAAAAGAAAAATCTAAATTTTCACCCAAATCAACAAAATGGCAAGGGGTTACATCACGTTTTTTCTCAAATTCGGGGTCGGTTCGAAAATCAAAACATTTTTGATGATTTTTATTGAATATCTCGGGTAAATACTGTCTGATTTCAAAATGTTATACCTTTTTTGAATTCGTAGGGAACCCTACTATCAATCTGCATTCAAACATTTTACAAAACAATAGGTTAAAAAAAGTGGTTGACCCAAAACCGATTCGTTTGTAAAGTCAACCTTTTTTGATCATTTTTTGTAATATCTCGGCCAAATAATGTCCGATTTGGGAATTTTATACCATTTTGGACTCGTAAGGATCAGTACTATCGATTGGCATCAAAAAATAAAAATCTAAATTTTCACCCAAATCAACAAAATGGCAAGGGGTTACATCACGTTTTTTCTCAAATTCTGGGTCGGTTCGAAAATCAAAACTTTTTTGATGATTTTTATTGAATATCTCGGGTAAATACTGTCCGATTTCAAAATGTTATACCTTTTTGAATTCGTAGGGAACCCTACTATCAATCTGCATTCAAACATTTTACAAATCGATAGGTGAAAAAAAGTGGTTGACCAAAAACCGATTCGTTTGTAAAGTCAACCTTTTTTGATCATTTTTTGTAATATCTCGGCCAAATAATGTCCGATTTGGGAATTTTATACCATTTTGGACTCGTAAGGATCAGTACTATCGATTGGCATCAAAAAAGAAAAATCTAAATTTTCACCCAAATCAACAAAATGGCAAGGGGTTACATCACGTTTTTTCTCAAATTCGGGGTCGGTTCGAAAATCAAAACTTTTTTGATGATTTTTATTGAATATCTCGGGTAAATACTGTCCGATTTCAAAATGTTATACCTTTTTGAATTCGTAGGGAACCCTACTATCAATCTGCATTCAAACATTTTACAAATCGATAGGTGAAAAAAAGTGGTTGACCCAAAACCGATTCGTTTGTAAAGTCAACCTTTTTTGATCATTTTTTGTAATATCTCGGCCAAATAATGTCCGATTTGGGAATTTTTTATACCATTTTGGACTCGTAAGGATCAGTACTATCGATTGGCATCAAAAAAAGAAAAATCTAAATTTTCACCCAAATCAACAAAATGGCAAGGGGTTACATCACGTTTTTTCTCAAATTCGGGGTCGGTTCGAAAATCAAAACTTTTTTGATGATTTTTATTGAATATCTCGGGTAAATACTGTCTGATTTCAAAATGTTATACCTTTTTGAATTCGTAGGGAACCCTACTATCAATCTGCATTCAAACATTTTACAAAATCGATAGGTGAAAAAAAAGTGGTTGACCAAAAACCGATTCGTTTGTAAAGTCAACCTTTTTTGATCATTTTTTGTAATATCTCGGCCAAATAATGTCCGATTTGGGAATTTTATACCATTTTGGACTCGTAAGGATCAGTACTATCGATTGGCATCAAAAAAAGAAAAATCTAAATTTTCACCCAAATCAACAAAATGGCAAGGGGTTACATCACGTTTTTTCTCAAATTCGGGGTCGGTTCGAAAATCAAAACTTTTTTGATGATTTTTATTGAATATCTCGGGTAAATACTGTCTGATTTCAAAATGTTATACTTTTTGAATTCGTAGGGATCCCTACTATCAATCTGCATTCAAACATTTTACAAATCGATAGGTGAAAAAAAGTGGTTGACCCAAAACCGATTCGTTTGTAAAGTCAACCTTTTTTTATGATTTTTTGTAATATCTCGGCAAAATAATGTCCGATTTGGAAATTTTATACCATTTTGGACTCGTAAGGATCAGTACTATCGATTGGCATCAAAAAAAGAAAAATCTAAATTTTCACCAAAATCAACAAAATGGCAAGGGGTTACATCACGTTTTTTCTCAAATTCGGGGTCGGTTCGAAAATCAAAACTTTTTTGATGATTTTTATTGAATATCTCGGGTAAATACTGTCTGGATTTCGAAATGTTATACCTTTTTGAATTCGTGAGGATCCCTACTATCAATCTGCATTCAAACATTTTAAAAATCAATTGGTTAAAAAAAGTGGTTGACCAAAAACCGATTCGTTTGTAAAGTCAACCTTTTTTGATGATTTTTTGTAATATATCGGCCAAATAATGTCCGATTTGGGAATTTTATACCATTTTGGACTCGTAAGGATCAGTACTATCGATTGGCATCAAAAAAAGAAAAATCTAAATTTTCACCCAAATCAACAAAATGGCAAGGGGTTACATCACGTTTTTTCTCAAATTCGGGGTCGGTTCGAAAATCAAAACTTTTTTGATGATTTTTATTGAATATCTCGGGTAAATACTGTCTGATTTCAAAATGTTATACCTTTTTGAATTCGTAGGGAATCCTACTATCAATCTGCATTCAAACATTTTACAAATCAATTGGTTAAAAAAAGTGGTTGACCCAAAAAACCGATTCGTTTGTAAAGTCAACCTTTTTTGATGATTTTTTGTAATATCTCGGCCAAATAATGTCCGATTTGGGAATTTTATACCATTTTGGACTCGTAAGGATCAGTACTATCGATTGGCATCAAAAAAGAAAAATCTAAATTTTCACCCAAATCAACAAAATGGCAAGGGGTTACATCACGTTTTTTCTCAAATTCGGGGTCGGTTCGAAAATCAAAACATTTTTGATGATTTTTATTGAATATCTCGGGTAAATACTGTCTGATTTCGAAATGTTATACCTTTTTTGAATTCGTAGGAACCCTACTATCAATCTGCATTCAAACATTTTACAAAACGATGGGTTAAAAAAAGTGGTTGACCCAAAACCGATTCGTTTGTAAAGTCAACCTTTTTTGATCATTTTTTGTAATATCTCGGCCAAATAATGTCCGATTTGGGAATTTTATACCATTTTGGACTCGTAAGGATCAGTACTATCGATTGGCATCAAAAAAGAAAAATCTAAATTTTCACCCAAATCAACAAAATGGCAAGGGGTTACATCACGTTTTTTCTCAAATTCGGGGTCGGTTCCGAAAATCAAAACTTTTTTGATGATTTTTATTGAATATCTCGGGTAAATACTGTCCGATTTCAAAATGTTATACCTTTTTGAATTCGTAGGGAACCCTACTATCAATCTGCATTCAAACATTTTACAAATCGATAGGTGAAAAAAAGTGGTTGACCAAAAACCGATTCGTTTGTAAAGTCAACCTTTTTTGATCATTTTTTGTAATATCTCGGCCAAATAATGTCCGATTTGGGAATTTTATACCATTTTGGACTCGTAAGGATCAGTACTATCGATTGGCATCAAAAAAAGAAAAATCTAAATTTTCACCAAAATCAACAAAATGGCAAGGGGTTACATCACGTTTTTTCTCAAATTCGGGGTCGGTTCGAAAATCAAAACTTTTTGATGATTTTTATTGAATATCTCGGGTAAATACTGTCTGATTTCAAAATGTTATACCTTTTTTGAATTCGTAGGGATCCCTACTATCAATCTGCATTCAAACATTTTACAAATCGATAGGTTAAAAAAAGTGGTTGACCAAAAACCGATTCGTTTGTAAAGTCAACCTTTTTTGATCATTTTTTGTAATATCTCGGCCAAATAATGTCCGATTTGGGAATTTTATACCATTTTGGACTCGTAAGGATCAGTACTATCGATTGGCATCAAAAAAAGAAAAATCTAAATTTTCACCCAAATCAACAAAATGGCAAGGGGTTACATCACGTTTTTTCTCAAATTCGGGGTCGGTTCGAAAATCAAAACTTTTTTGATGATTTTTATTGAATATCTCGGGTAAATACTGTCTGATTTCAAAATGTTATACCTTTTTGAATTCGTAGGGAACCCTACTATCAATCTGCATTCAAACATTTTACAAATCAATAGGTTAAAAAAAGTGGTTGACCCAAAACCGATTCGTTTGTAAAGTCAACCTTTTTTGATCATTTTTTGTAATATCTCGGCCAAATAATGTCCGATTTGGGAATTTTATACCATTTTGGACTCGTAAGGATCAGTACTATCGATTGGCATCAAAAAAAGAAAAAATCTAAATTTTCACCCAAATCAACAAAATGGCAAGGGGTTACATCACGTTTTTTCTCAAATTCGGGGTCGGTTCGAAAATCAAAACTTTTTTGATGATTTTTATTGAATATCTCGGGTAAATACTGTCTGATTTCAAAATGTTATACCTTTTTGAATTCGTAGGGAACCCTACTATCAATCTGCATTCAAACATTTTACAAATCAATAGGTTAAAAAAAGTGGTTGACCCAAAACCGATTCGTTTGTAAAGTCAACCTTTTTTGATGATTTTTTGTAATATCTCGGCCAAATAATGTCCGATTTGGAAATTTTATACCATTTTGGACTCGTAAGGATCAGTACTATCGATTGGCATCAAAAAAAGAAAAATCTAAATTTTCACCCAAATCAACAAAATGGCAAGGGGTTACATCACGTTTTTTCTCAAATTCGGGGTCGGTTCGAAAATCAAAACTTTTTTGATGATTTTTATTGAATATCTCGGGTAAATACTGTCTGATTTCAAAATGTTATACCTTTTTGAATTCGTAGGGAATCCTACTATCAATCTGCATTCAAACATTTTACAAATCAATAGGTTAAAAAAAGTGGTTGACCCAAAACCGATTCGTTTGTAAAGTCAACCTTTTTTGATCATTTTTTGTAATATCTCGGCCAAATAATGTCCGATTTGGGAATTTTATACCATTTTGGACTCGTAAGGATCAGTACTATCGATTGGCATCAAAAAAAGAAAAATCTAAATTTTCACCCAAATCAACAAAATGGCAAGGGGTTACATCACGTTTTTTTCTCAAATTCGGGGTCGGTTCGAAAATCAAAACTTTTTTGATGATTTTTATTGAATATCTCGGGTAAATACTGTCTGATTTCAAAATGTTATACCTTTTTGAATTCGTAGGGAACCCTACTATCAATCTGCATTCAAACATTTTACAAAACAATAGGTTAAAAAAAGTGGTTGACCCAAAACCGATTCGTTTGTAAAGTCAACCTTTTTTGATCATTTTTTGTAATATCTCGGCCAAATAATGTCCGATTTGGGAATTTTATACCATTTTGGACTCGTAAGGATCAGTACTATCGATTGGCATCAAAAAAAGAAAAATCTAAATTTTCACCCAAATCAACAAAATGGCAAGGGGTTACATCACGTTTTTTCTCAAATTCGGGTCGGTTCGAAAATCAAAACTTTTTTGATGATTTTTATTGAATATCTCGGGTAAATACTGTCCGATTTCAAAATGTTATACCTTTTTGAATTCGTAGGGAACCCTACTATCAATCTGCATTCAAACATTTTACAAATCGATGTGTTAAAAAAAGTGGTTGACCAAAAACTGATTCGTTTGTAAAGTCAACCTTTTTTGATCATTTTTTGTAATATCTCGGCCAAATAATGTCCGATTTGGGAATTTTATACCATTTTGGACTCGTAAGGATCAGTACTATCGATTGGCATCAAAAAAAGAAAAATCTAAATTTTGACCCAAATCAACAAAATGGCAAGGGGTTACATCACGTTTTTCTCAAATTCGGGGTCGGTTCGAAAATCAAAACTTTTTTGATGATTTTTATTGAATATCTCGGGTAAATACTGTCTGATTTCAAAATGTTATACCTTTTTGAATTCGTAGGGAACCCTACTATCAATCTGCATTCAAACATTTCACAAATCGATAGGTGAAAAAAAAGTGGTTGACCAAAAACCGATTCGTTTGTAAAAGTCAACCTTTTTTTGATGATTTTTTGTAATATCTCGGCCAAATAATGTCCGATTTGGGAATTTTATACCATTTTGGACTCGTAAGGATCAGTACTATCGATTGGCATCAAAAAAAGAAAAATCTAAATTTTCACCCAAATCAACAAAATGGCAAGGGGTTACATCACGTTTTTTCTCAAATTCGGGGTCGGTTCGAAAATCAAAACTTTTTTGATGATTTTTATTGAATATCTCGGGTAAATACTGTCTGATTTCAAAATGTTATACCTTTTTGAATTCGTAGGGAACCCTACTATCAATCTGCATTCAAACATTTTACAAATCGATAGGTGAAAAAAAGTGGTTGACCAAAAACCGATTCGTTTGTAAAGTCAACCTTTTTTGATCATTTTTTGTAATATCTCGGCCAAATAATGTCCGATTTGGAAATTTTATACCATTTTGGACTCGTAAGGATCAGTACTATCGATTGGCATCAAAAAAAGAAAAATCTAAATTTTCACCCAAATCAACAAAATGGCAAGGGGTTACATCACGTTTTTTCTCAAATTCGGGGTCGGTTCGAAAATCAAAACTTTTTTTGATGATTTTTATTGAATATCTCGGGTAAATACTGTCTGATTTCAAAATGTTATACCTTATTGAATTCGTAGGGAATCCTACTATCAATCTGCATTCAAACATTTTACAAATCGATAGGTGAAAAAAAGTGGTTGACCAAAAACCGATTCGTTTGTAAAGTCAACCTTTTTTGATCATTTTTTGTAATATCTCGGCCAAATAATGTCCGATTTGGAAATTTTATACCATTTTGGACTCGTAAGGATCAGTACTATCGATTGGCATCAAAAAAGAAAAATCTAAATTTTCATCCAAATCAACAAAATGGCAAGGGGTTACATCACGTTTTTTCTCAAATTCGGGGTCGGTTCGAAAATCAAAAGTTTTTTTGATGATTTTTATTGAATATCTCGGGTAAATACTGTCTGATTTCAAAATGTTATACCTTTTTGAATTCGTAGGGAATCCTACTATCAATCTGCATTCAAACATTTTACAAATCAATAGGTTAAAAAAAGTGGTTGACCCAAAACCGATTCGTTTGTAAAGTCAACCTTTTTTGATCATTTTTTGTAATATCTCGGCCAAATAATGTCCGATTTGGAAATTTTATACCATTTTGGACTCGTAAGGATCAGTACTATCGATTGGCATCAAAAAAAGAAAAATCTAAATTTTCATCCAAATCAACAAAATGGCAAGGGGTTACATCACGTTTTTTCTCAAATTCGGGGTCGGTTCGAAAATCAAAACTTTTTTGATGATTTTTATTGAATATCTCGGGTAAATACTGTCTGATTTCAAAATGTTATACCTTTTTGAATTCGTAGGGAATCCTACTATCAATCTGCATTCAAACATTTTACAAATCAATAGGTTAAAAAAAGTGGTTGACCCAAAACCGATTCGTTTGTAAAGTCAACCTTTTTTTGATGATTTTTTGTAATATCTCGGCCAAATAATGTCCGATTTGGAAATTTTATACCATTTTGGACTCGTAAGGATCAGTACTATCGATTGGCATCAAAAAAAGAAAAATCTAAATTTTCACCCAAATCAACAAGGGGTTACATCACGTTTTTTCCCAAATTCGGGGTCGGTTCGAAAATCAAAACTTTTTTGATGATTTTTATTGAATATCTCGGGTAAATACTGTCTGATTTCAAAATGTTATACCTTTTTGAATTCGTAGGGAATCCTACTATCAATCTGCATTCAAACATTTTACAAATCAATAGGTTAAAAAAAGTGGTTGACCCAAAACCGATTCGTTTGTAAAGTCAACCTTTTTTGATCATTTTTTGTAATATCTCGGCCAAATAATGTCCGATTTGGAAATTTTATACCATTTTGGACTCGTAAGGATCAGTACTATCGATTGGCATCAAAAAAATAAAAATCTAAATTTTCACCCAAATCAACAAAATGGCAAGGGGTTACATCACGTTTTTTCTCAAATTCGGGGTCGGTTCGAAAATCAAAACTTTTTTGATGATTTTTATTGAATATCTCGGGTAAATACTGTCTGATTTCAAAATGTTATACCTTTTTGAATTCGTAGGGAACCCTACTATCAATCTGCATTCAAACATTTTACAAATCGATAGGTGAAAAAAGTGGTTGACCCAAAACCGATTCGTTTGTAAAGTCAACCTTTTTTTATGATTTTTTGTAATATCTCGGCCAAATAATGTCCGATTTGGGAATTTTGTACCATTTTGGACTCGTAAGGATCAGTACTATCGATTGGCATCAAAAAAAGAAAAATCTAAATTTTCACCCAAATCAACAAAATGGCAAGGGGTTACATCACGTTTTTTCTCAAATTCGGGGTCGGTTCGAAAATCAAATCTTTTTTGATGATTTTTATTGAATATCTCGGGTAAATACTGTCCGATTTCAAAATGTTATACCTCTTTGAATTCGTAGGGAACCCTACTATCAATCTGCATTCAAACATTTTACAAAACAATAGGTTAAAAAAAGTGGTTGACCCAAAACCGATTCGTTTGTAAAGTCAACCTTTTTGATCATTTTTTGTAATATCTCGGCCAAATAATGTCCGATTTGGGAATTTTATACCAATTTGGACTCGTAAGGATCAGTACTATCGATTGGCATCAAAAAAAGAAAAATCTAAATTTTCACCCAAATCAACAAAATGGCAAGGGGTTACATCACGTTTTTTCTCAAATTCGGGGTCGGTTCGAAAATCAAAACTTTTTTGATGATTTTTATTGAATATCTCGGGTAAATACTGTCCGATTTCAAAATGTTATACCTTTTTGAATTCGTAGGGAATCCTACTATCAATCTGCATTCAAACATTTTACAAATCAATAGGTTAAAAAAAGTGGTTGACCCAAAACCGATTCGTTTGTAAAGTCAACCTTTTTTGATCATTTTTTGTAATATCTCGGCCAAATAATGTCCGATTTGGGAATTTTATACCATTTTGGACTCGTAAGGATCAGTATTATCGATTGTCATCAAAAAAGAAAAATCTAAATTTTCACCCAAATCAACAAAATGGCAAGGGGTTACATCACGTTTTTTCTCAAATTCGGGGTCGGTTCGAAAATCAAAACTTTTTTGATGATTTTTATTGAATATCTCGGGTAAATACTGTCTGATTTCAAAATGTTATACCTTTTTGAATTCGTAGGGAACCCTACTATCAATCTGCATTGAAACATTTTACAAATCGATAGGTGAAAAAAAGTGGTTGACCCAAAACCGATTCGTTTGTAAAGTCAACCTTTTTTTATGATTTTTTGTAATATCTCGGCCAAATAATGTCCGATTTGGGAATTTTATACCATTTTGGACTCGTAAGGATCAGTATTATCGATTGTCATCAAAAAAAGAAAAATCTAAATTTTCACCCAAATCAACAAAATGGCAAGGGGTTACATCACGTTTTTTCTCAAATTCGGGGTCGGTTCGAAAATCAAAACTTTTTTGATGATTTTTATTGAATATCTCGGGTAAATACTGTCTGATTTCAAAATGTTATACCTTTTTGAATTCGTAGGGAATCCTTCTATCAATCTGCATTCAAACATTTTACAAAACCAATAGGTTAAAAAAAGTGGTTGACCCAAAACCGATTCGTTTGTAAAGTCAACCTTTTTTGATCATTTTTTGTAATATCTCGGCCAAATAATGTCCGATTTGGGAATTTTATACCATTTTGGACTCGTAAGGATCAGTACTATCGATTGGCATCAAAAAAATAAAAATCTAAATTTTCACCCAAGTCAACAAAATGGCAAGGGGTTACATCACGTTTTTTCTCAAATTCGGGGTCGGTTCGAAAATCAAAACTTTTTTGATGATTTTTATTGAATATCTCGGGTAAATACTGTCCGATTTCAAAATGTTATACCTTTTGGAATTCGTAGGAACCTACTATCAATCTGCATTCAAACATTTTACAAATCGATAGGTGAAAAAAAGTGGTTGACCCAAAAACCGATTCGTTTGTAAAGTCAACCTTTTTTGATGATTTTTTGTAATATCTCGGCCAAATAATGTCCGATTTGGGAATTTTATACCAATTTGGACTCGTAAGGATCAGTACTATCGATTGGCATCAAAAAAAGAAAAATCTAAATTTTCACCCAAATCAACAAAATGGCAAGGGGTTACATCACGTTTTTTCTCAAATTCGGGGTCGGTTCGAAAATTCAAAACTTTTTTGATGATTTTTTATTGAATATCTCGGGTAAATACTGTCCGATTTCAAAATGTTATACCTTTTTGAATTCGTAGGGAATCCTACTATCAATCTGCATTCAAACATTTTACAAATCAATAGGTTAAAAAAAGTGGTTGACCCAAAACCGATTCGTTTGTAAGTCAACCTTTTTTGATGATTTTTTGTAATATCTCGGCCAAATAATGTCCGATTTGGAATTTTATACCATTTTGGACTCGTAAGGATCAGTATTATCGATTGTCATCAAAAAAAGAAAAATCTAAATTTTCACCCAAATCAACAAAATGGCAAGGGGTTACATCACGTTTTTTCTCAAATTCGGGGTCGGTTCGAAAATCAAAACTTTTTTGATGATTTTTATTGAATATCTCAGGTAAATACTGTCTCGATTTTCAAAATGTTATACCTTTTTGAATTCGTAGGGAACCCTACTATCAATCTGCATTCGAAACATTTTACAAATCGATAGGTTGAAAAAAAAGTGGTTGACCCAAAACCGATTCGTTTGTAAAGTCAACCTTTTTTTATGATTTTTTGTAATATCTCGGCCAAATAATGTCCGATTTGGGAATTTATACCATTTTGAGACTCGTAAGGATCAGTACTTATCGATTGTCATCAAAAAAAAGAAAAATCTAAATTTTCACCCAAATCAACAAAATGGCAAGGGGTTACATCACGTTTTTTCTCAAATTCGGGGTCGGTTCGAAAATCAAAACTTTTTTGATGATTTTTATTGAATATCTCAGTAAATACTGTCCGATTTCAAAATGTTATACCTTTTTGAATTCGTAGGGATCCCTACTATCAATCTGCATTCAAACATTTTACAAATCGATGGGTGAAAAAAAAGTGGTTGACCCAAAACCGATTCGTTTGTAAAGTCAACCTTTTTTGATCATTTTTAAGTAATCTCGGCCAAATAATGTCCGATTTGGGAATTTTATACCAATTTGGACTCGTAAGGATCAGTACTATCGATTGGCATCAAAAAAAAGAAAATCTAAATTTTCACCCAAATCAACAAAATGGCAAGGGGTTACATCACGTTTTTTCTCAAATTCGGGGTCGGTTCGAAAATCAAAACTTTTTTGATGATTTTTATTGAATATCTCGTGGTAAATACTGTCCGATTTCAAAATGTTATACCTTTTTGAATTCGTAGGGAACCTTACTATCAATCTGCATTCAAACATTTTACAAATCGATAGGTGAAAAAAGTGGTTGACCCAAAACCGATTCGTTTGTAAAGTCAACCTTTTTGATCATTTTTTGTAATATCTCGGCCAAATAATGTCCGATTTGGGAATTTTATACCATTTTGGACTCGTAAGGATCAGTACTATCGATTGGCATCAAAAAAAGAAAAATCTAAATTTTCACCCAAATCAACAAAATGGCAAGGGGTTACATCACGTTTTTTCTCAAATTCGGGGTCGGTTCGAAAATCAAAACTTTTTTGATGATTTTTATTGAATATCTCGGGTAAATACTGTCTGATTTCAAAATGTTATACCTTTTTGAATTCGTAGGGAACCCTACTATCAATCTGCATTCAAACATTTTACAAATCGATAGGTGAAAAAAAGTGGTTGACCAAAAACCGATTCGTTTGTAAAGTCAACCTTTTTTTATGATTTTTTGTAATATCTCGGCCAAATAATGTCCGATTTGGGAATTTTATACCATTTTGGACTCGTAAGGATCAGTACTATCGATTGTCATCAAAAAAAGAAAAATCTAAATTTTCACCCAAATCAACAAAATGGCAAGGGGTTACATCACGTTTTTTCTCAAATTCGGGGTCGGTTCGAAAATCAAAACTTTTTTGATGATTTTTATTGAATATCTCGGTTAAATACTGTCTGATTTCAAAATGTTATACCTTTTTGAATTCGTAGGGAACCCTACTATCAATCTGCATTCAAACATTTTACAAATCGATAGGTGAAAAAAGTGGTTGACCCAAAACCGATTCGTTTGTAAAGTCAACCTTTTTTTATGATTTTTTGAATATCTCGGCCAAATAATGTCCGATTTGGGAATTTTATACCATTTTGGACTCGTAAGGATCAGTATTATCGATTGTCATCAAAAAAAGAAAAATCTAAATTTTCACCCAAATCAACAAAATGGCAAGGGGTTACATCACGTTTTTTCTCAAATTCGGGGTCGGTTCGAAAATCAAAACTTTTTTGATGATTTTTATTGAATATCTCGGGTGAAATACTGTCTGATTTCAAAATGTTATACCTTTTTGAATTCGTAGGGAACCCTACTATCAATCTGCATTCAAACATTTTACAAAACAATAGGTTAAAAAAAGTGGTTGACCCAAAACCGATTCGTTTGTAAAGTCAACCTTTTTTGATCATTTTTTGTAATATCTCGGCCAAATAATGTCCGATTTGGGAATTTTATACCATTTTGGACTCGTAAGGATCAGTACTATCGATTGGCATCAAAAAAAGAAAAATCTAAATTTTCACCCAAATCAACAAAATGCTGAGGTTTACATCACGTTTTTTCTCAAATTCGGGGTCGGTTCGAAAATCAAATACTTTTTTGATGATTTTTATTGAATATCTCAGGTAAATATCATGTCTGATTTCAAAATGTTATACCTTTTTGAATTCGTAGGGAACCCTACTATCAATCTGCATTCAAACATTTTACAAAACAATAGGTTAAAAAAAGTGGTTGACCCAAAACCGATTCGTTTGTAAAGTACAACCTTTTTTGATCATTTTTGTAATATCTCGGCCAAATAATGTCCGATTTGGGAATTTTATACCATTTTGGACTCGTAAGGATCAGTACTATCGATTGGCATCAAAAAAGAAAAAATCTAAATTTTCACCCAAATCAACAAAATGGCAAGGGGTTACATCACGTTTTTTCTCAAATTCGAGGTCGGTTCGAAAATCAAAACATTTTTGATGATTTTTATTGAATATCTCGCGGTAAATACTGTCCGATTTCAAAATGTTATACCTTTTTGAATTCGTAGAGAACCCTACTATCAATCTGCATTCAAACATTTTACAAAACAATAGGTTAAAAAAAGTGGTTGACCCAAAACCGATTCGTTTGTAAAGTCAACCTTTTTTGATGATTTTTTGTAATATCTCGGCCAAATAATGTCCGATTTGGGAATTTCTATACCATTTTGGACTCGTAAGGATCAGTACTATCGATTGGCATCAAAAAAAGAAAATCTAAATTTTCACCCAAAATCAACAAAATGGCAAGGGGTTACATCACGTTTTTTCTCAAATTCGGGGTCGGTTCGAAAATCAAAACTTTTTGATGATTTTTATTGAATATCTCGGGTAAATACTGTCTGATTTCAAAATGTTATACCTTTTTGAATTCGTAGGGAACCCTACTATCAATCTGCATTCAAACATTTTACAAATCTATAGGTGAAAAAAAGTGGTTGGCCCAAAAACCGATTCGTTTGTAAAGTCAACCTTTTTTTATGATTTTTTGGAATATCTCGGCCAAAATAATGTCCGATTTGGAAATTTTATACCATTTTGGACTCGTAAGGATCAGTACTATCGATTGGCATCAAAAAAATAAAAATCTAAATTTTGACCCAAATCAACAAAATGGCAAGGGGTTACATCACGTTTTTTCTCAAATTCGAGGTCGGTTCGCAAATCAAAACTTTTTTGATGATTTTTATTGAATATCTCGGGTAAATACTGTCTGATTTTCGAAATGTTATACCTTTTTGAATTCTAGGGATCCCTACTATCAATCTGCATTCAAACATTTTACAAATCGATGGGTTGAAAAAAAGTGGTTGACCAAAAACCGATTCGTTTGTAAAGTCAACCTTTTTTGATGATTTTTTGTAATATCTCGGCCAAATAATGTCCGATTTGGGAATTTTATACCATTTTGGACTCGTAAGGATCAGTACTTATCGATTGGCATCAAAAAAATAAAAATCTAAATTTTCACCCAAATCAACAAAATGGCAAGGGGTTACATCACGTTTTTTCTCAAATTCGGGGTCGGTTCGAAAATCAAAACATTTTTGATGATTTTTATTGAATATCTCGGGTAAATTACTGTCAGATTTCGAAAATGTTATACCTTTTTGAATTCGTAGGGAACCCTACTATCAATCTGCATTCAAACATTTTAAAAACAATAGGTTAAAAAAAGTGGTTGACCCAAAAACCGATTCGTTTGTAAAGTCAACCTTTTTTGATGATTTTTTGGAATATCTCGGCCAAATAATGTCCGATTTGGGAATTTTATACCATTTTGGACTCGTAAGGATCAGTACTATCGATTGGCATCAAAAAAAGAAAAATCTAAAATTTTGACCCAAAATCAACAAAATGGCAAGGGGTTACATCACGTTTTTTCTCAAATTCGGGGTCGGTTCGAAAATCGAAACTTTTTTGATGATTTTATTGAATATCTCGGGTAAATACTGTCAGATTTTGAAATGTTATACCTTTTTTGAATTCGTAGGGATCCCTACTATCAATCTGCATTCAAACATTTTACAAAATCGATGGGTTAAAAAAATGTGGTTGACCAAAAACCGATTCGTTTGTAAAGTCAACCTTTTTGATGATTTTTTGGAATATCTCGGCCAAATAATGTCCGATTTGGGAATTTTATACCATTTTGGACTCGTAAGGATCAGTACTATCGATTGGCATCAAAAAAATAAAAATCTAAATTTCAACCAAATCAACAAAATGGCAGGGGTTACATCACGTTTTTTCTCAAATTCGAGGTCGGTTCGAAAATCAAAACTTTTTGATGATTTTTATTGAATATCTCGAGGTAAAATACTGTCCGATTTTGAAATGTTATACCTTTTTGAATTCGTAGGGATCCCTACTATCAATCTGCATTCAAACATTTTACAAAATCGATGGGTTAAAAAAAGTGGTTGACCCAAAACCGATTCGTTTGTAAAGTCAACCTTTTTTGATGATTTTTTGGAATATCTCGGCCAAATAATGTCCGATTTGGGAATTTTATACCATTTTGGACTCGTAAGGATCAGTACTATCGATTGGCATCAAAAAAAAAAAATCTAAATTTTCACCCAAATCAACAAAATGGCAAGGGTTACATCACGTTTTTTCTCAAATTCGGGGTTCGGTTCGAAAATCAAAACTTTTTTGATGATTTTTATTGAATATCTCGGGTAAATACTGTCAGATTTTGAAATGTTATACCTTTTTGAATTCGTAGAACCCTACTATCAATCTGCATTCAAACATTTTACAAAACGATAGGTTGAAAAAAGTGGTTGACCCAAAACCGATTCGTTTATGAGTAAACCTTTTTGCATGATTTTTTGTAATATCTCGGCCAAATAATGTCCGATTTGGAATTTTATACCATTTTGGACTCGTAAGGATCAGTACTATCGATTGGCATCAAAAAAAGAAAATCTAAATTTTCACACAAAATCAACAAAATGGCAAGGGGTTACATCACGTTTTTTCTCAAATTCGAGGTCGGTTCGAAAATCAAAACATTTTTGATGATTTTTATTGAATATCTCGAATAAATACTGTCTGATTTCAAATGTTATACACTTTTTGAATCTCGTAGGGAACCTACTATCAATCTGCATTCAAACATTTTACAAATCGATAGGTTGAAAAAAGTGGTTGACCCAAAACCGATTCGTTTGTAAAAGTCAACCTTTTTTGATCATTTTTTGCATATCTCGAGCAAATAATGTCCGATTTGGGAATTTTATACCATTTTTGAGATCGGTGAGATCAGTCTATTATTGGCATCAAAAAAATAAAAATCTAAATTTTCACCCAAATCAACTGAGGGTTACATCACGTTTTTTCTCAAATTCGGGGTCGGTTCGAAAATCAAAACTTTTTTGATGATTTTTATTGAATATCTCGGGTAAATACTGTCTGTTTCAAAATGTTATACCTTTTTGAATTCGTGAGAACCCTACTATCAATCTGCATTCAAACATTTTACAAATCGATAGGTGAAAAAAAGTGGCTATTTAAAACCGATTCGTTTGTAAAGTCAACACTTTTTTTATGATTTTTGTATTATCTCGGCACTCCCTTCCCTCTTTTCCCTTTTTTTTAAATAATGTCCGATTTGGAAATTTCTACCATCTGTTTGAATCGTAAGAATTATTGATTGGCATCAAAAAAGCGAAAATCTTAATTTTCACCCAAATCAACAAAATGGCAAGGGGTTACATCACGTTTTTCTCAAATTCGGGGTCGGTTCGAAAATCAAAACATTTTTGATGATTTTTATTGATATCTCTGGGTAAATACTGTCTGTTTTCAAAATGTTATACCTTTTTGAATTCGTGGGGAACCCTACTATCAATCTGCATTCAAACATTTTACAAATCGATGGTGAAAAAAAAGTGGTTGACCAAAACCGATTCGATTTGTAAAGTCAACCTTTTTTTATGATTTTTTGTAATATCTCGGCCAAATAATGTCCGATTTGGAAATTTTATACCATTTTGAATCGTAAGGATCAGTACTATCAGATTGGCATAAAAAAATAAAAATCTAATTTTCACCCAAATCAACAAAATGGCGAGGTTACATCACGTTTTTCTCAAATTTGGGTCGGTTCGAAAATCAAAACTTTTTGATGATTTTATTGAATATCTCGGGTAAATACTGTCCGATTTCAAATGTTATACCTTTTTTGGAATTCGTGTGAACCCTACTATCAATCTGCATTCAAACATTTTACAAATCGATGGGTGAAAAAGTGGTTGACCCAAAACCGATTCGTTTGTAAAGTCAACTTTTTTATGATTTTTTGTAATATCTCGGCCAAATAATGTCCGATTGGAAATTTTATACCATTTTGGACTCGTAAGGATCAGTGACTATATCCGATTGGCATCAAAAAAAGAAAAAATCTAAATTTCTCATTCGAAATCAACAAAATGGCAGGGGTTACATCACGCTTTTTCTCAAACAGGGTTCGGGTCGAAAATCAAAACTTTTTAGATGATTTTTATTGAATATCTCAGGTAAATACTGTCAGATTTCGAAAGTTTGTGCCTTTTGGACCGTTACGGAGACCCTACTATCAATCTGCAGCTTCAAACATTTTACAAATCGATAGTGATGATAAAAGTGCGTTTGACTGACCAAAACCGATTCGTTTGAAAGTCAACCTTTTTTTTTATGATTTTTCCTGTAATATCTCGGCTAAATAATGTCCGATTTGGGAATTTTATACACAATTTTGATCGTAAGGGATCAGTACTATCGATTGGCATCAAAAAAATAAAAATCTAAACTTTCACCCAAATCCAACAAAATGGCAAGGGGTTACATCACGTTTTTCTCAAATTCCAGAGTCGGTTCGAAAATCCAAAACATTTTTGATGATTTTATTGCAATCTATCTCGGATTAAATACTGTCTGATTTCAAAATGTTACTACCTTTTTTGAATTCGGAAAGGGAACTCTACGGATCAATCTGCATTCAAACACTTTACAAATCGATAGGTGAAAAAAATGCGTTTGACCCAAACCGATTCGTTTGTAAAGTCAAATACTTTTATGATTTTTGTGGAATGTATCTCGGCCAAATAATGTCCGATTTGGGAATTTTTATGCCATTTTTGGACTCGTAAGGATCAGTATATCGATTGGCATCAAAAAAAATAAAAATCTAAATTGTCACAATCAGCAAAATGGCTTTAAGGACATTACCTCACGTTTTTCTCAAATTCGGGGTCGGGTTCGAAAATCAAAGCTTTTTTGACCGATTTTAAACCGAGATATATAGGAGTAAATACTGTCAGATTTCAAAATTTATACCTTTTGAATTCGTGAGAACCCTACCATCAATCTTCATTAAAACTATTTTACCGAAGCAACGGAGCCAAAAAAAGTGGTTGACCCAAAACCGATTCGTTTGTAAATCGCAACCTTTTTTGATAATTTTTGCAATATCTCTGACAAATAATGTCTCAGATTTGGGAATTTTGTACCATTGTTGGACTCGTAAGGATCGGTATATCGATTTGGCATCAAAAAAAGATGAAAATCAATTTTGGATCCAAAATGGCAAGGGGCTACATCACGTTTTTTACTCAAATTCTGGGTCGGTTCGAAAATCAAAACATTTTTGATGATTTTTTATTGAATATCTCGGGTAAAATAGCTGTCAGTTTCAAAATGTTAGGCCTTTTTGGATTCGTAGGGAACCCTACTATCAATACTGCATTCAAACATTTTACAAATCAATAGGTTAAAAAAAGGGGTTGACCCAAAAACCGAGTTCGTTTGTAAAATCAAACCTTTTGATCATTTTTTGCCAACCTACACCGGGGCCCGCTTAGACTAAGGCCCAACTTGTTCCCCCGCCGCTGTGCGGCTCACCTCTCTTCTGTAAAAGAGGTTGACCCAAAACCGATTCGTTTGTAAAATCAAACTTTTTGATCTTTTTTTATATCTCGACCAAATAATGTCCGATTTGGAATTTTATACCATTTTGGACTCGAAGAGTCGCCACTACGTCAGTTATCAAAAAAAAAGAAAAATCTAGAATTTTCACCCAAATCAACAAAATGGCAAGAAGAGGTTACATCACGTTTTTATCAAATTCGAAGGGTCTGGGTTCGAAAATCAAAACTTTTTGATGATTTGTAGAATATCTCGGGTAAACGCACATCCCGTTTCGGAAATGTTGTACCTTTTTGAATTCGTAGGAACCCTACGATCAATCTGCATTCAAACATTTTACAATCGATAGGTGAAAAAGTAGGTTGGCCAAAACACCGATTCGTTTATAAAGTCAACCTTTTTTTGATCGATTTTTGTAATATCTCGGCCAAATAATCGTCAGATTTGAGGGGTACATACCATTGTTGGGACTCGCTGAAGGATCCAGTACTATCGTGGACATCAAAAAAAGATGAAAATCTACAATACCACCGATCAACAAAATGGCAAGGGACACATCACGTTTTTCTCGAGACCCGAGGTCGGTTCGAAAATCCAAACTTTTTTGATGATTTTGCCAACCTATCAGGTAAATACTCGCATCAGATTTCAAAATCTATCTATGCCTTTTCGAATTCGTGAGGAGACCCTCCTATCAATCTGCATTCAAAACATTTTACAAATCGATGGATGAAAAAAAAGTGGTTGACCCCAAAACCGATTGCTAAACATCAACCTTTTTGAATCATTTTTGCTTAAATATCTCCATCACGATAATGTCTCCGATTTGGAGGCCTTTCTCCATTTTGGACTCGTAAGGATCCCAATTATATCCAGTTGGCATCAAAAAGACTAAAATCTAAATTTTTCACCCAAATGCAACGAAAATGGCAGGAAGGGGACCCATGCATTTTCCTCAAATTCAGGTCGGTTTCAGAGAAAATCAAACTTTTTTGCATGATTGTTTTATTCGAATATCTCGGTACATCTTCATCAAACGATTTCAAATCTGTCTTGCTACTTTTTTGAATTGCGTAGAGATCCCACTCACAATCACATTTCAAACATTTACAAAACCATGGGTGAAAAAGTGGTTACTCAGCGCCGATTCGTTTTAACTAAAAGTCTGAACCTTTTCACAGTCATTTATTACAAATCTCGCAATAACTTAATGCCATTTGGGAATTTTATACCATTTTGGACTCGTAAGGATCAGTGACTATCGAGTTGGCATCAAAAAAAGAAAAATCTAAATTTTGGCCCAAATCAACAAAATGGCAAGGGTTACATCACGTTTTTTCTCAAATTCGGGGTCTGGTTCGAAAATCAAAACTTTTTGATGATTTTTATGACTTGAATATCTCCAGGTAAATACTGTCTGGAATTTCAAAATGTTATACTTTTACTTGAATTCGTGAGGAACCCTACTATCAATCTGCATTCAAACATTTTACAATCATCTGGGATGAAAAAAAGTGGTTGACCCAAAACCGATTCGTTTGTAAAGTCAACCTTTTTTGATCATTTTTTGTAATATCTCGGCCAAATAATAGTCCGATTTGGGAATTTTATCCACACTTTGGACTCGTAAGGAATCAGTACTATCGATTGGCATCAAAAAAATAAAAATCTAAATTTCTCGCCCAAATCAACAAAACGGCCAGGGTTACATCACGTTTTTTTCTCAAATTCGGGTCGGTTCGAAAATCAAAACTTGTTTGATGATTTTTGTGGAATATCTCTCGGTAAAATTAATCTGTCCGATTTTAAGATGTTAGACCTTTTTGAATTCGCAGGGAACCCTACTATCAATCTGCATTCAAACATTTTACAAATCGATAGGTGAAAAAAAAGTGGTTGACCAAAAACCGATTCGTTTGCTAAAGTCAACCTTTTTTGATCAAACTTTTTGTAATATCTCGGACAAATAATGTCTGAATTTGGGAATTTTATAATATTTTGGACTCGTAAGGATCAGTACTATCGATTAGCATCAAAAAAGAAAAAATCTAAATTTTCACCCAAATCAACAAAATGGCAGAGGGTTACATCACAACTTTTTCTCAAATTCGAAAGTCGGTTTGAAAATCAGAACATTTTGATGATTTTTATTGAATATCTCGGTAAATACTGTCTGATTTCGAAAAATGTGTGCCTTTTGAATTCTTCGGGGAACCCTACTACTCAATCTGCATGCAAAACATTTTACAAATCGATAGGTGGAAGAAAAGTGGTTGACCCAAAACCGATTCGTTTGTAAAAGTCAACCTTTTTTTTATGATTTTTTGTAATATCTCGGCTGATAATAATGTCCGATTTGAGGCATTTCTACCGTTTTGGACTTCGTAAGGATCAAGTACCCAATAGATTGTTTTCAAAAAAAGAAAAAAAATCTAAATTTTCATCAAAATCCAAAATGGCAAGGGGTTACATCACGTTTTTTCTCAAATTCGGGGTTTCGGTTTGAAAATCAAAACTTTTTTTGATGATTTTTATTGGATATCTCGGGTAAACTCCACCACCGATTTTAAAATGTTATACCTTTTTTGAATTCGTAGGGAGACCCTACTATCAATCTGCATTCAAACATTTTACAAATCGATAGGTGTAAAAAGTGGTTGACCAAAAACCGATTCGTTTGTAAAGTCAACCTTTTTTGATCATTTTTGCTAATATCTCGGCCAAATAATGTCCGATTTGGGAATTTTATACCATTTTGGACTCGCAAGGATCAGTACTATCGATTGGCATCAAAAATACAAAAATCAAATTTTCACCCAAATCAACAAAATGGCAAGGGTTACATCACGTTTTTTACAAATTCGGGGTTCGGTTCGAAAATCAAAACTTTTTTGATGATTTTTATTGAATATCTCGGGTAAATACTGTCTGATTTCAAAATGCTATACCTTTTTGAATTCGTAGAGGAACCCCACTATCAATCTGCATTCAAACATTTTACAAAACAATAGGTGAAAAAAGTGGTTGACCCAAAACCGATTCGTTTGTAAAGTCAACCTTTTTTGATCATTTTTTGTAATATCTCGGCCAAATAATGTCCGATTTGGGAATTTTATACCATGTTTGGACTCGTAAGGATCAATTCTATCGATTGGACAATAAAAAGAAAAATCTAAATTTTCAAACCCAAATCAACAAAATGGCAAGGGGTTACATCGACGTTTTTTCTCAAATTCCGGAGTCGGTTCGAAAATCAAAACTATGTTTTGATCGATTTTGATTGAATATCTCGGGTAACATTCTGTCTGATTTCAAAATGTTATACCTTTTTGTATTTTTGAATTCGTAGGGGACCCTACTATCAATCTGCATTCAAACATTTTACAAAACAATAGGTTAAAAAAAGGGGTTGACCCAAAACCGATTCGTTTGTAAAGTCAACTCCTTTTTTGATCATTTTTTGTAATATCTCGGCCAAATAATGTCCGATTTGGGAATTTTATACCATTTTGGACTCGTAAGGATCAGTACTATCGATTGGCATCAAAAAAGAAAAATCTAAATTTTCACCCAAATCAACAAAATGGCAAGGAGGTTACATCACGTTTTTTCTCAAATTCGGGGTCGGTTCGAAAATCAAAACTTTTTGATGATTTTTATTGAATATCTCGTAAATATTGTCCGATTTCAAAATGTTATACCTTTTTGAATTCGTAGGGAACCCTACTATCAATCTGCATTCAAACATTTTACAAATCGATAGGTGAAAAAAAGTGGTTGACCCAAAACCGATTCGTTTGTAAAGTCAACCTTTTTTGATCATTTTTTGTAATATCTCGGCCAAATAATGTCCGATTTGGGAATTTTATACCATTTTGGACTCGCAAGGATCAGTACTATCGATTGGCATCAAAAAAAGAAAATCTAAATTTTCGCCCAAATCAACAAAATGGCAAGGGTTACATCACGTTTTTTCTCAAATTCGGGGTCGGTTCGAAAATCGAAACATTTTTGATGATTTTTATTGAATATCTCAGGTAAATACTGTCTGATTTCAAAATGTTATACCTTTTTTAATTTGTAGGAAACCCTACTATCAATCTGCATTCAAACATTTTAAAAATCGATGGGTTAAAAAAAGTGGTTGACCAAAACCGATTCGTTTGTAAAGACAACCTTTTTTGATCATTTTTATAATATCTCGGCCAAATAATGTCCGATTTGGGAATTTTATACCATTTTGAACTCGTAAGGATCAGTACCTATCGATTGGCATCAAAAAAGAAAAATCTAAATTTTCACCCAAATCAACAAATATGGCAAGAGGGGTTACATCACGTTTTTTCTCAAATTCGGGGTCGGTTCGAAAATCAAAACTTTTTGATGATTTTTTATTGAATATCTCGTAAATACTGTCAGATTTCAAAATGTTATACCTTTTTGAATTCGTAGGGATCCCTACTATCAATTTGCATTCAAACATTTTAAAAATCGATGGGTTAAAAAAAGTGGTTGACCAAAACCGATTCGTTTGTAAAGACAACCTTTTTTGATGATTTTTGTAATATCTCGGCCAAATAATGTCCGATTTGGGAATTTTATACCATTTTGGACTCGTAAGGATCAGTATTATCGATTGGCATCAAAAAAAGAAAAATCTAAATTTTGACCAAAATCAACAAAATGGCAAGGGGTTACATCACGTTTTTTCTCAAATTCGGGGTCGGTTCGAAAATCAAAACATTTTTGATGATTTTTATTGAATATCTCGGGTAAATATTTCTGTCTGATTTCAAAATGTTATACCTTTTTGGATTTGTAGGGAACCCCTACTATCAATCTGCATTCAAACATTTTACAATCATTCGGTGAAAAAAGTGGTTGAGCCTCAAAAACCGATTCGTTTGTAAAGTCAACCTTTTTTTGATGATTTTTTGTAATATCTCGGCCAAATAATGTCCGATTTGGGAATTTTATACCATTTTTGACTCGTAAGGATCAGTACTATCGATTGGCATCAAAAAGAAAAATCTAAATTTTCACCCAAATCAACAAAATGGCAGGGGTTACTTCACGTTTTCTCAAATTCGGGGTCGGTTCGAAAATCAAAACTTTTTGATGATTTTTATTGAATATCTCGGTAAATACTGTCAGATTTCAAAATGTTATACCTTTTTGAATTCGAAGGGATCCCTACTATCAATCTGCATTCAAACATTTTACAAATCGATAGGTGAAAAAAAGTGGTTGACCCAAAACCGGATTCCGTTTGTAAAGTCAACCTTTTTTGATATTTTTCGTAATATCTCGGCCAAATAATGTCCGATTTGGGAATTTTATACCATTTTGGACTCGTAAGGATCAGTACTCATCGATTGGCATCAAAAAAAGAAAAATCTAAATTTTCGCCAAAATCCAACAAAAATGGCAAGGGGTTACTCACGTTTTTTTTTATAAAATTCGGGGTCGGTTCGAAAATCTAAAACTTCTTTTTGATGATTTTTATTGAATATCTCGGGTAAATACTCATCAGATTTTCAAAAAATGTTATACCCTTTTTTGTAGATTCGTAGAACCCTACTATCAATCAGAATTCAAACATTTTACAAATCGATAGGAATTGAAAAAAAGTGGTTGACCCAAAACCGATTCGTTTGTAAAGTCAACACTTTTTTGATCATTTTTTGTAATATCTCGGCCAAATAATGTCCGATTTGGGAATTTTATACCATTTTGGACTCGTAAGGATCAGTATATCGATTTGGCATCAAAAAAATAAAAATCCAAATTTTCACCCAAATCAACAAAATGGCAAGAGGTTACATCACGTTTTTTCTCGCAAATTCGGGGTCGGTTCGAAAATCAAAACTTGTTTGATGATTTTTTTATTGAATATCTCGAGCTGAATACTGTCCGATTTCAAAATGTTATACCTTTTTCGAATTTGTAGGGAACCCTACTATCAATCTGCATTCAAACATTTTACAAATCGTTAGGTGAAAAAAGTGGTTGACCAAAAACCGATTCGTTTGTAAAGTCAACCACAGAGAGAGAGAGAGAGAGAGAGAGAGAGAGAGAGAGAGAGAGAGAGAGAGAGAGAGAGAGAGAGAGAGAGAGAGAGAGAGAGAGAGAGAGAGAGAGAGAGAGAGAGAGAGAGAGAGAGAGAGAGAGAGAGAGAGAGAGAGAGAGAGAGAGAGAGAGAGAGAGAGAGAGAGAGAGAGAGAGAGAGAGAGAGAGAGAGAGAGAGAGAGAGAGAGAGAGAGAGAGAGAGAGAGAGAGAGAGAGAGAGAGAGAGAGAGAGAGAGAGAGAGAGAGAGAGAGAGAGAGAGAGAGAGAGAGAGAGAGAGAGAGAGAGAGAGAGAGAGAGAGAGAGAGAGAGAGAGAGAGAGAGAGAGAGAGAGAGAGAGAGAGATCATTTTTTGTCTCAACTCGGCCAAATAATGTCCGTTTGGAAATTTTATACCATGTTTGAATGTATGATCAGTACTATCGTTGGCATCAAAAAAAGAAAAATCTAAATTTTCACCCAAATCAACAAATGGCAAGGGGTTACATCACATTTTTTCTCAAATTCGGGGTCGGTTCTAAATAAAACATTTTTTTTGATGATTTTGATTGAATATCTCGAGGTAAATACGTCTGATTTTCAAAATGTTATACCTTTTTGAATTCGTAGGGAACCCTACTATCAATCTGCATTCAAACATTTTACAAATCGATAGGTTGAAAAAAGTGGTTGACCCAAAACCGATTCGTTTGTAAAGTCAACCTTTTTTGAATCATTTTTTGGAATATCTCTGGCCAAATAATGTCCGATTTGGGAATTTTATACCATTTTGGACTCGTAAGGATCGAGTACTATCGATTGTAGCATCAAAAAAAAGAAAAATCTAAATTTTCACCAAAGTCAACAAATGGCAGAGGGGTTACATCACGTTTTTTCTCAAATTCGGGGTCGGTTCGAAAAATCAAAAACTTTTTTGATGATTTTGATTGAATATCTCGGGTAAATACTGTCTGAGTTTTAAAATTGTTATACCTTTTTGAATTCGTAGGGGAACCCTACTATCAATCTGCATTCAAACATTTTAAAAATCGATAGGTGAAAAAAAGTGGTTGACCACAAAACCGATTCGTTTGTAAAGTCAACCTTTTTTTATGATTTTTTGCAATATCTCGGCCAAATAATGTCCGATTTGGGGAATTTTATACCATTTTGGACTCGTAAGGATCAGTACTATCGATTGGCATCAAAAAAGAAAAATCTTAATTTTCACCCAAATCCTTTCAACAAAATGGCAAGGGGGGTTACATCACGTTTTTTTTCTCAAATTCGGGGTCGGTTTCAAGAAAATCAAAACTTTTTTGATGATTTTTATTGAATAGTCTTGCAATTGTCTGTCGGTTTCAAAATGTTATACCTTTTTGAATCGTAGGGAACCCTACTATCAATCTGCATTCAAACATTTCTACAATATCGATAGGTTAAAAAAAAGTGGTTGACCAAAAACCGATTCGTTTGTAAAGTCAACCTTTTTTGATCATTTTTTGTAATATCTCGTTTGCCAAATAATGTCCGATTTGGAAATTTTATACCATTTTGGACTCGTAAGGATCAGTGACTATCGATTGGCAACTCAAAAAAATAAAAATCTAAATTTTCACCCAAATCAACAAAATGGCAAGGGGTTACATCACGTTTTTCTCAAGATTCGGGGTCGGTTCGAAAATCCAAAACTTGTTTGATGATTTTTATTCTGAATATCTTGTGTAAATACTGTCCGATTTTCAAAATGTTATACCTTTTGGTCGTAGGGAACCCTACTATCAATCTGCATTCAAACATTTTTAAAATCGATAGGTGAAAAAAAGTGGTTTGACCAAAAACCGATTCGTTTGTAAAGTCAACCTTTTTTGATCATTTTTTGTAAATATCTCGGCTGAAATAATGTCCGATTTGGAAATTTCTGCATACCATTTTGAGACTCGTAAGGATCAGTACTATCGATTGGCAACTCCAAAAAAAGGAAAAATCTAAATTTCACTTTAAATCAACAAAATGGCAAGGGGTTACATCACGTTTTTTCTCAAATTCGGGGTCTGGTTCGAAAAATCAAAACATTTTTGATGATTTTTATTGAATATCTCGGGTAAATACTGTCTGATTTCAAAATGTTATACCTTTTTGAATTCGTAGGGAAACCCTACTATCAATCTGGATTCAAACATTTTACAAATCGATAGGTGAAAAAAAGTGGTTGACCCAAAACCGATTCGTTTGTAAAGTCAACCTTTTTTGATTGTTTGTAATATCTCGGCCAAATAATGTCCGATTTGGGAATTTTATACCATTTTGGACTCGTAAGGATCAGTACTATCGATTGGCATCAAAAAAGAAAAATCTTAATTTTCACCCAAATCAACAAAATGGCAGAGGGGTTACATCACGTTTTTTTTCAAATTCGGGTCGGTGCTGAAAATCAGAAACTTTTTTGATGATTTTATTGAATATCTCGGTAAAATAACTGTCCAGATTTTCTGAAAATGTTATACCTTTTTTGAATTCGTAGGGATCCCTACTATCAATCTTGCATTCAAACATTTTAGTCAAATCGATGGGTGAAAAAAAGTGGTTGACCAAAAACCGATTCGTTTGTAAAAGTCAACCTTTTTTGATCATTTTTTGTAATATCTCGGCCAAATAATGTCCGATTTGGGAATTTTATACCATTTTGACTCGTAAGGATCAGTACTATCGATTGGCATCAAAAAAAGAAAAATCTTAAATTTTGGCCAAAATCAACAAAAATGGCAAGGGGTTACATCACGTTTTTCTCAAATTCGGGGTCGGTTCTGAAAATCGAAACTTTTTTGATGATTTTGATTGAATATCTTGGGTAAATACTGTCTGATTTTAAAATGTTATACCTTTTTGAATTCGTGGATCCCAACTATCAATCTGCATTCAAACATTTTACCAAAACGATGGGTTGAAAAATAGCGGTTGACCCAAAACCGATTCGTTTGTAAAATCAACCTTTTTTGATGATTTTTTGTAAATATCTCGGCCAAATAATGTCCGATTTGGGAATTTTTATACCATTTTGGACTCGTAAGGATCAGTACTATCGATTGGCATCAAAAAATAAAGAAAAATCTAAATTCCCAAACCCACAATACACAGGGTTACATCACGTTTTTTCTCAAATTCGGGGTCGGTTCGAAAATCGAAAACTTTTTTGATGATTTTATTGAATATCTCGGGTAAATACTGTCCGATTTTAAAGTGTTATACCTTTTTTTATGAATTCGTAGGGAAGTCCCTACTATCAATCTTGCATTCAAACATTTTACAAATCGAAGTAGGTGAAAAAAGTTGGTTGACCCAAAACCGATTCGTTTGTGCAAAAATCAACCTTTTTTTATGATTTTTAGAAATATCTCGGCTTCAAATAATGTCCGATTTGGGAATTTGGTACCATTTTGGACTCGTAAGGATCAGTACTATATCGGTCATCAAAAAAAGAAAAATCTAAATTTTCACCCAAATCAACAAAATGGCAAGTGGTTACATCACGTTTTTTCTCAAATTCGGGTCGGTTCGAAAATCAAAACTTTTTTGATGATTTTTATTGAATATCTCGGTAAATACTGTCAGATTTCAAAAATGTTATGCCCTTTTGAATTCGTAGGGATCCCTACTATCAATCTGCATTCAAACATTTTACAAAACAAATAGGTTAAAAAAAGTGGTTGACCCAAAACCGATTCGTTTGTAAAGATCAGCCTTTTTTGATCATTTTTTGTAATATCTCGACCAAATAATGTCCGATTTGGAAATTTTATACCATTTTGGACTCGTAAGGATCAGCTACTATCGATTAATTTCAAAAAAATGAAAAATCTAAATTTTCACCAAAATCAACAAAATGGCAAGGGGTTACATCACGTTTTTTCTCAAATTCGGGGTCGGTTCGAAAATCAAAACATGTTTGATGATTTTTATTGAATATCTCGGGTAAATACTGTCCGATTTCAAAATGTTATACCTTTTTGAATTCGTAGGGAACCCTACTATCAATCTGCATTCAAACATTTTAAAAATCGATGGGTGAAAAAAAGTGGTTGACCAAAAACCGATTCGTTTGTAAAAGTCAACCTTTTTTGATGATTTTTTGTTGAATATCTCGGCCAAATAATGTCCGATTTGGAAATTTTATACCATTTTTGGACTCGTAAGGATCAGTACTATCGATTGGCATCAAAAAAAGAAAAATCTAAATTTTGACCCAAATCAACAAAATGGCAGGGGTTACATCACGTTTTTTCTCAAATTCGGGGTCGGTTCGAAAATCAAAACATGTTTGATGATTTTTATTGAATATCTCGGGTAAATACTGTCAGATTTCAAAATGTTATACCTTTTTGAATTCGTAGGGATCCCTACTATCAATCTGCATTCAAACATTTTAAAAATCGATGGGTTGAAAAAAGTGGTTGACCAAAAACCGATTCGTTTGTAAAGTTAACCTTTTTTGATCATTTTTTGTAATATCTCGGCCAAATAATGTCCGATTTGGAAATTTTATACCATTTTGGACTCATAAGGATCAGTACTATCGATTGGCATCAAAAAAAGAAAAATCTAAATTTTGACCAAAATCAACAAAATGGCAAGGGGTTACATCACGTTTTTTCTCAAATTCGGGGTCGGTTCGAAAATCAAAACTTTTTTGATGATTTTTATTGAATATCTCGGGTAAATACTGTCTGATTTCAAAATGTTATACCTTTTTGAATTCGTAGGGATCCCTACTATCAATCTGCATTCAAACATTTTAAAAATCGATGGGTTGAAAAAAGTGGTTGACCAAAAACCGATTCGTTTGTAAAGTCAACCTTTTTTGATGATTTTTGCAATATCTCGACCAAATAATGTCCGATTTGGAAATTTTATACCATTTTGGACTCGTAAGGATCAGTGCTACTATCGATTGGCATCAAAAAAAAAAAAATCTAAATTTTCACCCAAATCAACAAAATGGCAAGGGGTTACATCACGTTTTTCTCAAATTCGGGGTCGGTTCGAAAATCAAAACTTTTTTGATGATTTTTATTGAATATCTCGGGTAAATACTGTCTGATTTCAAAATGTTATACCTTTTTGAATTCGTAGGGATCCCTACTATCAATCTGCATTCAAACATTTTACAAAACGATGGGTTAAAAAAAAGTGGTTTGACCAAAACCGATTCGTTTGTAAAAGTCAACCTTTTTTGATGATTTTTTGAAGTATCTCGGCCAAATAATGTCCGATTTGGGAATTTTATACCATTTTGGACTCGTAAGGATCAGTACTATCGATTGGCATCAAAAAAGAAAAATCTAAATTTTGGCCCAAATCAACAAAATGGCAAGGGGTTACATCACGTTTTTTCTCAAATTCGGGGTCGGTTCGAAAATCAAAACTTTTTTGATGATTTTTAATTGAATATCTCGGGTAAATACTGTCCGATTTCAAAATGTTATACCTTTTTGAATTCGTAGGGATCCCTACTATCAATCTGCATTCAAACATTTTACAAATCGATGGGTGAAAAAAAAGTGGTTGACCCAAAACCGATTCGTTTGTAAAGTCAACCTTTTTTTATGATTTTTTGGAATATCTCGGCCAAATAATGTCCGATTTGGAATTTTATACCATTTTGGACTCGTAAGGATCAGTACTATCGATTGGCATCAAAAAAATGAAAATCTAAATTTTGGCCCAAATCAACAAAAATGGCAAGGGGTTACATCACGTTTTCTCAAATTCGGGGTCGGTTCGAAAATCAAAACTTTTTTGATGATTTTTATTGAATATCTCGGGTAAATACTGTCAGATTTTGAAATGTTATACCTTTTTGAATTCGTAGGGATCCCTACTATCAATCTGCATTCAAACATTTTAAAAATCGATGGGTTAAAAAAGTGGTTGACCAAAAACCGATTCGTTTGTAAAGTCAACCTTTTTTGATGATTTTTTGTAATATCTCGGCCAAATACATGTCCGATTTGGAAATTTTATACCATTTTGGACTCGTAAGGATCAATGTCACTATCGATTATGCAAAAAAATAAAAATCTAAATTTTGGCCAAAATCAACAAAATGGCAAGGGGTTACATCACGTTTTTTCTCAAATTCGGGGTCGGTTCGAAAATCAAAACTTTTTTGATGATTTTTATTGAATATCTCGGCAAAATGCTTGTCAGATTTTAAAATGTTATACCTTTTTGAATTCGTAGGGATACCCTACTATCAATCTGCATTCAAACATTTTAAAAATCGATGGGTTAAAAAAAGTGGTTGACCAAAAACCGATTCGTTTGTAAAGTCAACCTTTTTTGATGATTTTTTGGAATATCTCGACCAAATAATGTCCGATTTGGGAATTTTATACCATTTTGGACTCGTAAGGATCAGTACTATCGATTGGCATCAAAAAAAGAAAAATCTAAATTTTGGCCAAAATCAACAAAATGGCAAGGGGTTACATCACGTTTTTTCTCAAATTCGGGGTCGGTTCGAAAATCAAAACTTTTTTGATTGATTTTTATTGAATATCTCGGGTAAATACTGTCAGATTTTAAAATGTTATACCTTTTTGAATTCGTAGGGATCCCTACTATCAATCTGCATTCAAACATTTTAAAAATCGATGGGTTAAAAAAAGTGGTTGACCAAAAACCGATTCGTTTGTAAAGTCAACCTTTTTTGATGATTTTTTGTAATATCTCGACCAAATAATGTCCGATTTGGGAATTTTATACCATTTTGGACTCGTAAGGATCAGTACTATCGATTGGCATCAAAAAAAGAAAATCTGAAATTTTCACCAAAATCAACAAAATGGCAAGGGGTTACATCACGTTTTTTCTCAAATTCGGGGTCGGTTCGAAAATCAAAACTTTTTGATGATTTTTATTGAATATCTCGGGTAAATACTGTCAGATTTTGAAATGTTATACCTTTTTGAATTCGTAGGGATCCCTACTATCAATCTGCATTCAAACATTTTAAAAATCGATGGGTTAAAAAAAGTGGTTGACCAAAAACCGATTCGTTTGTAAAGTCAACCTTTTTTGATGATTTTTTGGAATATCTCGGCCAAAAATGTCCGATTTGGAAATTTTATACCATTTTTGGACTCGTAAGGATCAGTACTATCGATTGGCATCAAAAAAAGAAAAATCTAAATTTTGGCCAAAATCAACAAAATGGCAAGGGGTTACATCACGTTTTTTCTCAAATTCGGGGTCGGTTCGAAAATCAAAACTTTTTTGATGATTTTTATTGAATATCTCGGGTAAATACTGTCAGATTTCAAAATGTTATACCTTTTTGAATTCGTAGGGATCCCTACTATCAATCTGCATTCAAACATTTTAAAAATCGATGGGTTAAAAAAAGTGGTTGACCAAAAACCGATTCGTTTGTAAAGTCAACCTTTTTTGATGATTTTTTGGAATATCTCGACCAAATAATGTCCGATTTGGAAATTTTTATACCATTTGCACTCCTTTGGACTCGTAAGGATCAGTACTATCGATTGGCATCAAAAAAAGAAAAATCTAAATTTTGGCCAAAATCAACAAAATGGCAAGGGGTTACATCACGTTTTTTCTCAAATTCGGGGTCGGTTCGAAAATCCAAAACTTTTTTGATGATTTTTATTGAATATCATGGCAAATACTGTCTGATTTTGAAATGTTATACCTTTTTGAATTCGTAGGGATCCTACCTATCAATCTGCATTCAAACATTTTAAAAATCGATGGGTTAAAAAAGTGGTTGACCAAAAACCGATTCGTTTGTAAAGTCAACCTTTTTTGATGATTTTTGAATATCTCGACCAAATAATGTCCGATTTGGGAATTTTATACCATTTTGGACTCGTAAGGATCAGTACTATCGATTGGCATCAAAAAAATAAAAATCTAAATTTTGGCCAAAATCAACAAAATGGCAAGGGGTTACATCACGTTTTTTCTCAAATTCGGGGTCGGTTCGAAAATCAAAACTTTTTGATGATTTATATTGAATATCTCGGGTAAATACTGTCAGATTTTGAAATGTTATACCTTTTTGAATTCGTAGGGATCCCTACTATCAATCTGCATTCAAACATTTTAAAATCGATGGGTTAAAAAAAGTGGTTGACCAAAAACCGATTCGTTTGTAAAGTCAACCTTTTTTGATGATTTTTTGGAATATCTCGACCAAATAATGTCCGATTTGGGAATTTTATACCATTTTGGACTCGTAAGGATCAGTACTATCGATTGGCATCAAAAAAAGAAAAATCTAAATTTTGGCCAAAATCAACAAAATGGCAAGGGGTTACATCACGTTTTTTCTCAAATTCGGGGTCGGTTCGAAAATCAAAACTTTTTGATGATTTTTATTGAATATCTCGGGTAAATACTGTCAGATTTTGAAATGTTATACCTTTTTGAATTCGTAGGGATCCCTACTAGTCAATCTGCATTCAAACATTTTAAAAATCGATGGGTTAAAAAAAGTGGTTGACCAAAAAGCCGATTCGTTTGTAAAGTCAACCTTTTTTATGATTTTTTGTAATATCTCGACCAAATAATGTCCGATTTGGGAATTTTATACCATTTTGGACTCGTAAGGATCAGTACTATCGATTGGCATCAAAAAAGAAAAATCTAAATTTTGGACCAAAATCAACAAAATGGCGAAGGGGTTACATCACGTTTTTTCTCAAATTCGGGGTCGGTTCGAAAATCAAAACTTTTTTGATGATTTTTATTGAATATCTCGGGTAAATACTGTCAGATTTTGAAATGTTATACCTTTTTGAATTCGTAGGGAATCCCTACTATCAATCTGCATTCAAACATTTTAAAAAACGATGGGTTAAAAAAAAGTGGTTGACCAAAAACCGATTCGTTTGTAAAGTCAACCTTTTTTGATGATTTTTTGGAATATCTCGGCCAAATAATGTCCGATTTGGGAATTTTATACCATTTTGGACTCGTAAGGATCAGTACTATCGATTGGCATCAAAAAAATAAAAATCTAAATTTTGGCCAAAATCAACAAAATGACAAGGGTTACATCACGTTTTTTCTCAAATTCGGGGTCGGTTCGAAAATCAAAACTTTTTTGATGATTTTATTGAATATCTCGGGTAAATACTGTCAGATTTTGAAATGTTATACCTTTTTGAATTCGTAGGGATCCCTACTATCAATCTGCATTCAAACATTTTAAAAATCGATGGGTTAAAAAAAGTGGTTGACCAAAAACCGATTCGTTTGTAAAGTCAACCTTTTTTGATGATTTTTTGGAATATCTCGACCAAATAATGTCCGATTTGGGAATTTTATACCATTTTGGACTCGTAAGGATCAGTACTATCGATTGGCATCAAAAAAAGAAAATCTAAATTTTGTGCCAAAATCAACAAAATGGCAAGGGTTACATCACGTTTTTCTCAAATTCGGAGGTCGGTTCGAAAATCAAAACTTTTTTGATGATTTTTATTGAATATCTCGGTAAATACTGTCAGATTTTGAAATGTTATACCTTTTTGAATTCGTAGGGATCCCTACTATCAATCTGCATTCAAACATTTTAAAAATCGATGGGTTAAAAAAAGTGGTTGACCAAAAACCGATTCGTTTGTAAAGTCAACCTTTTTTGATGATTTTTTGGAATATCTCGACCAAATAATGTCCGATTTGGAAATTTTATACCATTTTGGACTCGTAAGGATCAGTACTATCGATTGGCATCAAAAAAATAAAAATCTAAATTTTGGCCAAAATCAACAAAATGGCAAGGGGTTACATCACGTTTTTTCTCAAATTCGGGGTCGGTTCGAAAAATCAAAACTTTTTTGATGATTGTTATTGAATATCTCGGTAAATACTGTCAGATTTTGAAATGTTATACCTTTTTGAATTCGTAGGGATCCCTACTATCAATCTGCATTCAAACATTTTAAAAATCGATGGGTTAAAAAAAGTGGTTGACCAAAAACCGATTCGTTTGTAAAGTCAACCTTTTTTGATGATTTTTTGGAATATCTCGACCAAATAATGTCCGATTTGGGAATTTTATACCATTTTGGACTCGTAAGGATCAGTACTATCGATTGGCATCAAAAAAAGAAAAATCTAAATTTTGGCCAAAATCAACAAAATGGCAAGGGGTTACATCACGTTTTTTCTCAAATTCGGGGTCGGTTCGAAAATCAAAACTTTTTCGATGATTTTTATTGAATATCTCGGGTAAATACTGTCCGATTTTGAAATGTTATACCTTTTTGAATTCGTAGGGATCCCTACTATCAATCTGCATTCAAACATTTTAAAAATCGATGGGTTAAAAAAAGTGGTTGACCAAAAACCGATTCGTTTGTAAAGTCAACCTTTTTGATGATTTTTTGGAATATCTCGACCAAATAATGTCCGATTTGGGAATTTTATACCATTTTGGACTCGTAAGGATCAGTACTATCGATTGGCATCAAAAAAATGAAAAATCTAAATTTTGGCCAAAATCAACAAAATGGCAAGGGGTTACATCACGTTTTTTCTCAAATTCGGGGTCGGTTCGAAAATCAAAACTTTTTTGATGATTTTTATTGAATATCTCGGGTAAATACTGTCCGATTTTGAAATGTTATACCTTTTTGAATTCGTAGGGATCCCTACTATCAATCTGCATTCAAACATTTTAAAAATCGATGGGTTAAAAAAAAGTGGTTGACCAAAAACCGATTCGTTTGTAAAGTCAACCTTTTTTGATGATTTTTTGGAATATCTCGGCCAAATAATGTCCGATTTGGGAATTTTATACCATTTTGGACTCGTAAGGATCAGTACTATCGATTGGCATCAAAAAAAGAAAAATCTAAATTTTGACCAAAATCAACAAAATGGCAAGGGGTTACATCACGTTTTTTCTCAAATTCGAGGTCGGTTCGAAAATCAAAACTTTTTTGATGATTTTTATTGAATATCTCGGGGTAAATACTGTCAGATTTTGAAATGTTATACCTTTTTGAATTCGTAGGGATCCCTACTATCAATCTGCATTCAAACATTTTTAACAAAATCGATGGGTTAAAAAAAGTGGTTGACCCAAAACCGATTCGTTTGTAAAGTCAACCTTTTTTGATGATTTTTTGGAATATCTCGGCCAAATAATGTCCGATTTGGGAATTTTATACCATTTTGGACTCGTAAGGATCAGTACTATCGATTGGCATCAAAAAAGAAAAATCTAAATTTTCACCCAAATCAACAAAATGGCAAGGGGTTACATCACGTTTTTTCTCAAATTCGGGGTCGGTTCGAAAATCAAAACTTTTTTGATGATTTTTTATTGAATATCTCGGGTAAATACTGTCAGATTTCAAAATGTTATACCTTTTTGAATTCGTAGGGATCCCTACTATCAATCTGCATTCAAACATTTTACAAAACGATGGGTTAAAAAAAGTGGTTGACCAAAAACCGATTCGTTTGTAAAGTCAACCTTTTTTGATGATTTTTTGTAATATCTCGGCCAAATAATGTCCGATTTGGGAATTTTATACCATTTTGGACTCGTAAGGATCAGTACTATCGATTGGCATCAAAAAAAGAAAAATCTAAATTTTCCACCCAAATCAACAAAATGGCAAGGGGTTACATCACGTTTTTTCTCAAATTCGGGGTCGGTTCGAAAATCAAAACTTTTTTGATGATTTTATTGAATATCTCGGGTAAATACTGTCTGATTTTGAAAAATGTTATACCTTTTTGAATTCGTAGGGATCCCTACTATCAATCTGCATTCAAACATTTTACAAAACGATGGGTTAAAAAAAGTGGTTGACCCAAAACCGATTCGTTTGTAAAGTCAACCTTTTTTGATCATTTTTTGAATATCTCGACCAAATAATGTCCGATTTGGAAATTTTATACCATTTTGGACTCGTAAGGATCAGTACTATCGATTGGCATCAAAAAAAGAAAAATCTAAATTTTCGCCAAAATCAACAAAATGGCAAGGGGTTACATCACGTTTTTTCTCAAATTCGGGGTCGGTTCGAAAATCAAAACATTTTTTGATGATTTTTATTGAATATCTCGGGTAAATACTGTCGGATTTTGAAATGTTATACCTTTTTGAATTCGTAGGGATCCCTACTATCAATCTGCATTCAAACATTTTAACAAATCGATGGGTGAAAAAAAAAGGTTGACCAAAAAACTGATTCGTTTATAAAGTCAACCTTTTTTTATGATTTTTTGTAATATCTCGGCCAAATAGAATGTCCGATTTGGGAATTTTATACCATTTTGGACTCGTAAGGATCAGTACTATCGATTGGCATCAAAAAAAGAAAAATCTAAATTTTGGCCAAAATCAACAAAATGGCAAGGGGTTACATCACGTTTTTTCTCAAATTCGGGATCAGTTCGAAAATCAAAACTTTTTCGATGATTTTTATTGAATATCTCGGGTAAATACTGTCTGATTTCTGAAATGTTATACCTTTTTGAATTCGTAGGGATCCCTACTATCAATCTGCATTCAAACATTTTACAAAACGATGGGTTAAAAAAAGTGGTTGACCAAAAACCGATTCGTTTGTAAAGTCAACCTTTTTTGATGATTTTTTGAATATCTCGACCAAATAATGTCCGATTTGGGAATTTTATACCATTTTGGACTCGTAAGGATCAGTACTATCGATTGGCATCAAAAAAAGAAAAATCCAAATTTTGGCCAAAATCAACAAAATGGCAACGGTTTCGCTTTTTCTCAAAATTCGGGGTCGGTTCGAAAATCAAAACTTTTTTGATGATTTTTATTGAATATCTCGGGTAAATATCCGTCAGATTTTGAAATGTTATACCTTTTTGAATTCGTAGGGATCCCTACTATCAATCTGCATTCAAACATTTTAAAAATCGATGGGTTAAAAAAAGTGGTTGACCAAAAACCGATTCGTTTGTAAAGTCAACCTTTTTTGATGATTTTTTGTAATATCTCGACCAAATAATGTCCGATTTGGGAATTTTATACCATTTTGGACTCGTAAGGATCAGTACTATCGATTGGCATCAAAAAAAGAAAAATCTAAATTTTGGCCAAAATCAACAAAATGGCAAGGGATTACATCACGTTTTTTCTCAAATTCGGGGTCGGTTCGAAAATCAAAACTTTTTTGATGATTTTTATTGAATATCTCGGGTAAATACTGTCCAGATTTTGAAATGTTATACCTTTTTGAATTCGTAGGGATCCCTACTATCAATCTGCATTCAAACATTTTAAAAATCGATGGGTGAAAAAAAGTGGTTGACCAAAAACCGATTCGTTTGTAAAGTCAACCTTTTTTGATGATTTTTTGGAATATCTCGACCAAATAATGTCCGATTTGGGAATTTTATACCATTTTGGACTCGTAAGGATCAGTACTATCGATTGGCATCAAAAAAAGAAAAATCTAAATTTTGGCCAAAATCAACAAAATGGCAAGGGGTTACATCACGTTTTTTCTCAAATTCGGGGTCGGTTCGAAAATCAAAACTTTTTCGATGATTTTTATTGAATATCTCGGGTAAATACTGTCAGATTTTGAAATGTTATACCTTTTTGAATTCGTAGGGATCCCTACTATCAATCTGCATTCAAACATTTTACAAAATCGATGGGTTAAAAAAAGTGGTTGACCAAAAACCGATTCGTTTGCTAAAGTCAACCTTTTTTGATGATTTTTTGGAATATCTCGACCAAATAATGTCCGATTTGGGAATTTTATACCATTTTGGACTCGTAAGGATCAGTACTATCGATTGGCATCAAAAAAATAAAAATCTAAATTTTGGCCAAAATCAACAAAATGGCAAGAGGTTACATCACGTTTTTTCTCAAATTCGGGGTCGGTTCGAAAATCAAAACTTTTTCGATGATTTTTATTGAATATCTCGGGTAAATACTGTCAGATTTTGAAATGTTATACCTTTTTGAATTCGTATGGATCCCTACTATCAATCTGCATTCAAACATTTTAAAAATCGATGGGTTAAAAAAAGTGGTTGACCAAAAACCGATTCGTTTGTAAAAGTCAACCTTTTTGATGATTTTTTGGAATATCTCGACCAAATAATGTCCGATTTGGGAATTTTATACCATTTTGGACTCGTAAGGATCAGTACTATCGATTGGCATCAAAAAAATAAAAATCTAAATTTTGGCCAAAATCAACAAAATGGCAAGGGGTTACATCACGTTTTTTCTCAAATTCGGGGTCGGTTCGAAAATCAAAACTTTTTCGATGATTTTTATTGAATATCTCGGTAAATACTGTCAGATTTTGAAATGTTATACCTTTTTGAATTCGTAGGGATCCCTACTATCAATCTGCATTCAAACATTTTAAAAATCGATGGGTTAAAAAAAGTGGTTGACCAAAAACCGATTCGTTTGTAAAGTCAACCTTTTTTGATGATTTTTTGGAATATCTCGACCAAATAATGTCCGATTTGGGAGTTTTATACCATTTTGGACTCGTAAGGATCAGTACTATCGATTGGCCATCAAAAAAATAAAAATCTAAATTTTGCCCAAATCAACAAAATGGCAAGGGGTTACATCACGTTTTTTCTCAAATTCGGGGTCGGTTCGAAAATCAAAACTTTTTTGATGATTTTTATTGAATATCTCGGGTGAAATACTGTCAGATTTTGAAATGTTATACCTTTTTGAATTCGTAGGGATCCTACTATCAATCTGCATTCAAACATTTTACAAATCGATGGGTTAAAAAAGTGGTTGACCAAAAACCGATTCGTTTGTAAAGTCAACCTTTTTTGATGATTTTTTGGAATATCTCGACCAAATAATGTCCGATTTGGGAGTTTTATACCATTTTGGACTCGTAAGGATCAGTACTTATCGATTGGCATCAAAAAAAGAAAATCTAAATTTTGACCAAAATCAACAAAATGGCAAGGGGTTACATCACGTTTTTTCTCAAATTCGGGGTCGGTTCGAAAATCAAAACTTTTTTCGATGATTTTTATTGAATATCTCGGGTAAATACTGTCTGATTTCGAAATGTTATACCTTTTTGAATTCGTAGGAATCCCTGTACTATCAATCTGCATTCAAACATTTTACAAAACGATGGGTTAAAAAAAAGTGGTTGACCAAAAACCGATTCGTTTGTAAAGTCAACCTTTTTTGATCATTTTTTGTGAATATCTCGGCCAAATAATGTCCGATTTGGGAATTTTATACCATTTTGGACTCGTAAGGATCAGTACTATCGATTGGCATCAAAAAAATAAAAATCTAAATTTTGGCCAAAATCAACAAAATGGCAAGGGGTTACATCACGTTTTTTCTCAAATTCGGGGTCGGTTCGAAAATCAAAACTTTTTTGATGATTTTTTTTGAATATCTCAGGTAAATACTGTCAGATTTTAAAATGTTATACCTTTTTGAATTCGTAGGGAACCCTACTATCAATCTGCATTCAAACATTTGAAAAAACGATGTGTTAAAAAAAGTGGTTGACCAAAAACTGAATCGTTTGTAAAATCAACCTTTCTTGATGCTTTTTTGGAATATCTCGGCCAAATAATGTCCGATTTGGGAATTTTATACCATTTTGGACTCGTAAGGATCAGTACTATCGATTGGCATCAAAAAAGAAAAATCTAAATTTTGGCCAAAATCAACAAAATGGCAAGGGGTTACATCACGTTTTTTCTCAAATTCGGGGTCGGTTCGAAAATCAAAACTTTTTTGATGATTTTTTTTGAATATCTCAGGTAAATACTGTCAGATTTTAAAATGTTATACCTTTTTGAATTCGTAGGGATCCCTACTATCAATCTGCATTCAAACATTTTACAAAATCGATGGGTTAAAAAAAGTGGTTGACCAAAAACCGATTCGTTTGTAAAGTCAACCTTTTTTGATGATTTTTTGGAATATCTCGACCAAATAATGTCCGATTTGGGAATTTTATACCATTTTGGACTCGTAAGGATCAGTACTATCGATTGGCATCAAAAAAATGAAAAATCTAAATTTTCGACCCAAAATCAACAAAAATGGCAAGGGGTTACATCACGTTTTTCTCAAATTCGGGGTCGGTTCGAAAATCAAAACTTTTTTGATGATTTTTATTGAATATCTCGGTTAATACTGTCCGATTTTGAAATGTTATACCTTTTTGAATTCGTAGGGATCCCTACTATCAATCTGCATTCAAACATTTTAAAAATCGATGGGTTAAAAAAAGTGGTTGACCAAAAAAACCGATTCGTTTGTAAAGTCAACCTTTTTTTGATGATTTTTTGGAATATCTCGACCAAATAATGTCCGATTTGGGAATTTTATACCATTTTGGACTCGTAAGGATCAGTACTATCGATTGGCATCAAAAAAATAAAAATCTAAATTTTGGCCAAAATCAACAAAATGGCAAGGGGTTACATCACGTTTTTTCTCAAATTCGGGATCGGTTCGAAAAATCAAAACTTTTTTGATGATTTTTATTGAATATCTCGGGTAAATACTGTCAGATTTTAAAATGTTATACCTTTTTGAATTCGTAGGGAACCCTACTATCAATCTGCATTCAAACATTTTACAAAATCGATGGGTTAAAAAAAAGTGGTTGACCAAAAACCGATTCGTTTGTAAAGTCAACCTTTTTTGATGATTTTTTGGAATATCTCGACCAAATAATGTCCGATTTGGAAATTTTATACCATTTTGGACTCGTTAAGGATCAAAGTTTCATATCGAATTGGCATCAAAAAAGAAAATCTAAATTTTCGCCCCCCCCAACGGCACGTTTTTTCTCAAATTCGGGGTCGGTTCGAAAATCAAAAAACTTTTTTGATGATTTTTATTGAATATCTCCGGTGAAAATACTGTGCCGATTTCAAAATGTTCTACTGCTGTTTGAATTCGTAGGGACTCGTACTATCAATCTGCATTTCAAACATTTTTACAAATCGATGAGTAAAAAGTTGGTTTGGACTCAAAAACCGATTCGTTTGTAAAGTCAAGCCTTTTTGATGATTTTTTGTAATATCTCGACCAAATAATGTCCGATTTGGGAATTTTATACCATTTTGGACTCGTAAGGATCAGTACTATCGATTGGCATCAAAAAAAGAAAAATTCTAAATTTTCACCAAAATCAACAAAATGGCAAGGGGTTACATCACGTTTTTCTCAAATTCGGGAGTCGGTTCGAAAATCAAAACTTTTTGATGATTTTTATTGAATATCTCGGGTAAATACTGTCAGATTTTAAAATGTTATACCTTTTTGAATTCGTAGGGATCCCTACCTATCAATCTGCATTCAAACATTTTAAAAATCGATGGGTTAAAAAAAGTGGTTGACCCAAAAACCGATTCGTTTGTAAAGTCAACCTTTTTTATGATTTTTTGAATATCTCGGCCAAATAATGTCCGATTTGGGAATTTTATACCATTTTGGACTCGTAAGGCGATCAAATTCATCGATTGGCATCAAAAAAAGAAAATCTAAATTTTCACCGCCCAAATCAACAAAATGGCAAGGGGTTACATCACGTTTTTTCTCAAATTCGGGGTCGGTTCGAAAATCAAAACTTTTTTGATGATTTTTATTGAATATCTCGGGTAAATACTGTCAGATTTTGAAATGTTATACCTTTTTGAATTCGTAGGGATCCCTACTATCAATCTGCATTCAAACATTTTACAAAATCGATGGGTTAAAAAAAGTGGTTGACCAAAAACCGATTCGTTTGTAAAGTCAACCTTTTTTTGATGATTTTTTGGAATATCTCGACCAAATAATGTCCGATTTGGGAATTTTATACCATTTTGGACTCGTAAGGATCAGTACCTTTTATCGATTGGCATCAAAAAAAAAAAATCTAAATTTTGGCCAAAATCAACAAAATGCAAGAGGTTACATCACGTTTTCTTTCTCAAATTTGGGGTCGGTTCAGAGAAATCAAAACTTTTTTGATGATTTTTATTGAGATATCTCGGTTAAATACTACGTCAGATTTCAAAATGTTATACCTTTTTCGAATTCGTAGGGATCCCTACTATCAATCTGCATTCAAACATTTTAAAAAGTCAGATGGGTTGAAAAAAAGTGGAGTTGACCCAAAACCGATTCGTTAATTTGTAAAGTCAACCTTTTTTGATGATTTTTTGGAAATATCTCGGCCAAATAATGTCCGATTTGGGAATTTTATACCATTTTGGACTCGTAAGGATCAGTACTATCGATTGGCATCAAAAAAAAAAAATCTAAATTTTGGCCAAAATCAACAAAATGCAAGGGGTTACATCACGTTTTTTTTTCTCAAATTCGGGGTCGGTTCGAAAATCAAAACTTTTTCTTGATGATTTTTATTGAATATCTCGGGTAATACTGTCCGATTTTCAAAATGTTATACCTTTTTTGAATTCGTAGGGATCCCTACTATCAATCTGGCATTCAAACATTTTACAAAACGAAAATGGGTTAAAAAAGTTGGTTGACCAAAAACCGATTCGTTTGTCAAAGTCAACCTTTTTTGATGATTTTTTGGTAATATCTCGGCCAAATAATGTCCGATTTTGGGAATTTTATACCATTTTGGACTCGTAAGGATCAGTACTATCGATTGGCATCAAAAAAAGAAAAATCTAAATTTTCACCCAAATCAACAAAATGGCAAGGGGTTACATCACGTTTTTCTCAAATTCGGGGTCGGTTCGAAAATCAAAACTTTTTGATGATTTTTATTGAATATCTCGCAGAGTACTGTCATCCGATTTTGAAATGTTATACCTTTTGAATTCGTAGGGATCCCTACTATCAATCTGCATTCAAACATTTTAAAAAACGAGAGGTTAAAAAAAGTGGTTGACCCAAAAAACTCGATTCGTTTGTAAAGTTTGGCAACTATTTTGATGATTTTTTTGGAATATCTCGACTCAAAATAATGTCCGATTTGCGGGAATTTTATACCATTTTGGACTCGTAAGGATCAGTACTATCGATTGGCATCAAAAAAAGAAAAATCTAAATTTTGACCAAAATCAACAAAAATGGCAAGGGGTTAGCATCACGTTTTTTTCTCAAATTCGGGGTCGGTTCGAAAATCAAAACTTTTTGATGATTTTTTTATTGAATATCTCGGGTAAATACTGTCAGATTTTTAAATGTTATACCCTTTTTTGAATTCGTAGGGATCCCTACTATCAATCTGCATTCAAACATTTTACAAAATCGATAGGTTAAAAAAAGTGGTTGACCAAAACCGATTTATTCGTTTGTAAAGTCAACCTTTTTTTATGATTTTTTGTAATATCTCGACCAAATAATGTCCGATTTGGGAATTTTATACCATTTTGGACTCGTAAGGATCAGTACTATCGATTGGCATCGAAAAAAAGAAAAATCTAAATTTTGACCAAAATCAACAAAATGGCAAGGGGTTACATCACGTTTTTTCTCAAATTCGGGGTCGGTTCGAAAATCAAAACTTTTTTGATGATTTTTATTGAATATCTCGGGTAAATACTGTCCGATTTCAAAATGTTATACCTTTTTGAATTCGTAGGGAACCCTACTATCAATCTGCATTCAAACATTTTACAAATCGATAGGTGAAAAAAAGTGGTTGACCCAAAACCGATTAGTTTGTAAAGACAACCTTTTTTATGATTTTTGTAATATCTCGGTCAAATAATGTCCGATTTGGGAATTTTATACCATTTTGGACTCGTAAGGATCAATTACTATCGATTGGCATCAAAAAAAGAAAAATCTAAATTTTCACCCAAATCAACAAATGCATGAGGTTACATCACGTTTTTTCCTCAAATTCGGGGTCGGTTCGAAAATCAAACTTTTTTGATGATTTTATTGAATATCTCGGGTAAATACTGTCCGATTTCAAAATGTTATACCCTTTTTGAATTCGTAGGGAACCCTACTATCAATCTGCATTCAAACATTTTACAAATCGATAGGTGAAAAAAAGTGGTTGACCCAAAACCGATTAGTTTGTAAAGACAACCTTTTTTTATGATTTTTTGTAATATCTCGGTCAAATAATGTCCGATTTGGGAATTTTATACCATTTTGGACTCGTAAGGATCAGTACTATCGATTGGCATCAAAAAAAGAAAAATCAAATTTTCACCAAAATCAACAAAATGGCAAGGGGTTACATCACGTTTTTTCTCAAATTCGGGGTCGGTTCGAAAATCAAAACTTTTTTGATGATTTTTATTGAATATCTCGGGTAAATACTGTCCGATTTCAAAATGTTATACCTTTTTGAATTCGTAGGGAACCCTACTATCAATCTGCATTCAAACATTTTACAAAACAATAGGTTAAAAAAAGTGGTTACCCCAAAACCGATTCGTTTGTAAAGTCAAACTTTTTTTATGATTTTTTGTAATATCTCGGCCAAATAATGTCCGATTTGGGAATTTTATACCATTTTGGACTCGTAAGGATCAGTACTATCGATTGGCATCAAAAAAAGAAAAATCTAAATTTTCACCCAAATCAACAAAATGGCAAGGGGTTACATCACGTTTTTCTCAAATTCGGGGTCGGTTCGAAAATCAAAACTTTTTTGATGATTTTTATTGAATATCTCGGGTAAATACTGTCCGATTTCAAAATGTTATACCTTTTTGAATTCGTAGGGATCCTACTATCAATCTGCATTCAAACATTTTAAAAATCGATGGGTTAAAAAAAGTGGTTGACCAAAAACCGATTAGTTTGTAAAGACAACCTTTTTTTATGATTATTTTTTGTAATATCTCGGTCAAATAATGTCCGATTTGGGAATTTTATACCATTTTTGGACTCGTAAGGATCAGTACTATCGATTGGCATCAAAAAAAGAAAAATCTAAATTTTCACCCAAATCAACAAAATGGCAAGGGGTTACATCACGTTTTTTCTCAAATTCGGGGTCGGTTCGAAAATCAAAACTTTTTGATGATTTTTATTGAATATCTCGGGTAAATACGTAGTTCCGGTTTGAAATGTTATACCTTTTTGAATTCGTAGGGATCCCTACTATCAATCTGCATTCAAACATTTTAAAAAACGATAGGTTAAAAAAAGTGGTTACCCCAAAACCGATTCGTTTGTAAAGTCAAACTTTTTTTATGATTTTTTGTAATATCTCGGCCAAATAATGTCCGATTTGGGAATTTTATACCATTTTGGACTCGTAAGGATCAGTACTATCGATTGGCATCAAAAAAATGAAAATCTAAATTTTCACCAAATCAACAAAATGGCAAGGGGTTACATCACGTTTTTTTCTCAAATTCGGGGTCGGTTCGAAAATCAAACCTTTTTTGATGATTTTTATTGAATATCTCGGGTAAATACTGTCAGATTTTGAAATGTTATACCTTTTTGAATTCGTAGGGATCCCTACTATCAATCTGCATTCAAACATTTTAAAAAACGATGGGTTAAAAAAAGTGGTTGACCAAAAACCGATTCGTTTGTAAAGTCAACCTTTTTTGTATGATTTTTTGTAATATCTCGGCCAAATAATGTCCGATTTGGGAATTTTATACACATTTTGGACTCGTAAGGATCAGTACTATCGATTGGCATCAAAAAAAGAAAAATCTAAATTTTGGCCCAAATCAACAAAATGGCAAGGGGTTACATCACGTTTTTTCTCAAATTCGGGGTCGGTTCGAAAATCAAAACTTTTTTGATGATTTTTATTGAATATATCGGGTAAATACTGTCAGATTTCAAAATGTTATACCTTTTTGAATTCGTAGGGATCCCTACTATCAATCTGCATTCAAACATTTTAAAAAACAATGGGTTAAAAAAAGTGGTTGACCCCAAAACCGATTCGTTTGTAAAGTCAACCTTTTTTTATGATTTTTTTGTAATATCTCGACCAAATAATGTCCGATTTGGGAATTTTATACCATTTTGGACTCGTAAGGATCAGTACTATCGATTGGCATCAAAAAAAGAAAAATCTAAATTTTCACCCAAATCAACAAAATGGCAAGGGGTTACATCACGTTTTTTCTCAAATTCGGGGTCGGTTCGAAAATCAAAACATTTTTGATGATTTTTATTGAATATCTCGGGTAAAATACTGTCCGATTTCAAAATGTTATACCTTTTTTGAATTCGTAGGGAACCCTACTATCAATCTGCATTCAAACATTTTAAAAAACGATGGGTTAAAAAAAGTGGTTGACCCAAAAACCGATTCGTTTGTAAAGTCAACCTTTTTTTATGATTTTTTAGTAATATCTCGGCCAAATAATGTCCGATTTGGGAATTTCATACCATTTTGGACTCGTAAGGATCAGTACTATCGATTGGCATCAAAAAAAGAAAAATCTAAATTTTCACCCAAATCAACAAAATGGCAAGGGGTTACATCACGTTTTTCTCAAATTCGGGGTCGGTTCGAAAATCAAAACATTTTTCGATGATTTTTATTGAATACCTCAGGTAGAAATACTGTCAGATTTCAAAATGTTATACCTTTTAAATTCGTAGGGAACCCTACTATCAATCTGCATTCAAACATTTTACAAATCGATAGGTGAAAAAAAGTGGTTGACCCAAAACCGATTCGATTGTAAAGTCCAACCTTTTTTGACGATTTTTTGGAATATCTCGGCCAAATAATGTCCGATTTGGGAATTTTATACCATTTTGGACTCGTAAGGATCAGTACTATCGATTGGCATCAAAAAAAGAAAAATCTAAATTTTCACCCAAATCAACAAAATGGCAAGGGGTTACATCACGTTTTTTTCTCAAATTCGGGGTCGGTTCGAAAATCAAAACATTTTCGATGATTTTTATTGAATACCTCAGGGTAAATACTGTCAGATTTCAAAATGTTATACCTTTTTGAATTCGTAGGGAACCTCTACTATCAATCTGCATTCAAACATTTTACAAATCGATGGGTGAAAAAAAGTGGTTGACCCAAAACCGATTCGTTTGTAAAGTCAACCTTTTTTAATGATTTTTTGTAAATATCTCGGCCAAATAATGTCCGATTTGGGAATTTTATACCATTTTGGACTCGTAAGGATCAGTACTATCGATTGGCATCAAAAAAAAAAAAATCTAAATTTTGACCAAAATCAACAAAATGGCAAGGGGTTACATCACGTTTTTTCTCAAATTCGGGGTCGGTTCGAAAATCAAAACTTTTTTGATGATTTTTATTGAATATCTCAGGTAAATACTGTCTAGATTTTAAAATGTTATACCTTTTTGAATTCGTAGGGATCCCTACTATCAATCTGCATTCAAACATTTTACAAATCGATAGGTGTAAAAAAAGTGGTTGACCAAAAACAGATTCGTTTGAAAAGTCAACCTTTTTTTATGATTTTTTGTAATATCTCGGCCAAATAATGTCCGATTTGGGAATTTTATACCATTTTGGACTCGTAAGGATCAGTACTATCGATTGGCATCAAAAAAAGAAAAATCTAAATTTTCACCAAAATCAACAAAATGGCAAGGGGTTACATCACGTTTTTTCTCAAATTCGGGGTCGGTTCGAAAATCAAAACTTTTTTGATGATTTTTATTGAATATCTCGGGTAAATATCTGTCAGATTTCAAAATGTTATACCTTTTTGAATTCTGTAGGGATACCCTACTATCAATCTGCATTCAAACATTTTACAAATCGATGGGTGAAAAAAAGTGGTTGACCCAAAACCGATTCGTTTGAAAAGTCAACCTTTTTTATGATTTTTTGGAATATCTCGACCAAATAATGTCCGATTTGGGAATTTTATACCATTTTGGACTCGTAAGGATCAGTACTATCGATTGGCATCAAAAAAATAAAAATCTAAATTTTCACCAAAATCAACAAAATGGCAAGGGGTTACATCACGTTTTTTCTCAAATTCGGGGTCGGTTCGAAAATCAAAACATTTTTGATGATTTTTATTGAATATCTCGGGTAAATTACTGTCTGAATTTCAAAATGTTATACCTTTTTTGGATTCGTAGGGAACCCTACTATAAATCTGCATTCAAACATTTTACAAATCGATGGGTGAAAAAAAGTTGTTGACCAAAAACCGATTCGATTGTAAAGTCAACCTTTTACGATTTTTTGTAATATCTCGGCCAAATAATGTCCGATTTGGGAATTTTATACCATTTTGGACTCGTAAGGATCAGTACTATCGATTGGCATCAAAAAAAGAAAAATCTAAATTTTCACCCAAATCAACAAAATGGCAAGGGGTTACATCACGTTTTTTCTCAAATTCGGGGTCGGTTCGAAAATCAAAACTTTTTTGATGATTTTTATTGAATATCTCGGGTAAATACTGTCTGATTTCAAAATGTTATACCTTTTTTGAATTCGTAGGGATCCCTACTATCAATCTGCATTCAAACATTTTAAAAATCGATGGGTGAAAAAAGTGGTTGACCCAAAACAGATTCGTTTGAAAAGTCAACCTTTTTTTGATGATTTTTTGTAATATCTCGACCAAATAATGTCCGATTTGGGAATTTTATACCATTTTGGACTCGTAAGGATCAGTACTATCGATTGGCATCAAAAAAAAGAAAAATCTAAATTTTCACCCAAATCAACAAAATGGCAAGGGGTTACATCACGTTTTTTCTCAAATTCGGGGTCGGTTCGAAAATCAAAACTTTTTTGATGATTTTTATTGAATATCTCGGGTAAATACTGTCTGATTTCAAAATGTTATACCTTTTTGAATTCGTATGGATCCCTACTATCAATCTGCATTCAAACATTTTACAAATCGATAGGTGAAAAAAAGTGGTTGACCAAAAACCGATTCGTTTGAAAAGTCAACCTTTTTTATGATTTTTTGTAATATCTCGGCCAAATAATGTCCGATTTGGGAATTTTATACCATTTTGGACTCGTAAGGATCAGTACTATCGATTGGCATCAAAAAAAGAAAAATCTAAATTTTCACCCAAATCAACAAAATGGCAAGGGGTTACATCACGTTTTTTCTCAAATTCGGGGTCGGTTCGAAAATCAAAACTTTTTTGATGATTTTTATTGAATATCTCGGGTAAATACTGTCTGATTTCAAAATGTTGTACCTTTTTGAATTCGTAGGGAACCCTACTATCAATCTGCATTCAAACATTTTACAAATCGATAGGTGAAAAAAAGTGGTTGACCCAAAACCGATTCGTTTGTAAAGTCAACCTTTTTTGATGATTTTTTGTAATATCTCGGCCAAATAATGTCCGATTTGGGAATTTTATACCATTTTGGACTCGTAAGGATCAGTACTATCGATTGGCATCAAAAAAAGAAAAATCTAAATTTTCACCCAAATCAACAAAATGGCAAGGGGTTACATCACGTTTTTTCTCAAATTCGGGGTCGGTTCGAAAATCAAAACTTTTTTGATGATTTTTATTGAATATCTCGGGTAAATACTGTCTGATTTCAAAATGTTATACCTTTTTGAATTCGTAGGGAACCCTACTATCAATCTGCATTCAAACATTTTACAAATCGATAGGTGAAAAAAAGTGGTTGACCCAAAACAGATTCGTTTGAAAAGTCAACCTTTTTTTATGATTTTTTGTAATATCTCGGCCAAATAATGTCCGATTTGGGAATTTTATACCATTTTGGACTCGTAAGGATCAGTACTATCGATTGGCATCAAAAAAGATAAAAATCTAAATTTTCACCCAAATCAACAAAATGGCAAGGGGTTACATCACGTTTTTCTCAAATTCGGGGTCGGTTCGAAAATCAAAACTTTTTTGATGATTTTTATTGAATATCTCGGGTAAATACTGTCTGATTTCAAAATGTTATACCTTTTTGAATTCGTAGGGAACCCTACTATCAATCTGCATTCAAACATTTTACAAATCGATAGGTGAAAAAAGTGGTTGACCCAAAACCGATTCGTTTGAAAAGTCAACCTTTTTTTATGATTTTTTGTAATATCTCGGCCAAATAATGTCCGATTTGGGAATTTTATACCATTTTGGACTCGTAAGGATCAGTACTATCGATTGGCATCAAAAAAAGAAAAATCTAAATTTTCACCCAAATCAACAAAATGGCAAGGGGTTACATCACGTTTTTTCTCAAATTCGGGGTCGGTTCGAAAATCAAAACTTTTTTGATGATTTTTTATTGAATATCTCGGGTAAATACTGTCTGATTTCAAAATGTTATACCTTTTTGAATTCGTAGGGAACCCTACTATCAATCTGCATTCAAACATTTTACAAATCGATAGGTGAAAAAAAGTGGTTGACCCAAAACCGATTCGTTTGAAAAGTCAACCTTTTTTTGATGATTTTTTGTAATATCTCGGCCAAATAATGTCCGATTTGGGAATTTTATACCATTTTGGACTCGTAAGGATCAGTACTATCGATTGGCATCAAAAAAATAAAAATTTAAATTTTCACCCAAATCAACAAAATGGCAAGGGGTTACATCACGTTTTTTCTCAAATTCGGGGTCGGTTCGAAAATCAAAACATTTTTGATGATTTTTATTGAATATCTCGGGTAAATACTGTCTGATTTCAAAATGTTATACCTTTTTGGATTCGTAGGGAACCCTACTATAAATCTGCATTCAAACATTTTACAAATCGATAGGTGAAAAAAAGTGGTTGACCCAAAACCGATTCGATTGTAAAGTCAACCTTTTTGATCATTTTTTGTAATATCTCGGCCAAATAATGTCCGATTTGGGAATTTTATACCATTTTGGACTCGTAAGGATCAGTACTATCGATTGGCATCAAAAAAAGATTTGGGAATTTTATACCATTTTGGACTCGTAAGGATCAGTACTATCGATTGGCATCAAAAAAAATAAAAATCTAAATTTTCACCCAAATCAACAAAATGGCATCACGTTTTTTCTCAAATTCGGGGTCGGTTCGAAAATCAAAACTTTTTTGATGATTTTTATTGAATATCTCGGGTAAATACTGTCTGAATTTCAAAATGTTATACCTTTTTGGATTTGTAGGGAACCCTACTATAAATCTGCATTCAAACATTTTACAAATCGATAGGTGAAAAAAAGTGGTTGACCCAAAACCGATTCGATTGTAAAGTCAACCTTTTTGATCATTTTTTGTAATATCTCGGCCAAATAATGTCCGATTTGGGAATTTTATACCATTTTGGACTCGTAAGGATCAGTACTATCGATTGGCATCAAAAAAATAAAAATCTAAATTTTCACCTAGATCAACAAAATGGCAAGGGGTTACATCACGTTTTTTCTCAAATTCGGGGTCGGTTCGAAAATCAAAACTTTTTTGATGATTTTTATTGAATATCTCGGGTAAATACTGTCTGATTTCAAAATGTTATACCTTTTTGAATTCGTAGGGAACCCTACTATCAATCTGCATTCAAACATTTTACAAATCGATAGGTGAAAAAAAGTGGTTGACCCAAAACCGATTCGATTTGTAAAGTCAACCTTTTTTTATGATTTTTTGTAATATCTCGGCCAAATAATGTCCGATTTGGGAATTTTATACCATTTTGGACTCGTAAGGATCAGTACTATCGATTGGCATCAAAAAAAGAAAATCTAAATTTTCACCCAAATCAACAAAATGGCAAGGGGTTACATCACGTTTTTTCTCAAATTCGGGGTCGGTTCGAAAATCAAAACTTTTTTGATGATTTTTATTGAATATCTCGGGTAAATACTGTCTGATTTCAAAATGTTATACCTTTTTGAATTCGTAGGGAACCCTACTATCAATCTGCATTCAAACATTTTACAAATCGATAGGTGAAAAAAAGTGGTTGACCCAAAACCGATTCGTTTGTAAAGTCAACCTTTTTTTATGATTTTTTGTAATATCTCGGCCAAATAATGTCCGATTTGGGAATTTTATACCATTTTGGACTCGTAAGGATCAGTACTATCGATTGGCATCAAAAAAAGAAAAATCTAAATTTTCACCCAAATCAACAAAATGGCAAGGGGTTACATCACGTTTTTTCTCAAATTCGGGGTCGGTTCGAAAATCAAAACTTTTTTGATGATTTTTTATTGAATATCTCGGGTAAATACTGTCTGATTTCAAAATGTTATACCTTTTTGAATTCGTAGGGAACCCTACTATCAATCTGCATTCAAACATTTTACAAATCGATAGGTGAAAAAAAGTGGTTGACCCAAAACCGATTCGTTTGAAAAGTCAACCTTTTTTGATGATTTTTTGTAATATCTCGGCCAAATAATGTCCGATTTGGGAATTTTATACCATTTTGGACTCGTAAGGATCAGTACTATCGATTGGCATCAAAAAAATAAAAATCTAAATTTTCACCCAAATCAACAAAATGGCAAGGGGTTACATCACGTTTTTTTCTCAAATTCGGGGTCGGTTCGAAAATCAAAACTTTTTTGATGATTTTTATTGAATATCTCGGGTAAATACTGTCTGATTTCAAAATGTTATACCTTTTTGAATTCGTAGGGAACCCTACTATCAATCTGCATTCAAACATTTTACAAATCGATAGGTGAAAAAAAGTGGTTGACCCAAAACCGATTCGTTTGTAAAGTCAACCTTTTTTTATGATTTTTTGTAATATCTCGGCCAAATAATGTCCGATTTGGGAATTTTATACCATTTTGGACTCGTAAGGATCAGTACTATCGATTGGCATCAAAAAAATAAAAATCTAAATTTTCACCCAAATCAACAAAATGGCAAGGGGTTACATCACGTTTTTTCTCAAATTCGGGGTCGGTTCGAAAATCAAAACATTTTTGATGATTTTTATTGAATATCTCGGGTAAATACTGTCTGATTTCAAAATGTTATACCTTTTTGAATTCGTAGGGAACCCTACTATCAATCTGCATTCAAACATTTTACAAATCGATAGGTGAAAAAAAGTGGTTGACCCAAAACCGATTCGTTTGTAAAGTCAACCTTTTTTGATGCATTTTTTGTAATATATCTCGGCCAAATAATGTCCGATTTGGGAATTTTATACCATTTTGGACTCGTAAGGATCAGTACTATCGATTGGCATCAAAAAAATAAAAATCTAAATTTTCACCCAAATCAACAAAATGGCAAGGGGTTACATCACGTTTTTTCTCAAATTCGGGGTCGGTTCGAAAATCAAAACATTTTTGATGATTTTTATTGAATATCTCGGGTAAATACTGTCTGATTTCAAAATGTTATACCTTTTTGAATTCGTAGGGAACCCTACTATCAATCTGCATTCAAACATTTTACAAATCGATAGGTGAAAAAAAGTGGTTGACCCAAAACCGATTCGTTTGTAAAGTCAACCTTTTTTGATGATTTTTTGTAATATCTCGGCCAAATAATGTCCGATTTGGGAATTTTATACCATTTTGGACTCGTAAGGATCAGTACTATCGATTGGCATCAAAAAAAGAAAAATCTAAATTTTCACCCAAATCAACAAAATGGCAAGGGGTTACATCACGTTTTTTCTCAAATTCGGGGTCGGTTCGAAAATCAAAACTTTTTTGATGATTTTTATTGAATATCTCGGGTAAATACTGTCTGATTTCAAAATGTTATACCTTTTTGAATTCGTAGGGAACCCTACTATCAATCTGCATTCAAACATTTTACAAATCGATAGGTGAAAAAAAGTGGTTGACCCAAAACCGATTCGTTTGTAAAGTCAACCTTTTTTGATCGATTTTTTGTAATATCTCGGCCAAATAATGTCCGATTTGGGAATTTTATACCATTTTGGACTCGTAAGGATCAGTACTATCGATTGGCATCAAAAAAAGAAAAATCTAAATTTTCACCCAAATCAACAAAATGGCAAGGGGTTACATCACGTTTTTTCTCAAATTCGGGGTCGGTTCGAAAATCAAAACTTTTTTGATGATTTTTATTGAATATCTCGGGTAAATACTGTCTGATTTCAAAATGTTATACCTTTTTGAATTCGTAGGGAACCCTACTATCAATCTGCATTCAAACATTTTACAAATCGATAGGTGAAAAAAAGTGGTTGACCCAAAACCGATTCGTTTGAAAAGTCAACCTTTTTTTGATCATTTTTTGTAATATCTCGGCCAAATAATGTCCGATTTGGGAATTTTATACCATTTTGGACTCGTAAGGATCAGTACTATCGATTGGCATCAAAAAAAGAAAAATCTAAATTTTCACCCAAATCAACAAAATGGCAAGGGGTTACATCACGTTTTTTCTCAAATTCGGGGTCGGTTCGAAAATCAAAACTTTTTTGATGATTTTTATTGAATATCTCGGGTAAATACTGTCTGATTTCAAAATGTTATACCTTTTTGAATTCGTAGGAACCCTACTATCAATCTGCATTCAAACATTTTACAAATCGATAGGTGAAAAAAAGTGGTTGACCCAAAACCGATTCGTTTGTAAAGTCAACCTTTTTTGATGATTTTTTGTAATATCTCGGCCAAATAATGTCCGATTTGGGAATTTTATACCATTTTGGACTCGTAAGGATCAGTACTATCGATTGGCATCAAAAAAATAAAAATCTAAATTTTCACCCAAATCAACAAAATGGCAAGGGGTTACATCACGTTTTTTCTCAAATTCGGGGTCGGTTCGAAAATCAAAACATTTTTGATGATTTTTATTGAATATCTCGGGTAAATACTGTCTGATTTCAAAATGTTATACCTTTTTGAATTCGTAGGGAACCCTACTATCAATCTGCATTCAAACATTTTACAAATCGATAGGTTGAAAAAAGTGGTTGACCCAAAACCGATTCGTTTGTAAAGTCAACCTTTTTTGATCATTTTTTGTAATATCTCGGCCAAATAATGTCCGATTTGGGAATTTTATACCATTTTGGACTCGTAAGGATCAGTACTATCGATTGGCATCAAAAAAAGAAAAATCTAAATTTTCACCCAAATCAACAAAATGGCAAGGGGTTACATCACGTTTTTTCTCAAATTCGGGGTCGGTTCGAAAATCAAAACTTTTTTGATGATTTTTATTGAATATCTCGGGTAAATACTGTCTGATTTCAAAATGTTATACCTTTTTGAATTCGTAGGGAACCCTACTATCAATCTGCATTCAAACATTTTACAAATCGATAGGTGAAAAAAAGTGGTTGACCCAAAACCGATTCGTTTGTAAAGTCAACCTTTTTTGATGATTTTTTGTAATATCTCGGCCAAATAATGTCCGATTTGGGAATTTTATACCATTTTGGACTCGTAAGGATCAGTACTATCGATTGGCATCAAAAAAAGAAAAATCTAAATTTTCACCCAAATCAACAAAATGGCAAGGGGTTACATCACGTTTTTTCTCAAATTCGGGGTCGGTTCGAAAATCAAAACTTTTTTGATGATTTTTATTGAATATCTCGGGTAAATACTGTCTGATTTCAAAATGTTATACCTTTTTGAATTCGTAGGGAACCCTACTATCAATCTGCATTCAAACATTTTACAAATCGATAGGTGAAAAAAAGTGGTTGACCCAAAACCGATTCGTTTGTAAAGTCAACCTTTTTTGATCATTTTTTGTAATATCTCGGCCAAATAATGTCCGATTTGGGAATTTTATACCATTTTGGACTCGTAAGGATCAGTACTATCGATTGGCATCAAAAAAATAAAAATCTAAATTTTCACCCAAATCAACAAAATGGCAAGGGGTTACATCACGTTTTTTCTCAAATTCGGGGTCGGTTCGAAAATCAAAACATTTTTGATGATTTTTATTGAATATCTCGGGTAAATACTGTCTGATTTCAAAATGTTATACCTTTTTGAATTCGTAGGGAACCCTACTATCAATCTGCATTCAAACATTTTACAAATCGATAGGTGAAAAAAAGTGGTTGACCCAAAAACCGATTCGTTTGTAAAGTCAACCTTTTTTGATCATTTTTTGTAATATCTCGGCCAAATAATGTCCGATTTGGGAATTTTATACCATTTTGGACTCGTAAGGATCAGTACTATCGATTGGCATCAAAAAAAGAAAAATCTAAATTTTCACCCAAATCAACAAAATGGCAAGGGGTTACATCACGTTTTTTCTCAAATTCGGGGTCGGTTCGAAAATCAAAACTTTTTTGATGATTTTTATTGAATATCTCGGGTAAATACTGTCTGATTTCAAAATGTTATACCTTTTTGAATTCGTAGGGAACCCTACTATCAATCTGCATTCAAACATTTTACAAATCGATAGGTGAAAAAAAGTGGTTGACCCAAAACCGATTCGTTTGTAAAGTCAACCTTTTTTATGATTTTTTGTAATATCTCGGCCAAATAATGTCCGATTTGGAAATTTTATACCATTTTGGACTCGTAAGGATCAGTACTATCGATTGGCATCAAAAAAAGAAAAATCTAAATTTTCACCCAAATCAACAAAATGGCAAGGGGTTACATCACGTTTTTTCTCAAATTCGGGGTCGGTTCGAAAATCAAAACATTTTTGATGATTTTTATTGAATATCTCGGGTAAATACTGTCTGATTTCAAAATGTTATACCTTTTTGAATTCGTAGGGAACCCTACTATCAATCTGCATTCAAACATTTTACAAATCGATAGGTGAAAAAAAGTGGTTGACCCAAAACCGATTCGTTTGTAAAGTCAACCTTTTTTGATCATTTTTTGTAATATCTCGGCCAAATAATGTCCGATTTGGGAATTTTATACCATTTTGGACTCGTAAGGATCAGTACTATCGATTGGCATCAAAAAAAGAAAAATCTAAATTTTCACCCAAATCAACAAAATGGCAAGGGGTTACATCACGTTTTTTCTCAAATTCGGGGTCGGTTCGAAAATCAAAACTTTTTTGATGATTTTTATTGAATATCTCGGGTAAATACTGTCTGATTTCAAAATGTTATACCTTTTTGAATTCGTAGGGAACCCTACTATCAATCTGCATTCAAACATTTTACAAATCGATAGGTGAAAAAAAGTGGTTGACCCAAAACCGATTCGTTTGTAAAGTCAACCTTTTTTTATGATTTTTTGTAATATCTCGGCCAAATAATGTCCGATTTGGGAATTTTATACCATTTTGGACTCGTAAGGATCAGTACTATCGATTGGCATCAAAAAAAGAAAAATCTAAATTTTCACCCAAATCAACAAAATGGCAAGGGGTTACATCACGTTTTTTCTCAAATTCGGGGTCGGTTCGAAAATCAAAACTTTTTTGATGATTTTTATTGAATATCTCGGGTAAATACTGTCTGATTTCAAAATGTTATACCTTTTTGAATTCGTAGGGAACCCTACTATCAATCTGCATTCAAACATTTTACAAATCGATAGGTGAAAAAAAGTGGTTGACCCAAAACCGATTCGTTTGTAAAGTCAACCTTTTTTTATGATTTTTTGTAATATCTCGGCCAAATAATGTCCGATTTGGGAATTTTATACCATTTTGGACTCGTAAGGATCAGTACTATCGATTGGCATCAAAAAAAGAAAAATCTAAATTTTCACCCAAATCAACAAAATGGCAAGGGGTTACATCACGTTTTTTCTCAAATTCGGGGTCGGTTCGAAAATCAAAACATTTTTGATGATTTTTATTGAATATCTCGGGTAAATACTGTCTGATTTCAAAATGTTATACCTTTTTGAATTCGTAGGGAACCCTACTATCAATCTGCATTCAAACATTTTACAAATCGATAGGTGAAAAAAAGTGGTTGACCCAAAACCGATTCGTTTGTAAAGTCAACCTTTTTTTATGATTTTTTGTAATATCTCGGCCAAATAATGTCCGATTTGGGAATTTTATACCATTTTGGACTCGTAAGGATCAGTACTATCGATTGGCATCAAAAAAAGAAAAATCTAAATTTTCACCCAAATCAACAAAATGGCAAGGGGTTACATCACGTTTTTTCTCAAATTCGGGGTCGGTTCGAAAATCAAAACTTTTTTGATGATTTTTATTGAATATCTCGGGTAAATACTGTCTGATTTCAAAATGTTATACCTTTTTGAATTCGTAGGGAACCCTACTATCAATCTGCATTCAAACATTTTACAAATCGATAGGTGAAAAAAAGTGGTTGACCCAAAACCGATTCGTTTGTAAAGTCAACCTTTTTTGATCATTTTTTGTAATATCTCGGCCAAATAATGTCCGATTTGGGAATTTTATACCATTTTGGACTCGTAAGGATCAGTACTATCGATTGGCATCAAAAAAAGAAAAATCTAAATTTTCACCCAAATCAACAAAATGGCAAGGGGTTACATCACGTTTTTTCTCAAATTCGGGGTCGGTTCGAAAATCAAAACATTTTTGATGATTTTTATTGAATATCTCGGGTAAATACTGTCTGATTTCAAAATGTTATACCTTTTTGAATTCGTAGGGAACCCTACTATCAATCTGCATTCAAACATTTTACAAATCGATAGGTGAAAAAAAGTGGTTGACCCAAAACCGATTCGTTTGTAAAGTCAACCTTTTTTTATCATTTTTTGTAATATCTCGGCCAAATAATGTCCGATTTGGGAATTTTATACCATTTTGGACTCGTAAGGATCAGTACTATCGATTGGCATCAAAAAAATAAAAATCTAAATTTTCACCCAAATCAACAAAATGGCAAGGGGTTACATCACGTTTTTTCTCAAATTCGGGGTCGGTTCGAAAATCAAAACATTTTTGATGATTTTTATTGAATATCTCGGGTAAATACTGTCTGATTTCAAAATGTTATACCTTTTTGAATTCGTAGGGAACCCTACTATCAATCTGCATTCAAACATTTTACAAATCGATAGGTGAAAAAAAGTGGTTGACCCAAAACCGATTCGTTTGTAAAGTCAACCTTTTTTGATCATTTTTTGTAATATCTCGGCCAAATAATGTCCGATTTGGGAATTTTATACCATTTTGGACTCGTAAGGATCAGTACTATCGATTGGCATCAAAAAAGAAAAATCTAAATTTTCACCCAAATCAACAAAATGGCAAGGGGTTACATCACGTTTTTTCTCAAATTCGGGGTCGGTTCGAAAATCAAAACTTTTTTGATGATTTTTATTGAATATCTCGGGTAAATACTGTCTGATTTCAAAATGTTATACCTTTTTGAATTCGTAGGGAACCCTACTATCAATCTGCATTCAAACATTTTACAAATCGATAGGTGAAAAAAAGTGGTTGACCCAAAACCGATTCGTTTGTAAAGTCAACCTTTTTTTATGATTTTTTGTAATATCTCGGCCAAATAATGTCCGATTTGGGAATTTTATACCATTTTGGACTCGTAAGGATCAGTACTATCGATTGGCATCAAAAAAAGAAAAATCTAAATTTTCACCCAAATCAACAAAATGGCAAGGGGTTACATCACGTTTTTTCTCAAATTCGGGGTCGGTTCGAAAATCAAAACTTTTTTGATGATTTTTATTGAATATCTCGGGTAAATACTGTCTGATTTCAAAATGTTATACCTTTTTGAATTCGTAGGGAACCCTACTATCAATCTGCATTCAAACATTTTACAAATCGATAGGTGAAAAAAAGTGGTTGACCCAAAACCGATTCGTTTGTAAAGTCAACCTTTTTTTATGATTTTTTGTAATATCTCGGCCAAATAATGTCCGATTTGGGAATTTTATACCATTTTGGACTCGTAAGGATCAGTACTATCGATTGGCATCAAAAAAAGAAAAATCTAAATTTTCACCCAAATCAACAAAATGGCAAGGGGTTACATCACGTTTTTTCTCAAATTCGGGGTCGGTTCGAAAATCAAAACATTTTTGATGATTTTTATTGAATATCTCGGGTAAATACTGTCTGATTTCAAAATGTTATACCTTTTTGAATTCGTAGGGAACCCTACTATCAATCTGCATTCAAACATTTTACAAATCGATAGGTGAAAAAAAGTGGTTGACCCAAAACCGATTCGTTTGTAAAGTCAACCTTTTTTGATCGATTTTTTGTAATATCTCGGCCAAATAATGTCCGATTTGGGAATTTTATACCATTTTGGACTCGTAAGGATCAGTACTATCGATTGGCATCAAAAAAAGAAAAATCTAAATTTTCACCCAAATCAACAAAATGGCAAGGGGTTACATCACGTTTTTTCTCAAATTCGGGGTCGGTTCGAAAATCAAAACTTTTTGATGATTTTTATTGAATATCTCGGGTAAATACTGTCTGATTTCAAAATGTTATACCTTTTTGAATTCGTAGGGAACCCTACTATCAATCTGCATTCAAACATTTTACAAATCGATAGGTGAAAAAAAGTGGTTGACCCAAAACCGATTCGTTTGTAAAGTCAACCTTTTTTTATGATTTTTTGTAATATCTCGGCCAAATAATGTCCGATTTGGGAATTTTATACCATTTTGGACTCGTAAGGATCAGTACTATCGATTGGCATCAAAAAAAGAAAAATCTAAATTTTCACCCAAATCAACAAAATGGCAAGGGGTTACATCACGTTTTTTCTCAAATTCGGGGTCGGTTCGAAAATCAAAACTTTTTTGATGATTTTTATTGAATATCTCGGGTAAATACTGTCTGATTTCAAAATGTTATACCTTTTTGAATTCGTAGGGAACCCTACTATCAATCTGCATTCAAACATTTTACAAATCGATAGGTGAAAAAAAGTGGTTGACCCAAAACCGATTCGTTTGTAAAGTCAACCTTTTTTGATCATTTTTTGTAATATCTCGGCCAAATAATGTCCGATTTGGGAATTTTATACCATTTTGGACTCGTAAGGATCAGTACTATCGATTGGCATCAAAAAAAGAAAAATCTAAATTTTCACCCAAATCAACAAAATGGCAAGGGGTTACATCACGTTTTTTCTCAAATTCGGGGTCGGTTCGAAAATCAAAACTTTTTTGATGATTTTTATTGAATATCTCGGGTAAATACTGTCTGATTTCAAAATGTTATACCTTTTTGAATTCGTAGGGAACCCTACTATCAATCTGCATTCAAACATTTTACAAATCGATAGGTGAAAAAAAGTGGTTGACCCAAAACCGATTCGTTTGTAAAGTCAACCTTTTTTTATGATTTTTTGTAATATCTCGGCCAAATAATGTCCGATTTGGGAATTTTATACCATTTTGGACTCGTAAGGATCAGTACTATCGATTGGCATCAAAAAAATAAAAATCTAAATTTTCACCCAAATCAACAAAATGGCAAGGGGTTACATCACGTTTTTTCTCAAATTCGGGGTCGGTTCGAAAATCAAAACATTTTTGATGATTTTTATTGAATATCTCGGGTAAATACTGTCTGAATTCAAAATGTTATACCTTTTTGGATTCGTAGGGAACCCTACTATCAATCTGCATTCAAACATTTTACAAATCGATAGGTGAAAAAAAGTGGTTGACCCAAAACCGATTCGTTTGTAAAGTCAACCTTTTTGATCATTTTTTGTAATATCTCGGCCAAATAATGTCCGATTTGGGAATTTTATACCATTTTGGACTCGTAAGGATCAGTACTATCGATTGGCATCAAAAAAAGAAAAATCTAAATTTTCACCCAAATCAACAAAATGGCAAGGGGTTACATCACGTTTTTTCTCAAATTCGGGGTCGGTTCGAAAATCAAAACATTTTTGATGATTTTTATTGAATATCTCGGGTAAATACTGTCTGATTTCAAAATGTTATACCTTTTTGAATTCGTAGGGAACCCTACTATCAATCTGCATTCAAACATTTTACAAATCGATAGGTGAAAAAAAGTGGTTGACCCAAAACCGATTCGTTTGTAAAGTCAACCTTTTTTGATCGATTTTTTGTAATATCTCGGCCAAATAATGTCCGATTTGGGAATTTTATACCATTTTGGACTCGTAAGGATCAGTACTATCGATTGGCATCAAAAAAAGAAAAATCTAAATTTTCACCCAAATCAACAAAATGGCAAGGGGTTACATCACGTTTTTTCTCAAATTCGGGGTCGGTTCGAAAATCAAAACTTTTTTGATGATTTTTATTGAATATCTCGGGTAAATACTGTCTGATTTCAAAATGTTATACCTTTTTGAATTCGTAGGGAACCCTACTATCAATCTGCATTCAAACATTTTACAAATCGATAGGTGAAAAAAAGTGGTTGACCCAAAACCGATTCGTTTGTAAAGTCAACCTTTTTTTATGATTTTTTGTAATATCTCGGCCAAATAATGTCCGATTTGGGAATTTTATACCATTTTGGACTCGTAAGGATCAGTACTATCGATTGGCATCAAAAAAAGAAAAATCTAAATTTTCACCCAAATCAACAAAATGGCAAGGGGTTACATCACGTTTTTTCTCAAATTCGGGGTCGGTTCGAAAATCAAAACATTTTTGATGATTTTTATTGAATATCTCGGGTAAATACTGTCTGATTTCAAAATGTTATACCTTTTTGAATTCGTAGGGAACCCTACTATCAATCTGCATTCAAACATTTTACAAATCGATAGGTGAAAAAAAGTGGTTGACCCAAAACCGATTCGTTTGTAAAGTCAACCTTTTTTTATGATTTTTTGTAATATCTCGGCCAAATAATGTCCGATTTGGGAATTTTATACCATTTTGGACTCGTAAGGATCAGTACTATCGATTGGCATCAAAAAAAGAAAAATCTAAATTTTCACCCAAATCAACAAAATGGCAAGGGGTTACATCACGTTTTTTCTCAAATTCGGGGTCGGTTCGAAAATCAAAACATTTTTGATGATTTTTATTGAATATCTCGGGTAAATACTGTCTGATTTCAAAATGTTATACCTTTTTGAATTCGTAGGGAACCCTACTATCAATCTGCATTCAAACATTTTACAAATCGATAGGTGAAAAAAAGTGGTTGACCCAAAACCGATTCGATTGTAAAGTCAACCTTTTTTTACGATTTTTTGTAATATCTCGGCCAAATAATGTCCGATTTGGGAATTTTATACCATTTTGGACTCGTAAGGATCAGTACTATCGATTGGCATCAAAAAAAGAAAAATCTAAATTTTCACCCAAATCAACAAAATGGCAAGGGGTTACATCACGTTTTTTCTCAAATTCGGGGTCGGTTCGAAAATCAAAACTTTTTTGATGATTTTTATTGAATATCTCGGGTAAATACTGTCTGATTTCAAAATGTTATACCTTTTTGAATGCGTACGGAACCCTACTATCAATCTGCATTCAAACATTTTACAAATCGATAGGTGAAAAAAAGTGGTTGACCCAAAACCGATTCGTTTGAAAAGTCAACCTTTTTTTATGATTTTTTGTAATATCTCGGCCAAATAATGTCCGATTTGGGAATTTTATACCATTTTGGACTCGTAAGGATCAGTACTATCGATTGGCATCAAAAAAAGAAAAATCTAAATTTTCACCCAAATCAACAAAATGGCAAGGGGTTACATCACGTTTTTTCTCAAATTCGGGGTCGGTTCGAAAATCAAAACTTTTTTGATGATTTTTATTGAATATCTCGGGTAAATACTGTCTGATTTCAAAATGTTATACCTTTTTGAATGCGTACGGAACCCTACTATCAATCTGCATTCAAACATTTTACAAATCGATAGGTGAAAAAAAGTGGTTGACCCAAAACCGATTCGTTTGTAAAGTCAACCTTTTTTTATGATTTTTTGTAATATCTCGGCCAAATAATGTCCGATTTGGGAATTTTATACCATTTTGGACTCGTAAGGATCAGTACTATCGATTGGCATCAAAAAAAGAAAAATCTAAATTTTCACCCAAATCAACAAAATGGCAAGGGGTTACATCACGTTTTTTCTCAAATTCGGGGTCGGTGCGAAAATCAAAACTTTTTTGATGATTTTTATCGAATATCTCGGGTAAATACTGTCTGATTTCGAAATGTTATACCTTTTTGAATTTGTATTCGTTTGTAAAGTCAACCTTTTTTGATCATTTTTTGTAAGAGCTCAGTACCATCGATTGGCATCAAAGAAATAAATATCTAAATTTTACAAAATTTAAATAATTCAAATTATTTCGCAGTCCAAGTTACGTATATCGGATATACATATATCATTATGTCGCTATCCCGGAATCGCGTGGCTTACGATATTTAGTTTATGATTCATCCTAAAAGTATGCTGTCAAATAATCGATTTACGTGGCATGCATATTGATTATCAGGTAAGGTATGTGATTTCATGTTGTAATTCACTTAAAGCTATGCTTTATAATGATTTTGATTTTAGTAATAATTCTTAGTCCTATTGGGTTTGTCGCAGCATTTACCACATTAGCTAAGGTATTAGCTTAATAATAAAGTATAATTGTTAACCAATCAAAAGACAGACACTTATTTATTTCTCTTTATTAAAATAATTTTTACCATACGTTTTTTATCTTTTCTCGCATCATTTGTGCAGTTGTGTTTTCTGTAAAGAAAAATCTTAAAAAATCGTTATAATGTATGTAAATATAAACATTTAACACTATTAAATAATAAATCAAATAAAATGCATTTCTAAAAAAAATGTATACTGAAAATAAAATGCTTATTAAGTACATGATAAGTGGCTAAAAAAAATATATATATATAAAAATAAATGCTTACGCTAGCTTACGATATTAAAGGCATATAGTATAATTAAAAAAAAAAAACTCTTCCGGTAGTCGTTCGACAACTGCCCGGCGGCGGAAGCTCAGCGGCTGAGTTTCAAACTTGCGTAGGTCTAGCAAAAAAAAAAAAAATAGGCTACTTTAGCTTAAATGTTAAGATAATCAAAAAAAAAAAAAATATGCATAAAATGTGTGTGTAAAAGAAAACAAACAAAATAAGAGGTTTGCGGAAGCCTGGCTGGATGGAGTTAGTCATGTGTTGTTGTTGTTGTTAATGTTCGTTGCGAGCGACGTGTGTTAGATATATGGGCAAGTAGACATATATGTGTGTGTGCTGGGAACATGTGCATGCGTGCAGTAGGCGTAGGCGTAGGCTAAGGCGAAGGCGTGGCTGGAACAGTTCGGACATCTATGCGCAAACATAAAGGGTCTGTTGCCGGATGCCACACTCCAACACAAGGCAACAACCATCCGCAGCCCGGCTGGCTACGGCTTCGGCTACGGCGCGGGGGCGTGTCAGGATTGATGGATCGATCGGTTGGATCATCTGCGCTGGTTGAGCATCTGCAGATAGTACTCGCAGTTGGTGCAGTAGACGGCGGGCGCGATCACGTGCCGCTTGCGGCACAGATTGCACTCGACGGCCTTCGCGGAGGCCTTCACAATGGCATTGTTGTAGACGCGGGTGGGTATAATCGCCGTCATTCCGGCCGCCGATTCCGGCAGACCGTTCTGCAGTCCCAGCTTCGACTGCGACGACGGCGGCGCCGGCGGCAGCGGCGGCAGCGGGGGCAGGCAACCATCCGTTTCGCCCTTGGTGCCGGGCTCAAAGCTGACCTTCTTTTGCGCCGGCTTGCCATTGACCAGCTGCTGCTGCTGCTGCTGCTGCTGCGGGGGTGCATAGTAGCTGGCTGCGGCTGCGGCGGCCTGCTGATAGCCATGGGGCAGGGGCACGCGCTGATAGGGCGAGGGCAGCGGCTGCTCGGGCAACTGCAGGCCAGCTGCCACGTTGCCATTGCTGAAGTAGGCGAGGCTCATCTGCTGCTGCTGCTGCTGCTGCTGCTGTTGATGCTGTTGATGCTTTTGCAGCTGCACGGAATAGCTTTGGGGCAGCTGCAGGGGCCGGGGCATGCTCGTGTACTGTGCATCAAGCTGCTGCTGCTGGCTGGAAATGCCGCTCATACTGGTGCGCTGCTGCTGCTGCTGCAACTGTTGCTGCAGGCGAAACAGCTCCTGCTGCTGCTGCTGCTGCTGCAGCAGCTGCTGCTGTCGCTGCACATATCGCTGCATATCCGGCCTTCCCAGCATGGGCGACGACTGCTGCTGCTGTTGTTGTTGTCGTGGCTGCGGCTCGGTTTGCAGGCGCAGCATGTTCTGCTGCTGCTGCTGGATGAGCTGCGCGGTGACCTTCTCGTTGGGATGCTGGGCGGTGCGCAGTACGCGCTCCAGTATGGGATTGGGTATGAAATCGTCGTCCTCCTCGTTGCCGGCGGTGGCCACCAGGATGACCTGGTCGCAGAACGAGACGCTCTTCTTTTTAACGCGCTTCGGCGGCGCCAGATTGGTCTGATTGAGCGTCTGCTGGACCATTGTATTGAGCAGCTCCACCTCGCGTATCTCTTCGGCGATCTGCGACTGGGACATCTCGTATTTGGGCTTGGGCAGCAGCAGCTGCTGGTGCAGCCGGACGGGCGCACAGTCAACCTCATCTGCGTCCGGCTTGCCGTTGGGCAGGCCGTTCATCTGTGTGCGCAGCTGTGCGGCCGTCGTGGAGCTGGAGCTGGAGCCGGGGCTGAGCAGCTCTTGGGAGGCATAGGAGCGCATGTTGGTGCCGGACGAACTGCTCTGCTCGAAGCGATGGGCCAGATCTCGTACGCTGCTGGGCGAGGGCGCATCCTGTTTGCGCTGCATTCCTCTGAGATCGGGCAGGGGCGTGGCCTGCTCCTTGCGCAGCTTGAGCAGATGCTGGCGCTGCTGCAGCTGGGCCAAAATGCTGGTGGTGCCCTCCAGCGAGTCGAGCTGCTGGCGCTGCTGCTTGCTGGCCGCCTCGAGGGCATGCAGGTGGCTCAGCTGCTGGTTGAGCGGCTCCAGATCGATTTCGGGCGGCGGCGGTGGCGGAAAATCCTCGCTGGCCTGCCGCGAATGGCACACCGACTGCGGCGGGCTGGGATACGGCGGCAGCTCCAGAGGCAGCGGCAGCGGCGGCGGCGGCGGCGGAGGCGGAGGCTGCGCCATGCCCATGGCCAGGGATAGCCCGTCGAGCTCGTCGTAGGGCGTCTGCATCTGCAGCTGCAGATCCTTGAGCGGACTCTGCTCGGAGTGCACCTGGGCGCAGGTCGTGATTATGGTCTGGCACGAGTCCTCGCTGATCGAGGTGTTCGAGCTCATGGCCGATATATTCGACAGATTCGCCTCGTGATGGAACTGTTGCTGCTGCTGCTGCTGCTGCTGCTGCTGAGGGGTGAGGGAGGAGCTGGTGCGCATGGGCGGCGGCGGCGCCACCTTGGGCACCATGGTCAGCTGCCGGCCGCTGCCGTGGAAGCTCTTGCGCATCAGCTTGCTGCGCTCCAGATTCGGATTGGCGCTGGACTGCACCGTCGACAGCTGTGGATTGTGGCCGCCGTGCGAGTAGTCGAAGTGCCCCTCCGAGATGTAGCCGCTCATGGTCATTGCGGCGCTGTAGGCATGCCCGTGCTTGGCATGCCCGTGCAGATTCAGGCCGACGGCGCTGTCGTCCACGGAGCTGGTCAATGGCGCCGTGGTTGTGCCGCCGTTGACGCTGGCGCTGGCAGCGACGCCGGCAGCATCGTCGACGGCCTCGGTGAGATCGGGCATGGAGCGATTCTTGCGGCGTATGAGGCCGCCCATGAGGAGTTTGCGTCGGATCTTGTGCTGTTTCTTGCCGCTCTTGTCCTTCTCCTTTTTCTCGTCCTTGTCCTCCTTGTGCTTCTTCAGCGTGTCCTTGGCATTCACCAGCAGCGTCTCCGTCAGCGAGAACTCGCGCGTCAGCTTGTTGCGATCCTCGCTGCGGCTGCGCTTCTCCTTATCCTTCTCCTTATCCTTCTCCTTGTCCTTGTCCTTATCTTTGTCTTTGTCCTTGTCGCGCCGCCCGAATAGCGAGCGGCTCTCGCGCTCCGGCTTTGTCTGGTGGCTGGTGGTCACCTGCTGCTCATACTCGATGGCATTGTCGTCGCCGCTGGCGAGCGCCTTGAGGGGACTCTTGCGTTTGGGCAGCGTCGCATAGATCTCGATGCTCTTGGCCGCCGAGGCGCTCGGGCTCGGCTCGAGCTTGTCGAGCTTGTCGAGCGTGCGATCCTTGCTGTTCTGGCGCATGTGCTTCACGGAGCTGTTGCTGCCCTCGCGCATGTGCTTCAGCTCGGGCATCGCCTCGCTCTCGGCCCCCTTCTCGACGAGAATGCGCCGGTGCAGGCTCCGTGCCCGCATCACGCACGTATTGTGCTTCATCCGCGCGAACGTCATCGTGTGCGGATTGCTGTACGGCGCGTCCATGGCGGCCCGGGCCCTGCCCGCGGCCGCATTGCATAGGACGAGCGCCGTCTCCAGATCGTGCGACTCCTCGACCAGACGCGATTTCTCCAGCAGCTGGTCGGCCTCATGGCACAGCTTCTCGCAGTCTCCGGTCAGCGCCAGTCCATGGCCATGGCCATGGCCATGACCATGACCGTGGCCAGCTCCATTGGGCGTCACGCCCGCGCCCCCGCCCGCGCCCGCGCCCGCCTCTGGTATCTTGGCCAGCTGGGGATTGAGCGCATGCTTGGGCGGATACGAGTCCGTCGAGCTGAGTGAGAACGAGTCGTAGCCCGCATCGTAGGGCAGTCCATGTGCATGGCCCAGTGCATGTCCGTGTCCGAGCGGATGTCCATGTCCATGGCCGTGGGCGTGGCCGTGGGCGTGCCGCGTGGGGCTCTGCGGCACCGCGGCAACGCCCCGCTTGGCGACCATGTAGAGATAGGGATTGTCCAGGGTGGTGGAGCTGGCGGAGCTGGCGCTGTTGCGATCGCCGGACCAGTTGCCGGAATCGCGGCGCCTCGGCTGATTTAGGTGCTCGGGTATGGTCAGCCCGTCGCTGGGCGGGGAGCTGCCATTGGAGGCGCCCGAGCTGGCATGGCCCGAGCTCGACTCGGCGCTGTGGCTGCGCTGCAGCTGGAGATGCTGGCGGCGCGCCAGCTGGGCGCTGAGCATCGCCTCGATGGGCTTGCGATTGAGAAAGCCGCCCTCCTTGTCGCCGGCTCCGATCTTGTCCTGGATGACGCTCAGGTTCTGGTACTGGGCGCTGAGCACATGCTCCACGGTCTTCCGGCTGATGTACGCGTCCGTCTCGTCGCTGCCAACGGTCGCCGGAGCAGCCGCAGCAGCCGCAGCTGCCGGAAAGATATTCTTCTGGATGACGCTCAGATTCTGGTAGTCATTCAGAGGCGCACGCAGCGCTGTGGCCGTGAATCCCGGCGTCGGCATCGGCATCGGCGTCGGCATTGGCGTTGGCGTAATGGCGCGCCTCGTGCTGCCCAGGCTGGGCTTCTCCGGGCTGGGCGTGACGGCGCGTCGCTCCATGCCGCAATTGTTTGCTGCAACGGCGCCAGCTGCGGCTGAGCTGGGCGGCTGGGGCACGGCGTAGAGCAGCAGCAGGGGCTGGTAGCGGCCGCGACTGCACTTGTCGACGACGCCCTCCCAGCTGGGGCCGACCTCCTTGACGTTGGCGTCGTCGAAGTAGACCCACACCTTCAGCTTGGTGTGGAAGAAGAAGGTGGTGTAGTGCTTGCCGTAGTAGGAGACGATGCCGACCAGCTCGTGCTGCGCCTGCTGGGCCCAGCGCTGCTCGCTGACCTGATGGAAGACATCGGCCAGCCGCAGGCTGGTCCCAACCGCCTTCAGTACCGCGTGCACCTGGTCGGCGGCGGGCCGCTCCGAGTCCCACACAATGCCAATCGAGACGACATCCGGCCGATTGAGCAGCGCCCGGCAAATGCCAATTTTCGCCCCACAAGTGTTCTGCGAATTGCATAATTCGATTAGCTGCTGTTGCTGGAGAGGATCGCTGCAATCACTTACCGGACAGTCCCGTATGTCGCCCATGTTGCCCGCGGCGCGCAGCAGCTGGCCGAAGCTCAGCTGCTGGTGATTCTGCAGGGCGAGGCTCTTCTGTGAGGTCAGCGCCGAGGCTGAGACATAGTGCACCATCTGTGGAGGGAGCACAAAACACGCACAGCACCAGATTAATACAAATGCAAACTATGATCCAATCCTCCTCTCTCTCCGGTTCCGAAACTGGTCGAACGACTGCCACCCGCCCCCCGTCCCCTGGCAAGCTAATGTTCGTGTTCACGTTCACGAAACCCGTTCGGCAACCCAATCCGACGAGCGTCTAACTGTTCTGGTCCCTGCTCGGGCGCCTGCTCTGCTCTGTCCGATTTGCAGGTGTTCCAAGCCCACGCCACGAGCCCCATTCATACACATCCAATGCACAGAAAGAAAAGCTGCTTGCAATTTCATTCTAATCTCATTCGAAGGAGGCTTACCCCATAGACCTGGCCAACCGACGCCCTTAGTGCAGCATGCAGACCCTCAAAAAAGTAATCTAGCCTTAAGACAATAAATATGTACGTAAACCTCCTACGAAATGTAAATATCGAAAATAAAATCTACCTTCAACCAAAGCTATTTTTACTATGAAACTCCGATCCTCACGCCGATACAAGTCGCTAAGCTACAGTGAAAAGTAAAAGTAAAAGTAAATGAAATTTAATCCCGTTCTTCCCCAACAAGAGCCCATTTCCTAAACATATTGTGAAACTATTTCCATTCCTAATTGACTTCGATTTCTTGCAGTGCGATCCGCAAGAAATATTCTGGTAACATGAGCATGTATGTATATACCGAAGCCTAAAGTTCTACTATTAACAATTAAGAGGAGGTATATAATGAAAGATCCTTGATCCGTATACATTTTCCAGAAGTCAAATTGAATGACCCCAGCTTTTAGAAGCTAGGAGATTTGTTCAAGAGTTCTAAGAGTGGCTATATTGAAGTCAAATTGAATGACCCCAGCGCTTAGAAACTAGGAGATTTGTTTAAGATTGTATATACCGAAGCCTAAAGTTCTACTATTGATAAATAAGAGCAGGTATATAATGAAAGATCCTTGATCCGTATACATTTTCCAGAAGTCAAATTGAATGACCCCAGCTTTTAGAAGCTAGGAGATTTGTTCAAGAGTTCTAAGAGTGGCTATATTGAAGTATACTTGATCTGTATATATTTTCTGGAAGTCAAATTGTGTGACCCCAGCGCTTAGAAGCTAGGAAATTTGTTCAAGATTGTATATACCAAAGCCTAGAGTTCTACTTTTAACAAGTAAGAGTGGCTATATTGAAGTATACTTGATCCGTATATATTTTCCAGAAGTCAAATTGAATGACCCCAGCGCTTAGAAGCTAGGAGATTTGTTCAAAAGCCATATTCCGATATCGTACTTGAATTGAAGATGATTAAAGGATTAAACTCACCTGGGTGAAGGGCAGCTGCTCGGAGTTGGCGCCGCATTTGCAGACGCTTTGCTCGATGACGCGCATCGCGAAGCGGCGATGGGCAATGCAGGCCGGCGACTCGCAGGAGTCACCGTCGTCGGGGGAGATGTGCGAGTGGACGCGATGGAGCAGCAGCTCGAAGCACTCGGCGGCATCGCCCAGGCAGCCCAGCGGGAAGCGACGGCCGGCGAGCGGGCCGCTGGCCAAGGCGCGACGCAGTGGCTCCGGGCATAAAGCTGGCTCCGAGCTGGTCTGCAGCTGCTGGAACAATTCCTGCCATTGAGATGGAGAGGTTAGCAAGTTAAAACCGACCCAGTATATATATAGATATATATGCATATGTATTTATAGCTAGAATATGAGTTGGCATTGCAAATGGTTTTGGACCGGATCGGGACTTACAATGACCGCATTGATGCAGCGATCCCGCTCGGCGGAACTCGAGCCGTTGCCGTTGCCGCTGTAGCCGAGCACCGCCAGCTCCACGCTGCTGGACACCTTGGCCAGGGCGCAGACGTTCTGCTGCTTGGTCGGCTTGCTCTGGCGCGTCAGGGTGGCCGACTTGTGGCCCTCGCCGGGCTCCAGCAGCAGCAGCTTCCTGGGACTGCTCCGGGGCAAGGTGCCATTGTTGCTAATCTGCTGCAGCGGAGACGCCGCTGCCGTCGCTGGGGCCGGGACTGTGCTCGTCGTCGATGGCGAGCTGCTGGCAACCACGTTGCTGGGCTCCTTTCGCTTGTAGCGGAACTTGATCATGCTTGATTGGATCCCTTGGCGGCTATCGATCTAATTAATGCTTGCTCTTGCTCTTGCTCCTGCTCTTGCCTGGCGCGGCTCTGCTTGAAAGAAGAAGAACTCAAATTCAGTTGACCGCGTCTCAAAATCGCCTGCTCGCTCCACAGTTTGCCATTGCGCAGGCCACGACGATGACGACGACGATAATAATGATAATGACAATGATAATGATAATGATAATGACGTTGACGTTGATGGCGACATCGATTAAGTGCGATAACGATGCGGCGACTGACTAAACGGAGCCGAGCTGGACGCAGGGTCCAAAAGTCGTTGACGTAGCCAAACGGAAGTGCATGTACGAAAGACTCGACTCTAAATAAGAACAAGTGCAAAAAGTGAGCAGCTAAAAAAGTGCTCGACGGGCAGATACCCTGCAAACATTCGCTTGCCTAACTTCGGGGCTCAAAGTCCGATCTTTATGGAATATTTCTTTTTCCAACTCTAGGTATATATAAAATATGTACGCGAGTGCATATATTCATATTCATATTTATATTCATATTTATATTCATATTTATATTCATATTCATATTCATATTTATATTCATATTCATATTCATATTCATATTCATATTCATATTCATATTCATATTCATATTCATATTCATATTCATATTCATATTCATATTCATATTCATATTCATATTCATATTCATATTCATATTCATATTCATATTCATATTCATATTCATATTCATATTCATATTCATATTCATATTCATATTCATATTCATATTCATATTCATATTCATATTCATATTCATATTCATATTCATATTCATATTCATATTCATATTCATATTCATATTCATATTCATATTCATATTCATATTCATATTCATATTCATATTCATATTCATATTCATATTCATATTCATATTCATATTCATATTCATATTCATATTCATATTCATATTCATAATCATATTTATATTCATATTTATATTCATATTTATATTCATATTTATATTCATATTCATATTTATATTCATATTTATATTATATTTATATTCATATTTATATTCATATTTATATTCATATTTATATTCATATTCATATTTATATTCATATTCATATTTATATTCATATTCATATTCATATTTATATTCATATTTATATTTACATTTATATTTATATTCATATTTATATTCATATTTATATTCATATTCATATTCATATTCATATTTATATTCATATTTATATTCATATTCATATTTATATTCATATTTATATTCATATTTATATTCATATTTATATTATTTTTATATTCATATTTATATTCATATTTATATTCATATTTATATTCATATTTATATTCATATTTATATTCTTATTTATATTCATATTTATATTTATATCTGTCGCTTATGGGAACATGAGCTTGGCTATTAAACAATTCGATGAATTTCAATAAAAACCTTTGCTGCTGTGGAATAAAATTTTTTGCGTCTGTTGCATAAGCTACCGCGATTATATATACCCCCTCATTGGCGTGCCTTGCGTGGAGGGTATTTAAAGTCAGGCAAAGAATAAAAAAAAAGTGAAGCGTCAGCCCCCAAACAATTGGCTCGTGAAAGGAAGTCGCATTATTTGCAAAGTGCATGAAGAAGAACCGCAAATGCCAGCTCGAGCTGCCAATTGAAACCCATTTGAACTTGGACTTCGGCTGGTCACGCGAACCGAAAGCAGAAGACAAACAGCCGGACAAAGCCGGGCAGTCGTTGTCGTCTGCTTGATGGGCGATAACAGCTGCACAGCTTGGCAGCACGCGGCTAGTTTTTCGGCACACCCTAAGCCAGGCGACAGGTGAGAGGTTGAGACTGTCGACGGGCGACTGATGCGGCGACATGTAGCGAGGGGGGGGGGCGGGGGTGGCGAGGGGCAAGCGAAGCGAGAAAGAAACCAGAACCAACGCGTTGAACTTTCGCTTTTGCTTTTGACAAGACGACCTCATTTTTTTTTTGTTTTGGCAACACGGGCCGAAAGTTTTTTGCCCAAAAAACCGGTCCAGCTCAGCTATCCCCAAGATCCAAGCTCCACGAGGCAACCCTCTGAGTGTGTGCGTGTGTGTGTGTGTGTGTGTGTGCCAAAAATCAAATTGCAAGTTGACAACTGCAAAGGGAGCACATTGCAGTCGCGTATTAACGACTGATCAATGCCCTGTGAAGCGTGTGTGAAGACTCTAAGACTGTAACTGACTTTCAAGTGACTTTCAAACTGTGTCTCAGAGCAAGCTCCAACTGCAGGGCACAATGAGAGCACCAATATACCCCATTTAGCCGCTGTGAACAGAGTCTCTGCAAACTGCCGACGCGGCATATCTACATATATGTATATATATCTATATATATATATATATATATATATATATATATATATATAGATTGAGAGCCAGTTCTAATGTTACAAAGCGTATGGGGCCTGTTTTGGGGCTGGCCTCTGGATCTGTTGCTGGCCAGCATTTGCTGACGACGCCCTGAAAGCTGAGGCGTTGCCGTCGGAAAGAACTTGACACGGGCTGAAGCAGGAGAGGGGCGTCTCGAGAGGGGCTGCCTAATGACGCGCCATATGCGGCATATGGTATTAAAGTGCCTTTTTTCACTTTTGCTTTTAACAGTGCCAATTACAACTATTGTTGTTGTTGTTGTTGTTGCTGTTGCTGTTGCTTTTGTTCTTTAGTTAATCATTTGTTTATACTCTTTCAGAGGGCATTATAATTTTATCTCGAGATGTGTAACGCACAGAAGAAGACATCTCCGAGTCCATCAAGTACATATATATATATTCTTCAACAGCCGAGTCGATATAGCCAAGTCCGTCTGTTCGCCTGATTCTATGCCAACTAGTCTCTCAGTTTAAAAGCTATCGTCATTAATCTTTGTCCCTCAGAAGTCCCTCTTTCGGACTACTATATCATATAGCTGCCATAGGAACGATCGGTCGAAAATTAAGTTGTTGTATGAACAACTTTTTTGTTTTTTAAGATATCTTGACCAAACTTGCCATTTATAAGTTTCACTATGTTCCCTATATTTATGCAAAATCTTATTTATATCGGGCAACTATATCATATAGCTGCCATAGGAACGATCGATCGAAAATAAAGGTCTTGTCTGAACAACTTTTTTGTTTATCAAGATATCTTGACCAAACTCGGCATTTATTAGTTTTACTAAGCTCCTCATATATTTGCAAAATCCTATCAACATCGGACCACTATATCATATAGCTGCCATAGGAACGATCGATCAAAAATAAAGGTCTTGTCTGAACAACTTTTTTGTTTATCAAGATATCTTGACCAAACTCGGCATCAACTATTTGCCCAGCGCCTCTTAGATATGAGCAAAGCTTAGGGAGCATTTTGTGAAAGGGTATTAAATATTCGGCTCTTCTTGTTCGTTTTTTTTTCAAGCTGTTGTGTCAGTCAACAAGAAGAGCAACAAAAGCAATGGAACAGCCTAAATATGCGCGTGTCTATACAAATACGAATACGAACACTCGAATGTAAATATCTAATATATATATATGTATATATATGTATGTATATGTATATTATGCTATGTTATTGCTCGATTCACAATTGTTGTTGTTATTGTAATTATATAGCACACTTGACAGTTGTCAACTGGCTACAACTGAGTCAACCTTTGGCGCTCAGCTACAGCTGCTGCGGCTGCGGCTGCCGCCTGGCTTGAGGTGTGACAACTATTTTGGCCGCCACTGTGCCGCCGCTTGGCTCCGAATTGAATGTGGCTGCGAATGCGCATTGAATAAATGATGGAGTGTCTGAGCAGAGCTTCTAACAGACTCTAATTAGCATAGTTAAACATGGATAAATCTCAATAAACATATCCAACTAATGTGCATATATGGAAATATATATATATGTATATATATGTAAATATATTTTTGTAGATTTCCAGCTAATTGCCAAGTGCTGCACAATGAGCACAGAACAAGTTGCCTGCACTTAGTGCGTGTGTGTGTGTGTGTGAGTGTGTTTGGTTATGTTTTTTGTTGCTTTTCACTTGAAAAACTGTTTAATTGACGGAAAAGCCCGGCAACGGAAGTGGACATTGAAACAGTTGTTGCCGTTGTGTAGTTTTTTTGGGCGCTGCGCTTATTTGAAGTTAATTATTTTTCCAGCTTATTGCGATAAGTTTGTCTCTGTGTGTGTGCGTGTGTGCGTGTGTGTGTGTGTGTGTGCGGCTTGTGTCATATGGCAGGCACTTGCCTGTGACTTATTGTAAATTGTTGCTCGGTTGGGTCAGCAACAGTTGCATGTTAATTAGTTCAGTTAAGCGATGTGCGTCACGCTTTTTAGTTTTCAATTAAAAACAAAGAAAAAAAAACAAGCCACGCCCACACACGCATTCAGCACCAGCTCCATACTCGCCCACAACAGCAAAAAAAAAATAGATATTTGTCTTGCAATTGCGCGCCTTTTGTTGTAATTAGTTTAGACAATTGGCCAAGATTCGAGTCAGTTGCGATTTTGTTGGTCATGGCTAAGAGTAACAGTTGCTTGGCAGCAGCAGCAGCAGCACGGGATTTGGGACCAGTTGTTGTTGTTGTTGCTGTTGTTGTTGTTGTTGTAATTATGGCTGCGAGCACTTGAAACCATTCTGTCAAATGGCAAACTGAGTGGAATTGACTTTTGCGCAGCGCCAACATTTACTCGCAGTCCTTGAAACTGACACACACGCACACACACGCACACACACACACACACACACACACACACGCACACACACATCGAGCTAGTTTCAGCCATTTGGCTTTGAGCTGCATGCAAAAACGAGTTAACAACTTGGCAGCTGCCTGCGTTGACTTTTATTCATATTTAATTTCATTTTGTTTGGTTTTGATTTTTATTTTTCATCTACTATTCCCATTTATTGTTGTTGCTGCTGCTGATTTATAGCAGGCATTATGCGGGGGCTTTTAGCCTGCTTAAACGTGTTGCCATTGTTCTTGTTCTTGTTTTAGTTCTGCTGCTGCTGCTGCTGCTGCTGCTTCCGCAATTGCAACAGCAGCCAAAAAATATCAACAGCAGCAGCTGAGATTGGCAGTTGTATCTGAGCGAGTGACCTGTGTGCCAGTTGTTGTCTAGCTGCAGCTGGCAAACATAATGCAAAGGCAGGTAGAGCGCGCGATATACGTGAGAACGGTGCAAAAACACAAAAAGAAAAGCAACAATTGCAGCTGGCCATTAGCTATCCCTCCCTCTACCTCGCCCTCGCCCTCTCGACAATAGAGGCTTCAGATTTTATATCGATTGTCAGGCTGTCAGACAGCAATGTGGAAGGGGGGCGGGGGGCTGCCTAAAGCGCTTATTAAGCATGGACAAGAACTTGTTGGCGGCACGTGAGACGGCTGCCAATTGGGGCTGCGGCGTGGGCAGCGGCAAGTGGCTCGAGTGGGGGCTAAGTCGGGCCATTTTACATATGCCGAACATGCGCCAGCATTTCAAGAATTAACCATAAATTTTTTTCGGTGGCACCTGTTTGTGGCCAGCAGCAGCAGAAGGGGGCGGCCGCTGGGCGTGGCAGGCATATTAATATGCAACTGCAGGCGCTTATGCTGCCCACAATAATAGTAATAATAATAATAATAACAACAGCAAAAGCAACATGTTGGACTTGCGACATATGCCCAAAAGGCAGTCGAGTTCGTTGCTTGAGTCTTTCGTTTTGGCGCGTCGCCTGCATGTCAAGTGGGCAGCCGGGCAGCCGGGCAGCTAGTTGCAACAGCTAGCTGCAAAAGCTGCCCGCTTTTTATGGCTTTGCAATGCAAATTTTGCCTTGGCCAGGGCCATCGCGTGCTTTTGGCCGCTTTTCCCTAGGGAAAGGCGCGCGGCCTGAGAAAAGGGCAACCAACCAGAGACAGAGACAGAGACAGAGCCAGAGACAGCTTCGGCTCGACAGCTTCAATTAATAATCAAAATCAAAATCGTAATCAGGCACAGAGACAGACATTCACATACGTCACAAAAAGCCAAACGGAACTGTGAGCTGGCCCCGCGGCTAGTTAAAGCCGTTTATTGAATATTTTTTGGTTTTGTGTTTTGTTCATTCTAGTCAAGACAAAAGGCCAAAAACTCAACTGGAATTTTAAGCGGAGAGCAGAAGCGTCTGTGAGCTCAGCTCGCAAGTCAACTGCGACTTTTGGCCAAACTTTGAAGCGCAGCGAATTTCTTAACTTACGCTGACATTTCGACTTAATCCAATGCGATCCAATGCGATATATCCCAAGTGCTAAGAGCGATAATAACTATGCCTGTTGCTCTTCTGCTTCGCGGGCAATTTTTTTTTTTTTGGCCACAGCACAACAACAATAACAAAAAAAATAATGTACAGCAAATGCAGAGCAATAAAACATGAAAAAATAATTTGATTTGCGTTTGGCGCGTTTTTGATTTGATTTTTTGTTCCGTTTACGCGTCGGAGTTGTGAATTCCCGTTTCGATAGTCGAGTTTTGTGTGCGGTTCGAGTTGGGACTCGTTTGATTTGCGCGCTGCGACGTCCACGCGCTACAAAAATTGGCTCGCAACTGAAACTCGTTTGTCTTGGCCAGGCCAAGCGCGGGCATCGAGTGCGACCGCGAGCGCGAGAGAGAGGGAGAGGGAGAGAGAGAGAGAGAGAGAGCGGGAGCGAGGCGACGACCGGTTTGCGCGACGAGACAATAGAGACAAGAACTTCTGTTATATCAATAGCCAGAGACTGTTGGCCAATTTAGCTGTTTTCTAGCCAAAAGTGGCAGCTGATTTGGCTGCCTTTTTTACTAGTGCCAAACACTGATGGCCAACATATTGAGACACATTCAAAGGGAGACTGTAATGCGTGCAGACTCTTGAAAGACAGCTTTAATGTTAGCTAAATGCAGCTGTTTTTGGCGGTTTTCAGCTTAAATGCCGCAGCGACGGCTGGCAGCACTGGCAGTCGACGACTTCAGCTCACCTGAGCCAACAACAAGTCGAACCTCCAACTCGAATTTCGGGGGAGTTTTGCGTGCTGCAGTAGGCCAGCCAGACCGAGGAGGAGGAGGAGGAGCACCAGACTGAGGCAGGTAAACAGGTAAAAACGTAAACGTAAACTGCTTGCGCAGGTAAACAAGTTGAGTGCACGCTCTCGCTCTCTCTCTCTCTCTCTCTCTGGCTCTCTCGCTTGGGTCACCCTGTGCCCACAGATTTGCCGCAGTTCAAATGACAAATGGAAATGAACATGGAAATGGAGTCGAGCGTTTGACAGCGAAAAGGGCGCAAAAACCAGTTAACCAGTTGCCACTTTGTGGGCCCAATGGGCGTGGCAGCGCCTTAATTGGCATTAGAAGCCGAGCAGCAACAGAGCGAGCGAGAGAGGGGGATGGAGAGAGGGGGAGAGTGAGATCGAACTGTGGGCAAACAGCTTCGCTTGCCCACAGTTCGGACTTCTTCTGCTTGGCCATGGCCAATGCTGTTTGAGTCTGTTGAGTCAGCGTTAAGCGGAAATGCCGCAGCATAGCGAGCGGCTGGCGAAACGCCAGCGAAACGCTAGCGAATCGCCAGCAAAACGCCAGCAGCAAAGGGCGCAGCGATCGAGCATCAAATCGATCGACCCAGAAAGAAAGAAACAAAAAACAAAAAAAAAACCCAATCGAAAAAAACCCAAAGACAAGGTTCAGACAGCGGCAGCAGCAACTTGGCCAGTTCTTGTTGTTGTTGTTGTTGTTGCTGTTGTTGTTGTTATTTGGTTGTAGGTGAAAAGTAAGCCACAGCACGTTCATGTTGCACGTTTTTGTTGCACTCTCTCTGCCTCTCTCTCTCTCTTTCAACAAAATACAATATTTAAAAGCGTCTTCTTTTTCTGGCGGTTTTTTTTTTATCGCCCTGACTTGGCCCATGACTCAAAGCCCAAAGACACAGAAACATAAATGGATTGCATTGTGCTGCTGCAACTGAGTCCACAGTCGACTCCAGCAATTGCATCCAGTCAGTGAGTCACGCTGCGGCTGCTCATAATCTGGCCATTTTAAAGCCAACAATTGATTGATTGGCGTTGGGCCACAACGCAGTCAAAGCAGCAGGGCCTAGGCACAGAGCAAAACTCCAAGAGCTGCCAGCAAAGTTGATAAAACAAAGCAACAACAAACTAAATCGCAGTTAGAAGGACTGCGACCTAATTGATGGGACAGCAAATATATATATTTTCTATATGCTTGGACAGAATATGATCAAAAGGCAACAAAGTCAAAGTATGCTTGAATTGATTTAATGCATGTCATAAAGATCGACATGCAAATACTCTCACACAGAAGCTGTCGCCTGGAGCTCATAGAAAAATTGGGGCTCATCTCTCGTAAAGCTCGTAAAGTTGGCTGCAGCTGTTTGGCTTTAATCTTGGCCAGTTCCCATGGCTGGCAAAAAAGCGAAGAAATGCCAAAAATTTCACGAACTGCGATAAGCTGCGCTTGTGGCTTGTGGGTTCATGTCGCGCAACCTTCAGTCAACACGTCGACGGCACAAATTAAGCCAAATGCAAATAACAATAATGTATGATAAATATGTATATGCGAGTGTATTAAATGCGAGTCACAATTGTGTGAAGACTGAAGATGAATCAGCCGGAGGCAGAGGCACAGCCGGAGGCATGATTCCATGGCAACAGCATCATGTGCTCCGCTTGGCATGTGCGCGGAGAGCTGCTCCTGGACTGATTAACGCCGGCATGCTCGTGCTTGGCGCTGATCATGATCAGATGATCATTGCGGCAATGATGATGTTCCGTGTTAATGGCCGCCATTCCGATGCCGCCGCCGCCGCCTTGTCGTTTGTTCATGTTAATTTTTAGAGTTTTATGGCCGCAAACAGCATGCGTATAAAAAACGAAACACAAATAAATAAATAAATAAATAAATGGGCAAAGAAATGCCCAAGTGCACTCGAAAGCGCTTGCGCTCGTTTGTTTGCATTCAGATTTTTGTATGGAGTCGAGATTAGATGTTTAACAGGCAAATAGGCCCCGCCCACTTCGGGCTTATCAAAGTGGCACAGGGCTTTATCTAGGGCCAGACAAGTCATTGTACTCACATCACTTGTGGCAGGAACGAAGTCGGCGAAGAATCAATCGCAATTGGTCGCGACCCCCCTAATGAGTTTGTCCTTCGGCAGGAGACGCAGGTTGAGGCACAGTTTGTGGGAATTGCGCATTGAAGCGTTCAAATTTCACTTAAACGACTTGACGAGACGATTTTTCATTTAGCCAGAGAGGTAGAGGCAGGTAGCGGGAGAGAGAGGGAGAGAGCTAACCAAAACCAAATGGCCATGAAAATAAAGAAACAATCAACTTAGAACTGGGCCCAATTGCTATATGTATATATATAGAGAGAGAGGGAGAGAGGGAGAGAGAGAGAGAGATCCAGATCTGCGATCTGAATTGTCTTACAGCCGTCGCGTGGGAGTTTCTCACAGGGCCAATGTCTTCAGACGGCTTCCTCTTCGCCTAAGCGAGTGCGTCAACTTTTAGCTGCTGCTCATAATTAAACTGGGAACCCAGAACCGGGAGCTGGGAGCTGGGAACGTGCATGGCAATGGGTGGGAGTTAAAATTAATTTAGCAGCGACAAGTGGAAAAGGGCAGAAACATAATTAATGCAAAGCCAGAACCAAACAAGAGGCGCACTAAAAAACAAAAACCCAAACGAAAAAGGGGCTGCCTGTTGCCAGTTGCCAGTTGTTGTTGTTGTTGTTGTCGTTTAAACAGAAGACGGCTCTATGACAACCGGCGATCGGGTGAAGAAGGTAAAGAACGCACAGAAGGGGGCACGAGAAAACAAAGAGTCAAAACAAACAAACGGGAGAAGAGCAAAGCCAGGTGAATGGGCAGGGGAGAAGGGGGGGGGGGGTGGGGGGAACACTTTCCACTTCTGCCAAACAAGCAGCGACGTCATCAACAGAGAGAGAGCGAGAGAGAGAGAGAGAGAGCACAGACAGGAGTTGTTAACTGGCAACACCCTGTGCTCTGCTGCGACCGACACGAACCACACGAAAAGTACAGTCGCGTCGCAAAGGCGAAGGCGCTGAGTTTTCCACAGCGACGTCGTCGACGAGCTGTGCCTGTTGCCTACGGGTTAACACGAAGCTGAAGCACAAGCAGAAGAAGAAGCAGCAGCAGATAAAGAAGAAGAAAAAGAAGATGTGGCTGCTGCTGCTGCTGCTGGCTAGGCCCAACGCTTTTCCAGCCTCGGCTTTGTCTTCTGCTGCTGCTTCTAAAGTTGATTTCATTTTATGGAAATTTGTTGTTGTAGTAGGAGGAGGAGGAGGATACGCTGCGACTGCGACTGAAGTTTATTGACTTCTTTGCATGTCCGGGCCCAAAACGAATGACTGAAGCAACAAACTTGCACTGGAACTGGCACTGGCACTGAGGGTGGGTTTTGGCTGGCCAGCAATTTGCATAATTGGGTGAGAACTGAACATGACACTAAACGGAACGCATTCAACATTAATCAAGCAAGCCATTAAAGTTTCACGCGAGGACAACACGCAGGACATGCTCAGGCTGGGCTGTTAAGGCTTTATGAATGGGGCGTGGCCAGGACAAAGGCAGGGCACAGGTACTGGCCGCAGCCAGCAGCAGCATGTTCTTGCTGACAGATTTTTGATTTGTCTCTCTGCAACGGAAAAAACTCGAAGCCGCAGCAGATGCAGATGCAGTTGCAGATGCAGTTGCACCTAGCTGCAGGGGCGAATAGTTGGGTATTCTACCCCAGCTGTGGGAATTTTCGTGCAATGAAAATGGGAAACACGCACTTGAGACTGACTGACGAGCCGCACAATCTCTGTGTGTGTGCGTGTGAAAAAATGATTTGGCAACTGTCGGACGAACGAAAGGCGTCGCGGCAATTAAAATGTACAAGCCGCGCAGGAAAAATCAACGCGACCAGCAGACAGCCAGAGACTGGGAAAATTGCTCTCTGTCCGTCCGTCCGTCTGTCTGTCCGCCTGTCTGTCTGACAGTCAGACGTCTGGGTGGCTGCTGTCTAACTGGCTGACTGACCCTGGCCATTTAATTGCTTTATTTTCATTATTTTAGAGCTGCGCTCAAAAGCACGCAATACAATTTCTGGCACAAAATAATTTTGCCAGCAGCTAAAAGTAGGCAATGCAAATTTTGAATGTAAATTTAAAACTAATAAAAAGCTGAAAAACACTTTTTATTACAAAATATATATTTGTATATAAAGGCATCTAGTATTAAAGCAATCAAAAATGTAGCCACTGACTGCGCAATACTCTGTTCACGTTGCAATTTTTAGCACAAAGTAATTTTGCCAGCAGCTAAAAGTAGGCAATACAAATTTTTGATTTAAATTTCAAACTAATTAAAAGCTGAAAAACACTTTTTAATAAAAAAAATATTTATATATATATGTATATATAATTTATATATGTATATAAAGGAATCTAGTATTAAACCAATCAAAAACGTTGCAGTCGGCTGCTACCGACTGCGCAATACTCTGTTCACAGTATGATAAAACGGAGTTCTCTTAAAATTTAAGCTCTGTGATGTGTTGAGAATATATACATTTATCTGATTTCAATGTCCGCAGTGCCTCGATCTTGAGTGGAGGTCGCGAATAAAATTTTTAACTGTCAGATTTTGTGTGCTTCGATGCGATTTGAGCGATGCGGGCATACACGAGTATATATATATATATATATATATATATAAAACTGCGCACAGACGGACAGAGAAAACGAACACAATTTATATACTTATCATAGTTTATGAACATAATATTAAATCATCAGCTAAATAAAGTAAAACCTTTAAAAAAACAGTAAATTAATGTATGTTATGTTAATGTAAAATAGGAAACCATTTGCAATGCCAAAAAGTAAATAGACGTGTCTGGTTCGTGTCCAGACTTAAACGAATATCGAAAAGTGCCGCGCTTAGCTTAGCTTTGTCACTCACCTTCAGCGCACAGAAAATGCAATCTTGGCCGCCGCAAACGTGCTGATTGAGGCCCCGGAACGAGCGTCGGAAGGCGTCCAAGTGCCACAAGACCTGCAAAGAGACCGCCAGAAACAAGAAAAAAGCATTAGCCACAGATCGTTTGGGCAGAGAGAGAGAGGGGTGTGGGGAGAGATGTGGAGGGGAGCCACAGGGGCACACGCGCAAATCTCTACAAAATCTCTGTGTGTATAACAAGAGGCAAGGCAAAGCCTTAAACCGGTTGCCGCGACGCCATCTTGGCAAAGATCTCTGTGTGTGTGTGTGTGTGTGTGTTGCGTGTTGGACTCAAGAGAACCCAAGTGGCCAAAGAGTTTTGTGGCCAAAACGAAAACCAGTTTTGTAGCTGGCCACAAATGTTGCTGTTGCCCAGCCACAAACAACGAATTTGTTGCCGAGCTTTGCGGCCGCAGCCGGTTTGGACACATTTAAAGATCTGCTGCTGTCAGCGTGGAGCAGAGCAGATCAAAGCCGAGTCGAGTCGAGCCAAGCAGAGCAGCAAAACGTAAGGCCACGACAACCGACAACCGACAACCGAGACCCAAGCCCGAAACCCGCCTGGCTCGACTCTTGATCTTTTTTGCTGTGCTTCGTTTCGTTTCGTTTGTTGTTGTCGTCGTTGTTGTTGCTGTTGTTGTTGCTGTCAGAGTTCAACTGCTGGCAACCCATGACTCATGACTTGGCAGCAGCCAGAAGGAGATCTGCCATCAGCCTGGCCAGCTAATTATGCAAAATGAGTTGCGAGCCATCAAAAATTAGCTCAGCAATTGCAGCTGGCAGTGAAAGTCGTCCGTTCCCTTCACCAGCCGCCGGCTCAACGGACGCTCTTCGCATTTCCACGTGACACGCGTCTAACGCAGCGAACTTCCATTAAATTGAACTGGAGCAACTGGCAACTGGCGACGGCCAAATCGAGCTCAGCTAAGCTCGACAGATAATCGCCAAACTGGTTGAAAGCCACAAAGTCCACACAGATTTTGGCAGCCAAAATGCACAGCTGCAGCGCTCTGGACACGATTCTAAGCTGGACTTGATTGGCACGGGCCACTTTTCAGCTAAGACAAACGAAAAACAAGATTATTCGAAATGCAAGCTGCAATACTTTCAGAAGGACAGTCTGCTCAAGAGTCTAGGCTGCACTCCCTTAAAGAAACAAGAATCAAAGAAAATGCGTTGAAATATGGAAGCAGAAGCTGAAGATCTAGTCCATGCTCCATTATGATTTTATTAGGTTAACCCCAAGGCAAATCCATGATCAAAAGAAGGTCTAGAAGAAGAGTCTCCTGCGGATGATATCAAGAGCCTAGTCTGAGCTTCCTTTGAAGAAACTTTTCATAGGAATAAGGAAAAAAGGAAAGTTGCAACTGGAGTCGTAGAATTGTAGTGGTAATATAAAAGTAGAAGTAGTCCATGTTATATACGGTAGGCTCCAAAGGCAAATCCATGATAACAAGAGGGTCTACCTTATCTTAACATTTGCCTTTAAATAGTTTCTAGAAGGAGAGCCTCCTGCGGATGATATCAAGAGCCTAGTCTGAGCTTCCTTTGAAGAAACTTTTCAGAGGAGCAAAGGAAAGTAGTAGAAATATATTGGAGTAGAAGCTGAAGATCTGGTGCATGCTCCATTATGATTTTATTAGGTTAACCCCAAGGCAAATCCCTGATCAAAAGAAGGTCTAGAAGAAGAGTATCCTGCTGATGATATCAAGAACCTAGTCTGAACTCCCTTTAAAGAAACTTTTCATAGGAATAAAAGAGACAAAGGAAAGTTGCAACTGGAGACGGTGAATTGTAGTGGAAATATAAAAGTAGAAGTAGTCCATATTATATACGGTAGACTACAAAGACAAATCCATGATCACAAGAGGGTCTATCCAACTTTCTCTGGGCTTGAGGCTCTTTTACTTAAACTTTGCCTTTGAATAACTTCTAGAAGGAGAGCCTCCTGCGGATGATATCAACAGCCTAGTCTGAGCTCCCTTTAAAGAAACTTTTCAGAGGAACAAGGGAAAGTAGTAGAAATATATTGGAGTAGAAGCTGAAGATCTAGTCCATGCTCTACTATGATTTTAAAAGGTAGACTCCAAAGGAGAATCCATGAGATGAAAAGAGGTTCTGCAGGGTCTGCCCACCTTTCGCTCTATTGCTTTTACTTTGCCTTTGTCTCGATGTTTATCTCTTTCTTTATCTTTATCTGTTTCACCATATTTATCTTTACGCACATTGACGCAGTTACGCACTCTGGTGTTCGGTCTGGTTGCCTTTCACACTTGAAACTCAAGTCATTTGGCTGCGCACATAAAGCTTTGGTCATTGTTTTGGCTATTGCTTATGCCCACACACACACACACACACACCCGTACACACACACACACACACCATTTGTCATGGTTCGACTTGCACTTCCGCTCGGCCCGTTGGCTGCCAGCGTGGGCGCCGTCCGCCCACGCGGCAGTTGATCAAATTTGGAGCTAAACAGAAACTAAACTAAATTAAATGGTTCGCATTAATTGGGCTCATTTCGGTTGTAACAACGCCCACCCTCCCCCTCTCTTCCAAGTGTGTAGGCGTGGCATTTAGCACGTGTTGACGGCTCGGCTCGGCTCGGCTCGAGGTGCCTCGCTTTTGGTCATTTCCAGCCAAATCGTTTAGGCATTATTTCCTCACACGCAAACGCACACGCACACGCTCGCTCGCTGAGTTAACGACTTCCTTTCTTGGTCTTGTTGGGCATGTCGATTTGACATCGATGTGGATTAATTATGCGCCCAGCAAACGTGGAGACAGGAAACCAATCGCAGATGCCCGCACTCAGACGCAGCTCTCAGTTTTTGGGGCACGAGCTGTGCTCTCTCTCTCTTCTCCCATCTCCCAACATTTAATCGCGGACTCGTCCCAACTCTCGCGCACATTATTGTCCATTATTTTTTTGCGACTACATTTTGCGGTTCTTTTACACACATTTTGCGGTCGTCTTTGTTTTTTTTTTTGGTTTTTTATTACATAACCCAACTCTTTGGGACGCACAAGAATGGGCAAAAACAAAAGACTTAGGCGACAAACTTGGGCGGCGAAAAAAAAAAAACAAATCAAAGATGAAAGCTGTCAAATAAAAACAATATTCAATCGAATTTCTTGTTGCTGCGGAAAAGTCCAAAACTGTGTGAAAGTTGCCAGCGCCGAATTTTCCTTCCAGCAACAAACAACAACAACAATAAGAAGAAGAAGAAGAAGAAGAAAAGTTGGCCATAGCAACGAAAGAAAATATAAATTGAAAACAACAAAATTTAAATTGAGTAAAAAAAAACCTTTGGGCAATAATTTATGCTCAACCTGTTGCTGAGGCCGCACTTGTTGCTGTTGTTGTTGTTGTTCAGCTTGTTGTTGTTGTTGCTGTTCATATTGTTGTTGTTGTTGTTGTTGTTATTGATATATTCGTGCATAAGTTCGTAATCGCCGCTCAGCTGCGCATATTTGCTGTCACTGTTAGTGACAAGTATTCCCCTCCTACCCCTCCCCCTACCCCTCCCGCTACCCATCCCGCACAGCATTCATCGAATCAATTAGCATAAAATCGTTTCAAGTATCTCATTTAAGCTTGTTATAACAAACAAAATGCAAATGCGCGGGTTTTAAGTTTGCTGCTTTTTTTCGATTTTCAATTTTTCTTCTTTGAAATTATGGCAATAACAATTGCTCTGTATGTGTGTGTGTGTGTGTGTAAGTGTGTGCTGCAACGTTGACTGACATAATTAAGTTAAAAGGCAGCCGCGGAAAATTCAATTATATGTTAAACGAAGCTCGCGACAAAAGAAATGAGACGAATTTGCAGTTTTAGTTTTTTCTCACTTGCTTGCGCAAGCAGCAACAGACAGCTGGAGAGTGAGAGTGAGAGCGAGACAGAGAGCGAGAGAGGGAGAGGGAGAGAGCAGCGGGTGGCTGCGAAGTGAAGTGCAGTTGGCCGGGATAACAAAAGAAGGCTTAAAACAGGTAGAAAAGCAAGCGGGAACATTTGGTCGAACGGGTAAAGCCGACTACAACGAATACACTGTTCACGGTTGGGATAGTCACAGTTGCCTGAATCGATACGCAGAGGTGACTCTAAAGGTTTTTATGTGGGAAAGGAAAGAATTCTGTAGAGCTTCAGATAATTGCGCTGGGCATGGACAAGAAGTCTGGAGTGTGCCGGCTGGCCTGTTATTTATTTAATGTTATTATTTATTTGTTTATGGCATTATTTGCTTTTTTTATTATTTATTTTTTTATCATTTATTTATTTATTTATTTTTGTTATTATTTATTTATATTTTTTGATTTATTTTAATTATTATTTATTTATTTATTTATTTTTGTTATTTTTTATTTATTTTTGTTATTATTTTTGTATTTTTGTTATTATTTATTTATATTTTTTGATTTATTTTTTTTTATTATTTATTTTTTGTTATTATTTATTTATTTTTGTTATTATTAATTTGCGTATCTTTTTATTTATTAATTTATTTACTTATTTATTTATCTATTGATATACTAATTTATTGATTAATTTACTTTAAATTAATTTATTTATTTATTTATTATTTAATTATAGGTGGACAAAATCGAGAGTCTTCCCAATTATTTAATACGTCAAATTTTGAAAATTAAAAAAGGATAAAATCCTTTTTTGAGTACACAATTTTCTGATAACATCTCCGACCGAAGGACTTGTTTTATTTGCCCCTCCGGCCAGCTATGCCCCTTTTCACAGCTAATTTGGTCACAAGCCAATATACCCTTTCTATATCGTAAAGAGAGTATAACAAATAAGCGGCTAGCTACCTGCCGTTGCAGTTGCTGCATTTCTCGTTGTCTCAGTTCTCAGGACATTTCCCGAGAGTTTTCCCTCTGTCCGTCTGCCTGCGGCTCAAGGGCGTATTTGAAAGATTTTGGGTTATTTTTTCGGGTGCGAGCCTCGAGCAACCCTCGCAATGTGCTGCTGCCGCTGCTGCTTGTTGTACACTTGCTGTACCGTTAAACAACACACACCAACACACACACACACGCACACATAAACAATAGTAACAGTCGCAGTTATGCATAGTTATGGTCGCACTTTCGTTATGTAAGGCCCCCAACTATAATGTGGCCAAAAACCTCAGACTGGCTAAGCAGTTGGCCAGAGAGGGGCGGGGTCAGGGGCGGAGGCAGAGGCAGAGACAGGAGCCAGAGACAGGGGCCTGTTTGACCTTTGGAAAGGCGCCCTCTGCCCTCTGCTCCATAAATTATGTGAACACGAATCTGAATTAGAAACAACAACTTTAATTAATTTAATTCGCTCCTCCCCTAGCCAATATACCCCACACAGGCGACGCGTGTGCAGGGGATACAACAAGTGACAATCTTTCATGTGTTTGTTGAATTCTCTGTTACATTTCCGGTGCCACAAAATGTGGTGCCACAAACTGTGTCGCTTTAAGTGCTCGACCCGCGAACCGAAACAAAGAAAACTCTTGTCTCTCCGCCTTGTACCCTGTACAGCCCTGTACGCAGATGGAAGCCTCTCGGACTCCATAGGGCACTTATATCGATTCTTGATCTATCAGAAATAGACGGCAAAAAAAGAAACCATCTCCAAATAGATCGGACCACAAATATGTTGGTTAATGGAGAATATAGAAGACGGAGGCAGCCATTGGTCGTGTATGTAAGAGGTATCTGCTAGTCGGGCAGACTAGGACATTCACCAGAAGCAGCAGCTCCTCTTGCAAGCTGACTATGGAGTATTTTTCCATATTCCCAAATATGCCCTATTTAATGCCCAAATATTGTTTACTTATATTCAATTTATTTATTTAAATTAATTCTGGTGAATTATCTATTCAATCTAGCCAATGTCAAATGTCAAGTACATGTGCCCCTCCTCCTCCTCACCCCCCCTTCCTTGCTTTTCTGGCCACCTGTTACCCCCTCAACATGCCCGCCTGCCCCTGCCCCTGCCCCTTCCCCTGACGAGTGACAGTGCAATTAAAGTGCTCGGCAAGCATGCAGAAGAGAATATCGTTGTAAAATATTCAATTTTCCTGCTTTTGTCAACTGCATACGAGTTTTTCATTTTCATTTGAACATTTCTTGTTGTTGTTGCTGCTGCTGCTCGTAAAAGTTGTAAATAAAGCGCGTAATTGTGACAATTCATTTGAGAAATGCTTTTTTCGTTAGTTTCTGACAGGCATTTCTCTCCCTCTCGCTCTCTCTCTCTCTCTCTCTCTCTCTTGCAGTACAGTTAAGCCTGGAACTAACAACTAGATTGACCCCAAATAAAGTTTATATATGGAATATTCAAGCAAAGGCTTCCTTGAACGGATCCTTTTAGGTTCCAGCCTGATTTTTTAGTTGTCCCTCAGCTTACATATATTCAAGCTTATTCACCTAATTGGTTCAAAACTTAAATTTTGTATGCTTTTTCATGCTCCACAAGACTATGACCAAAGTTATGAACCGAACCGGTTCGAAAGCCAGTTTAATACAAATCATGAACCGAACCTTCACCCAAGTAAGTCTGGCAAGCAAATGTCTAGGGTGGCTGCGGTTCATATTATTGAATAATCAGAGTCACAAACCGAATGTTGGTTCGAACCGTTAACTGAACCAGCAACAATTTTTCGGAAATAACTATTTTCAAGTGTTTCGTTAGGCAATAGCTGCTGCTTCTTCCTCTCTTACCTTGCAGGTCTGAAAGAAGGCGCCAATGTTGTTCTTGTTGTTGTAGACATTATCGCCAATTGTTGCGGGTGAATTCGATGACTGACGTTGCAGTTGTTGTTGTTGTTGTTGTTGTTGTTGCAGTTGTTGTTGTTGCTGCTGCTGAGCCGTGGCAAGTGGCGCATGCGGCGGCGCTGTTTTAATGGCAACCGTATCCATTTGTGCTAATTGCTGTTGTTGCTTCTTCTTCTGCTTGCGTTTAGCACATGGCGACGGAGACGTCGACGTCGACGTCGACCTCGGTTCGCTGTCGTTAGGGATGGGCTTTTGCGCCGGCTACTTCCGCAATGAAGGGAAGCTCAGAGCGAAGAAGACAACCCTTGGCGAATTGTGCTCTTCCTCTTCTTGATTAAGTCTTGGGCCCAAGCAACTGTTGTTGCCTGGCAAAGTGCAGTTTTTTTTTTTTGCGCTTTTTTGTTTTGGCAAATTTATTTATATTTTGCACCTGTTCGTATTTAGAGTTTGCTTTTGAGCAGCTTGTGCTTAGCTCGTACTTCTTCTGAGACTGAGACACAGACGCAGACACACGCACACAGACACAGAGAGCGACAGAGCGCGCTCAAGAGTTTTTATTTTCTCGATCTTTTTTTTTTGTTTTAATTTTAGTTTTGTTTTTGTGTTTGTTGCAGCATTTGCTGGCACAGTTTGCACTTTGTCACAGTTTTGTTTAGGTTCAGTTTCGATTTGTGTCAGCAGTTTTCCTTTATATTTGAAATTCACTTGAAAAAAAATGCCAACATATAAACAAATAAAAATAAAAGAGAATGTGTGAAAACAACAACAGCGCTTGTTTGAGGCTGCGACTGCGACGGCGACAGCGACAGCGTCCGTTGATCTTGAGAGCGTGCGCAACACTGCGGCGCGCAAATTTCCCAGGCCGAGCAGCGACTCGGGCAAACAAACAAATTGCCCTGACAAGCGCTGAGAGAGCGCAAAGTACCAAAGTTGTGTATCTGTGCAAGGCACTTGGGGTAATTCTCTACATTGGTTGTTGTCCAGACTAAACAGTTCAGCTTGTTGCCACAAGCAGTGCATACTTTTGAGCGGGGGCTTTAATTAGGCATATCATTTGTTTAGCGGCTGCATAGTTAAGGAATTTAATGCCTATTCATATATACGTATATATTTTTAAGTGTTGCATATGCCTCTCATTATCGATACATTTAACGACAAATTAAACAAGTTAAATAATATTATATAGTACAGCCTAGTTAAGATCCAAACCGAGAGTCATTGACTGTTCCCAATGAAGTTTTCGAATTTTAAGACATTTTGCAAAGACAATTCGAATGGTCAGAGCTGAGAGAGCGCGAGCGCATTACCCACTGGGAAATATTCTCCAAGCTCGAATCGAAATGTTCAACCAGTAAATGAACTTTCTGTGTGGGGCCATGGAGTTGCCAACTTGCCCGGAGTTCGAAAACCAGAAATGTCGCAGCATCGAGCTAACAGCCGAGGCTTGCCCGCTGCTTCGAACCGAACAAAATGGCGGCCGTTGAGCGCTGGTTAAGATCAACAAGAAATGAAGTAAGAAGAGAAAAGGTAGAAAACACGTTTACAGACTTAACGAGTTTTGTCGTTTGTTGTTTCTTGTTGTTGTTAGTTGTTGTTGTTGTTTCTTGTTGTGCTGTTGTCTGGCTTTCAAAATCAACGTGCAACGCGCGCAGCAGCAGCAGCAGCAGCAGCAGCCCAAAAAGCTAGAAACTCGCGCGAAACGAGAAAACGAACAAAATATTGTTATTGAGGTTGCGTCAAGGGGCCAGCCAACAAACAGACAAACAAACAGTCACAAGGGAGACAGATAGAGGGGGGGGGGGGGCGAGCAGAGGCTGCTTAGCTGGCCACTTTTGGGCTGCGCAGCGATTGCGTCGCGGTTTGGCATACCCTGCGCACAGAGCGAAAGAGGGTATATTGGTTTTGTGTCTACCTGTACAAGCTTTATCCAAGCGCGACGAAGTGTTTGTCGGAGAAACTTATGATTCGCCTCTAAGAACTATCTATAACTAACTATACTAGCGCATATTGCCCGGCCTTGCCCGTGTTCTTAACATATTCGATATTATTATATTATATATGTTTCACGTGCGCCGAATAAAGAATTGGAGCTGGAAGAGAATCTTGGTGGGAATCTTGATGAGATTCTTGAAGCTGACGAATAAACTTAAATAAACTTAAAACTTCACAAAAAAAAAACTTTGAATTTTCATTTTCCACCGAGGAAGCTTGGAAAAGTGCGAATCACGTTTCAAATGGGTTTTCATGTCGATCTCTGGAAATAAATTTGAGCGCGAAACGTCGCCCAACAAATCTTTGGGATTTCCACCAAGGAGGGATGGATTTAACGAAAATCAATCGGATGTTAAGCAAAAAGGTAGCGGGTGGAAATTGCCGAAACGATGGAATAGTTAAGCAAACGGAATAGAGTATATAATTGCGTATATATCATTTAAACGCAGCAATCCTTTTGACTTGGGCTTAAGGTCTTGGAGTCGCCTCTCTTCGAGCTGTGAACAGAGTATGTCGCAGTCGGGCTGCGTGTTTTGCGTCGTTTTTTTTTTCTTTCAGTTTTTTTTTTGTTAATGCGTTCTTTGTTTTTTTGTATTATTTTTTGCTGTTTTCATGCCCCATTAGCTGGGGAGCCGAGCTCCTGAGAGCCTGTTCTCGGCTGGCTTCTTTTGGCGCTGGCGCGTTGCTTTATGTGCCACTTGGGGCAGTCAGGCGCGCCGCGTCCTCAAATTGCGCGCCAAAAGGCAGCATCCAAGTGCGATGGCAGCTTTATCATTAGCAGCCAGCAGAGCGAAACAAAAGACTGTGGCAACAAACTTGCGCTCCTTCGGGCAGACACGCACTGCAAACAACTGCAGACAACAGCATCCACACAAAGTCGCACAGTAGCACACAGCAAATCCGCTTGGGCAAATCTCTCTCTTCTCTTCTTCTTCAGCTTCTCTCGACTCCGACTCCGACGCCAACTGACTTGACCCTGGCATTTGGCGGCGCTGACTTGCCCGCAGCTCGGCGCTGAAGATGCTTCACATAATAAGCAACAGTGATCCAAGGTTTTATTGAACGACAGTTCAAGCTGAAGCTACAGTGAAAGCTCTTTACGGCGGACAAGCGCTTAGAGCTGCTGATCCCAACGATGTCCAGCCGAGAGAGCAGGCCGGGGCAGGGCGGGACAGACATCCCAGCGAGCTGGCAGGCGAGGCTTAGCTCCGGCAGTTGCAACTTTGTTGCCGCAAGACGAGCCACAGTTGGGCTAAGTCGAGGGCGCCAACGATTCCGATTGGAAGAAAGGCTTCGCCTGGCGAGGACCATTTCCTGGCGGCGTTCCGCGCGGCGTTTGGCACGGCCAGAAGCAACACGGACTCCCAATTGGATCTATGCGCTGCAAATGTAAGGGATTGCCGCAAAATCTTAGCTCAAGTAAGATGCTTAGCAGGATATCTCAGGCGCCTTGGTACACAAGGAACATCGTGGGAGCCCCAAAAGAGGCGACCCAATCCAGCCCAGCCCACACGCAAGGCGCCTTGCTGCGCCTGGCAGAACGAGAATTGGATGGCCCGTTTCTGCAGTTTGTCTCTCCGGGGCAAGACAGGGAAGGCCAGCCACAGGATCGAGCTGGCAGGATTCTCCAGGACAAAACTCATGGATATAAGAATTAATTTTGTTTATATCCCCAACCTTAGACTAATTGGCAGCAAGTCTTGTTAATCAGCCAAAATTAGGTTTAAGTGAACTTCTTAATAATAAAATAAAAAGGAATTAAATATATAAATAAAACGGCTGCAGAGTTTCCTAAGGGGCCACGCCCCCGACAAGAAGGGGCAAAAAGGCATTTAGTTTTCCTTATGGAATTGTCATAGAGATGAGAATTAAATAGCGGCATTTAGCTTTACCTCCGTCAATTCAGCTTGATTCTAGCTAAACCTCAAACTAACTATTTTCAGAGCTCGCCAGCTGAGAACAATTGAAATTCGAGCTGCGATTCAGGCCAAGTTCAAACTTTTTTAAGCTATTTCAAGCCAAAAATAAAATGTTCATAGAGATGAGATGAGAGCGAGATAGCGCCATTTAGCTCTTAGCTTTACCTCCGTCAATTCAGCTAAATTTCTAGCTAAATTCCAGCTTAATTCTAGCTTAATTCCTAGCTAGTTATTTTCAGAGCTCGCCAACTGAAAACAGTTGAAATTCGAGCTGCGCTTCAGGCTAAGTTCAAACTTTTTTAAGTTATTTCAAGCCAAAAATAAAATTTTCATAGAGATGAGATGAGAGCGAGAAAGCGGCATTTCGCTACGATTCAGGCTAACTTTATACTTATTTAGCTATTTAGAGATGAGAGCAAGCTAGTCGCAGTTAGCTCTTAGCTTTACCTCCGTCAATTCAGCTAAATTTCTAGCTAAATTCCAGCTTAATGCTAGCTAAATTTTCAGCTAGCTATTTTCAGAGCTCGCCAACTGAAAACAGTTGAAATTCGAGCTGCGCTTCAGGCTAACTTTAGACTTATTTAGCTATTTAGCGATGAGAGCAAGCTAGTCGCAGTTAGCTTAACCTCCGTCAATTCAGCTTAATTCTAGCTTAATTTCTAGCTAGCTATTTTCAGAGCTCGCCAGCTGAAAACAGTTGAAATTCGAGCTGCGATTCAGGCTAAGTTCAAACTTATTTAGCTATTTAGAGATGAGAGCAAGCTAGCCGCAGTTAGCATTTAGCTTTACCTACGTCAATTCAGCTAAATTTCTAGCTAAATTCCAGCTTGATTCCAGCTAAATTTTCAGCTAGTTATTTTCAGAGCTCGCCAACTGAAAACAGTTGAAATTCGAGCTGCGATTCAGGCTGGCCTTCAAACAAATTTGGCTATTTTAAGCTCTGCCAATTTGGTGTTTAGCCATTTTCAGCTATGGATTTGGCGCTGTCCGTTGTTAAAGCATTCACTGTACTCGCCGGAATGTCGCCTTTTTGTGGAAAGAGCATTTCATATTCTAGGAAATGGCTGTCGGAGTGCTTCCTGCGCCGCCCACATCCCGATGCGAGTCTGTGCTTAATATTGATATCGACCTATACTTAACTCTGCCCAAACACATGTGTGTGCAAATCGATAAATGTGTCTATGTGTGTGTGCGAGTGTGTGTGCGAGTGTGTGTGTGCAAGAATGTTGCAATCGCGGCTGCCAATTCGACTTGTTGTCAATTATCATAATTTTGCTTGCAGTTGCTGTTGTTGCTGTTGTTGTTGCTTTTGTGTCGTGCAGCACGGGCAACAATTTGTTGCAATTACATTGGCATTCTTCAAGCTGCACACACACACACACACACACACACACACATACACACACACACACACACACATACACACACACAGAGTCAGCTGGTTGGCTAATTAAATTGAAATTCGTTTTCGCAACCGAATTGCACTTGTCGCCCGCCGCACGTTGATTTAGCCACAGCCACGCCCACTCCGCCCAGCTCGGCCACACAATCATTTCATACTATTCATATTTCGTCCGCTTCAGCTTGCACCACATAATTTGCAATTTTGCATGCCGCAGCCCAAAATGCATCCAACATCCAGCTTAACCCATAATGAGCTGTGGCTGCCAACGCCACCAAATGGGCGCAGCAACTGCCACGCCCACCGCCCATCGACAACCGCCAACCGCAGTGAATGCGATTTTTGGCCAGATTTGGCCACCTGCCGAAGCCACAAGGTAGTTGTCAAATTTCTCTCGGGGCGCAGCACTTGAACAGCAAAGTTCCCAAAACCCAAACAATGTTGGTAAAGAGAGTGCCCGACTGGAAGATACCCTGCGGCCAAGTCCGAGCTGCCGTTACAATTATTCACGCTTTATGAGCTGCATTCATACAGGATAACATGCACACACACGCATGTCACACACACACATGCACATACACGCATGTTACACACCCATTTTACATACGTATGTCACACACGCATGTCACACACGCATGTCACACACACGCATGTCACACACGTATGTCACACACACGCATGTCACGCACACACGCATGTCACACAGACATGCACACAGACACACATGCACACACGCATGTCACACACACATGCGCACACAGACGCATGTCACACACACATGCACACACACGCATGTCACCTACGCATGTCACCCACGCATGTCACACACGTATGTCACACACACGCATGTCACACACACGCATGTCACCTACGCATGTCACCCACGCATGTCGCATACGCATGTCACACACACATGCACATACACGCATGTCACCCACCCATTTCACACAAGCATGCACACACACGCATGTCACACACACATGCGCACACACGCATGTCACCCACACAGGCGCACACACGCATGTCACCCACGCATGTCACACACACGCATGCCACAAGCGGCTGTGCTTCTTTTTCCCTTAGCCCCACACTTTATATGGAGTAAGCTACTTGCCTTACTTCGGAAATTTACAGTCCAATCCTTATGAACCTTACAGGGTATTAATATGGCAGACAAAATGTATATGGCATGCTTAAAGGTGCTCAGCGAGGTTCTCGCTTCCTAGAACGAGTACGAGTGTTGAGCTTTTGCACTTTGGGAAAGTTCAGAGTTGGAGCTGGGCAAACGTTTGAGCTTGATTTGTGTTGAGAATTTGTAATTCTTCGATTCGAGCAATTATTGAATTTCTTTTTGGGATATGCCGAATGTTCGGTAAAATAACACATTAATTAAAAAAAAAATTTGATGCCAAATCTGCTGCTGATTGCGATTCGCGCAGCTGCACAAATTAAGCAGCTTTCGGCTGAGCTGCGAGGCCGAGGCCGAGGCTGAGGTCCGGTCCAACGGTGGCAGCTCGGCTCAGAACTTGCCACACGGACAATTTATGCGCACAAATTAACAGCAGCCAGATGAAGAAGAAGCAGAAGTAGCAGACCAAGAAGCAGTAGAATATATGGCTCGAGCGGACTGCAGTCTCCACTCTCCAGTCTGCAGTCTTCGTGCAATCAAATGACTGCCACATAAATTTATGAGCAGCGTCTGCCAAATCTCTGGCGAGCTGTCACCGACAGATGGCGCGGACGGGCGGACGGGCGGTCGGTCGGTCGGGCGTTGCGGACAGGCGCGTGCTGCGGCCAGCTGGAGCAAAGAGGGACAGCTGCGGCAGAGAAAGGAGCGCATGCTCAACTGGCCAAGCGGCAGCTGTCGGAGCTGAAGGAGCTGAAGAAAACCAGGAAAAGGAGCGCAAAACTCGTTTCGCACAACCAAGTGTGTGTGAGTGTGTGAGTGTGTGTGTGCGTTGCATCGCGTCCTGGCTAAATTTAGCACGAGCCCAGCTCAGCTCTGCTGCAAAAGGGCTTCGACTGCGGCCCGAGTCCAACTACCAAAAATAGTCGTTGGACTTTGGACAACAGTTCTTCTTCCTCTTCTTCTTGTTGTTGCTCTTCTTCTTGCCTCAAAGCAAGCAGCCAGAAATGCAGCTGACTCGAAGCCAACTCGACAATCTCTGTCCCCAAAAAAATATACATAGAAAGTAGTCTGTTTTTTTTTTTTTGTAGAAACTTCTAAATATTCACGCCTTTGTTAATTTATTCATGCGTCGAAGAAATATTCAAAACGCGTTAAAAGTTGGTCGCCCAATTAACGATATGAGGGCGCATGGCTTATTCATCAAATTTGCATTTCTCTCTTCAGTTGAAGACATTTTTACATTACGATAAAGAGGAGAAAATAAATTATGGTTGAAATTTCACTGGAATTCCGAGAAACAACTTTGAAAATAATCTTATAATAAATACAAAATAAATTATAATAATAAAACTAAGTAAGAAAGAAACATTCGACTCAATATAGCTAGATATGTTCTTTTCTTCATTCCGACTGACGCGATACCTTGGAAAGCAGATTCCAAGTTCACAAAATCGATAAATATCGATTTCCAGCACAGGTTTTTTGAGCATATCTCGGAGATTATCTGGGCTAGAGACCTCAAATTTGGTGTGTACATAGTTTCTTCTACAATTCATACATATTGTATAAGATAAAACAAGAGTGACGGGAGTGCCCGACCAGGGGATACCCTATACCCAGTGAGAGCAGGCTTACAATCAATTCAGCTTATTTGTATACACACACACACACACACACACACACAATCACAAGCACGTTCTCCTTCTTCTATAGTTCTGCTTTCCTTAGCACTTTACTGATTGATTAACTTCGGCGCTTGTTGTCCGATCTTTTTGGAATTTTGCAGGGAATAAATACGGCAGCTTAATATGTTTAAATGTTCAAAAGACCAAGCCCCAAAAACATGGCAATCTATCTATCTATATCTAAGAGATTTACCAAAATTTGCTGTCTTCATCCTGTATAATTCCCAAGTAAGAAAGTATTTCGCATCGATTTAAATCGATTTTACAAATAATATGACTTGCTGTTACTCAACTATGAATTCAAGTCTAAAGTAAAGCGAATTTATTTATTTTGCGGCCAGATTGCAGGGCATTTGCCCGGCGTGCACACCTGTTGCTTGTCAAACTTGGACACGCCCAGGAAAGGTTGACAATTTTGCTGCGAAAATTGCGTAATATATGTGGCAAGCCACAATTTTCCATTTCCAATTGAACGGACGCCGAACGCCGAACGCCTTGTTTGGCCCTCGAACTCGAGCTGGAGCTGGAGCTGGAGCTGGAGTCGGAGCTGGTCGGTTGTTGGCTTCGATTGGACTGGATTTGTTTGTTTGTTAGTCGCTTGTTATCTTTGGACTGGTTTGCTTGTTTGTTTGTTTGTTTGTTTGTTTTGCTCCGCTTTTGGCGCGTGTGCAGCAAACTGTACCAAGATCAACAATATCTGCCTGGCATATTGCACGCGCAGTCAGCCCAGTTAGTTGGCCATTGTTGTTGTTGGAACAAGAACAGAAAAGACGACGACACACGACAACAATTAACAACAACAAGAACAACGTCTAGCGGCAACTGTACACAGCACTTGCCACATCCTGTCCTCCTGCCTCGCCTGCTCCCCGGCATCGGCTGAGTCGCAGCTCCATAGTTGCCGTTCTTGTCGCGACAAGCAGCATAAATTGCAGTTGTCATTATCCCAGCAACAACAACAACAACCACGGCAACAACAACAACAACAACGGCAATGCTGATGGCAAATTTATGTTTGCCTCGTGCCCAAGTCAAATATGAAAGCAGCAGAAAAACCACTCGAGTGACAGATAAGCTGCATCGACAACGCCAATCGACCAGGCTAGACATTAGTCCCAGTCCCAGTCTCTATTCCAGTCTCTATTCCAGTCTCTATTCCAATCTCTATCCCTATTCCAGTCTCTATTCCAGTCTCTATCCCAGTCTCTATCCCAGCCTCTATCCCAGTCCCAGTCCCAGTCTCCATTCCAGTCTCTATTCAGTCTCTATTCCAGTCTCTATTTTAGTCTCTATTCCAGTTTTTATTCCAGTCTCTATCCCTATCCCAGTCCCTATTCCCATCTCTATTCCAGTCTCTATTCCAGTTTCTATTCCAGTCTCTATCCCAGCCTCTATCCCAGCCTCTATCCCAGTCCCAGTCCCAGTCTCTATTCCAGTCTCTTTTCAGTCTCTATTCCAGTCTCTACTCCAGTCTCTATTCCAGTCTCCATTCCAGTCTCTATTCAGTCTCTATTCCCATCTCTATTCCAGTCTCTATCCCTATCCCAGCCCCTATTCCCATCTCTATTCCAGTCTCTCTATTCCAGTCTCTATCCCAGCCTCTATCCCAGTCCCAGTCTCTATTCCAGTCTCTATTCCAGTCTCTTTTCAGTCTCTATTCCAGTCTTTACTCCAGTCTCTATTCCAGTCTCCATTCCAGTCTCTTTTCAGCCTCTATTCCCATCTCTATTTCAGTCTCTATTCCAGTCTCTATTCCAGTCTCTATCCTAGTCTCTATTCTAGTCTCTATCCCTACCCCAGTCTCTATCCCAGTCCCAGTCCCAGTCTATATTCCAGTCTCTACCCCAATCTCTATTACAGTCTCTATCCCAGTCCCAGTCCCTATCCCAGTCCCTGTCCCGCTCCCGCTCCCAATCCCAGTCCCAGTCTAGGGTCAAGCAATTAGCAGGTCCGAGTTCAGTTGAAAGTGCACAGTGTTCATATCTGAAATAGGATCTGGCTTAGCATCAGATCGGCAGCCAGCAGTGGAAGTGGCGAGCTTCCATTGAAAGAAGGACTATCGAATGACCCGAGTCAATAAAGCGATTATCTACGCATTCCTGTCCACACCCACACACACACACACACACACACACAAATCCTTGAGAGTCAGGCCATAACAAACAAATAATAAAAACCAAACTCAAAGTCGCTTAACAATTTGTTTTAATCTACCCTCAAGCAGACCTTCGAAACGAACATAGAAAACAAACTCAAGGCAAATTAATGTGTTTCCCACTCCCTAAAAAAAAAAAAAAAAAACTCTGATCCTCTTTTGGGTTTGGTTTCTCATCTATCACTGCCTTAGACCTGAAATGTTGAGAAAATATTTCATTTTAATTAGTTAACGCGCTTCTCAGAATACGAACTACAAAAAACTTTGTAGAATCTGAACCAATTTTTGTGACGAAATATAACTTTAACACGATATGTCAGGTGTTTCTTAAAATGAGAAAAGAGATTTCACATATTTTATCGATTGTCGATAATTGTAACGATATAGGAATGGGGAAATATCGATTTATTGATCGATGGATTTCGATATATCCAGCATCGATCGATATTCACATGCATATCCCTTATAGCCAAATTCCACTGTCAACATTTCTAACATTTTAACATGCGAACATGAAAAATATAAAAGTATCATTCCCACAAACAGCTGATATATTAAATTATAATTTTAAATTGTACTAATCACACAGATTTTAGCATTTTAAGATGGCCACATTCCGCTAAGAGTCCCTAATTCGAGGCCAGCTGTTTATTTAGAGAAGTGGCACTGACACTTGCCAATGGAATCGCAGAATGTGCATTTACCAAATGTAACATATTTTGAGCATAGTGGAGTCGTGAATTGTAGAGTATGATCATTCGGGTCAAAGCAAAATTATAATTTTTCCAGAGCTAGGACTAGGTTATTCCTCGCGAAAACTATCGATCAACGACATAGTCACAATAAGCTATCGATAATTAGCTATCGATAGCTGATTATTGTGCCGAAAATCGATGGAAATCATGGCAAAAGTTGATAAGGCACCCAAAGTTCCAGCTAATACAACTGAGTTAAAGCCAAACTGATTTTTATGCTTTGCTTAGTAGCTAAAACTAAACAGAGTTTTTTCGTTTGTTTTTCTCGAGTAGCTGAGCAACAGAAAAAGGCAACAAAGAGATCTCGACGATAAGTAGAAGGAGCACAAGCCGCAGCAATGAGGATCTGTTGTTGTTTTTCGCTTTTTTATGATGATCTTAAACACGATCGGGCACCGATCAGATGAGGCAGCATAAATTGAGTGGCTCCTCGTCCAGTCGGACGGTTGCCAGCTAATCGCTTCATTAATTAAATGGAAAGGCAGAGGAAGAGAGAGAGAGAGAGAGAGAGAGAGAGAGAGAGAGAGAGAGAGAGAGAGAGAGAAGAAATCAAAGCTCAGCCACCAGAGGCGGTAATTAAAAGATCTTTTTAACAACCAGCTCCAGGTCCGAGTCCCACTTTGTGTGCCAACCAATGACAATTGCTATCCGAATAGAGCTGGCGGCAGCTGGAAAGGGGGCGCCTCTGTGTTGGCCAGGCTGCATTTGGGTGCAGCTGCGCAACCGGTTTGGCGCGTGTCTCAGCTCAGACCGATGCCCGATGCGCGCTCCTCTTTCTCTGGGGTCCGTTTATTATATTTTCTTGTTTTGTTTTTGCACAAACGAATTAATTAAAGAAGTGGCTTAAATGACAACGACGATGACGGAGGGCCATTAACATTAACGGCAAACGGGCCAATGGACACACATGCGAATGGCGAATGGCGATTGATAGGCAACAGCTGCGGTTGGGTTATCTAAAAGTATTCCTTGCCCAGACGACGACGCTCGTCGGGCTTGCGGCCAGCGGCGGCGCCGGGCGCAGCGCCGTCAGCCTCGCCCATCATATTCTCGAGCATGCGCTCCTGTTGGGAATTGAGTGCGGCCAAATGGATGTCGCGCGTGGCACGAAAATGGCCGCAATTGTACAAATGCTCGTTCTCCAGCCGTATATAATTCCATATGAAGCGACTGCAGGACAGAAGCTAGCCGTTAGCACAAAGAGTACTCCCAGCTGGGTGGCGGTGGACAGACTCACCGCGTGATCTCTAGGATGCTGGCGAAGGTCTTGATGTTGTAGGGCGTGATCAGCTTGTGGTAGAGGACCAGAAACTCGACGGCCCAAAAGCAGCGCAGGATTAGATTCTCAATGATGACAAAGTAGTAGAAGGCCTGCGGATAGACCAGCTTCTCGCGCAAAAACAAATGCTCGCCCCGCCAGATCTTAAAGATGCCAAAGTCCTTGCACACATCCCACAGATAACAGTAGATGGTCGACACAATGTAGCTCAGTATAAAGAACCAGGTGTACGGGTTGCTAAACGTATTCGCATAGCCATCTGCAAAAGACTGCCAGAGAGTGAGTGTCGGTGGGCGGAGATGAGGGGGGGTTAGCAATTAGTCCGTACCATCCGTGCGTCCGCGCATTGTCGAGAAGAAGACCACAAAGAAGGTTGTCGAGTATTTGCCGGCATTGATCAGGTAGCTGGCCGACTTGGAGCCGCTGTCCCGGAACCGTCTCAGGCACTGGGCAAAGCGAAACCAGGCGGGCAGGCAGCGCGAGATGGGCACAAACATGTCCTCCTCGAAGCAGAAGTCAACGCTTGCGTAGCGCAGCCAGCAGACAACATAGAAGCGCACAATGTAATAGTAGTCGGCCATGCAGGTCACCAGGGAGTTCATCTGGTCGCCCATCCAGAAATCGGCGAATCCCACGTAGTGCAGCGGCGCGGTTATGACGCGCCCAACCAGCCGCATCGTCCACCAGCGGGCTGGCCAGTTCATGATAGGCAGCGGATTGATCAGCAGCATGATCATGATCAGGGTCAGCGCCAGCGGGAAGACGAACGGATCGTGCACATGGATCAGATCGTGGAACAGAAAGCCCAATATCGATAGCGTCCACAGCAGGCCGAACGTGCACGCGATCTCCAAAAATGTGGCCGGCTGCAGGTGACTGCGCGGATCGATCTCAAATATGAGCACATGATTGACGCCCGCACGCTGCCAGCCGGCCACATTGGCGGCCATATAAAAGTTAAAGATCACCCACGTGAAGGGTCCACGGTAGAGGCGCATGAATGCCTCAATGTTCCCCTGCATCGGCGGCCTCCGGAAGTCTAAGCGTGAACGGGCACTGCGTTTTAGTTGAGTTTAGTTGCGATTAGGGATGTAAGTCGCACTGCCAAATATCGATGTGTCGATGCATCGATCGATCGATTTATCGATTTATCGATCGATATTCCTTAATTGTGATTCATAAAGTATCGAAAATCAGAATTGGAGATGGGAATAGGGTCACCAATGTGGCACCTATCGATAAGAGATATAATCACAATTAGGCACCGATCGATCGAACGATCGTTGGCAACGATAACGAACATCGATCGATATTGCTTGAGTTTGATAGGGATAAAAGATACTATCAATATAAAGCGTCACTCATCGATCGATACTCAAGTTCCCTAATCGTGATTATTTAAGTATCGAAAGTCGACAGCAACATGCGATATTCACGTTCCTTAATCGAGATGATTCGGGTATCGTTAATCGAAATCAAAGATAGCAATAGGAATAGGATCGTCAACCTGAAATCTATCGATAGAGATCGATGAAACACAGCTTGAGCCTCGTAAGCAATCGATACCGATATCTATGCGGAATAATCACGATTGCATTAACTTTCGGTATCGATAAACGATCGAGTCTCGAGACGGTTAACGTGACTATGGAACTATCGAAGTTTGGAACGATAAAATCACGATTAGGATGCATCGCCGATACATCTGTGGAGCATCGGGCGATCGATATCGATGCAGTTCGATACATCGATGCGTTTTGTTTACATCCCTAGCTGGAATGTAAGGGACTGGCTAGTTGGAAGACTCACAGCTGAAGAGCGTGGTGAACGCGAGCATGAGGAACATGCCCAGAGCCAGACCGGCACGAAAGACAATCCGCGCCGGCGTCGGCTGGCCCAGGGGCGGTACTCGCAGCTTGGTCATCGCGCGCGATCGATCGCCCCCGGCCAGATAATGGGTGTAGAGCTCCTCGACCTCCACGACCATGCGCTGGAGGGCGCGCTGGTCGGTGAACGGGGCGTAGACAACGTTGCGCTCCAGCCATTCGGCGCCGCGCGTCGATCTCAGATGCTTGTCGTACTTCTTACAGATCTTACGGAAGCCGGTCTCGTTCAGGGACTGGAAATTCTGCAGCAGCACCAAGGTCAAATAGAACTCGCTGTAGGCATTGCGCAGCTGTCGCTGGGTCATCAGCTTCCGGTTGCTGCTGCTGCTATTCGCGCGCACGCTCACCGCCGACTGCGAATTCAGGGAATAGGAGCTGGCGGTGTGGCCAGGCGCTCGCGCCGTGGCCAAAAGCTGCAGCTTGAGTGTGCCATGCTTGCGGCGTGCCTCCGCCAGCTTCTCCAGAAAGAAATTGTTTACTCGGGTCAGCTCGTGGTGGCACTCCGTAAAGAACTGCTCCTCGAAGGCTGCATAGTAGGCATTGAGCTCCGCTTGGCTTGCCGCATCCCCCGTTGGGGCACCGTCGACGCCACGCCGGATGAGCGTCTTCAGGTCCTTGGAATGGATTGTTAGTTGTTGGATTGCCTGCTGCCTGGTCTAACTTAAAAAAAAACTGTGTTCGTTGTTGCTGTTGTGCTCGCAACTGGCTCACCGTATATCGCATGTACTGCTGCCGCCATTCGATGGTCAGGTGCGTCTCAAAGGTCTTGCCAAATTTCATCGTTGGCACAAGCCCCACAAGCAGCGCATGCGTCTCGCTGCTCTGTGGCTGAGGCTAGCTGAGTTTCAGTCTCGTCAGTTTCAACAAATTCTGACATCTTTCTCACATGCGTGTCGAGTCTGGAAATTGAACAACCTGACTCAACAACAACCACAGCCAATCAAATGCCTAACCAGACGAGGCACTCAGGAGGCTCAAGAGAAGATCGTTTAAGCACCTCATCCAACTACGACAGACGAGTCGCCCCAGAATCGAACGAAAACTTAAAAAAAGCCGCTTTTGACCCAGTTGTCCACGCTCAAGCCCGAGGAGCCAACCAAACTGCGCGAAACATCAGCTAAGCCAACTGTGTTGTAATAAATATGTATGCTATTTTTGATGCAATACAATAAACGTTTTAAAAAAAAAAGAAACGATTAAGAACGGCACGCCCAAGATTTAATACCCTTGCAAACCCAACCTTTTCATAGAAGCACAGGGAAAATCATTAAATGCAGTGTATGGTTAAAATATCATGAAAAACAAATACGTTTTTCATACCGGAAACTCATTTTCGCCCGATCGTTCCTATGGCAGCCAAATGATATAGTGGTCCGATGTAAATAAGATTTTGCATACATGTAGGGATTATATTGAGACTAATAATTGGCGAGTTTGGTCAAGATATCTTGAAAAACAAAAAAGTTTTCCATACAACAACTTAATTTTCGACCGATCGTTCCTATGGCAGCTATATAATATAGTGGTCCGATGTAAATAAGATTTTGCATACATGTAGGGATTATATTGAGATTAATAATTGGCAAGTTTGGTCAAGATATCTTGAAAAACAAAAAAGTTTTCCATACAACAACTTAATTTTCGTCCGATCGTTCCTATGGCAGCTGTATGATATAGTGGTCCGATGTTGATAGGATTTAGCTAATATATGAGGAGTATAGTAAAACTAATAAATGTCAAGTTTGATTGAGATATCTTGACAAAAAAAAAAGTTTTTCATACAACAACCTAATTTTCGACCAATCGTTCCTATGGCAGCTATATGATATAGTGGTCCGATGTTGATTGGATTTAGAAAATATATGAGGAGCATAGTAAAACTAATAAATGTCAAGTTTGGTCAAGATATCTTGATAAGCAAAAAAGTTTTTCATACAAGAACCTACTTTTCGACCGATCGTTCCTATGGCAGCTGTATGATATAGTCATCCGATCCAGCTGGTTCCGACATAGGTACTGCGTGCAACAGAAAGAGGCATTTTTGCAAAGTTTCCTGACGATAGTTTTAAAACTGACGGACATGGCTTTATCGACTCGGCTGTTGATACTGAGCAAGAACATATATACTTTATGGGGTCGGAAATGTTTCCTTCGAAGCGTTACAAATGTTGAGAACGAATTGTAAAACCCTCTGCAAGGGTATTAAAAAGATGGAGTTCAGAGTATATCTGGCCGATTTTGTGGAAAAACTGAGCGGCTGGCGACTAATCACTCGCTCCAAGGCCTAAAGTTAGTCATATTTCTAGCCGGGCCGTCGATTCGTCTGAGTCACAGGCATTCACCGACAGCTGATGACCCTCTCTAGAGCTTCTCCCACGGTTCACACGCCCGCAAATTACTTTACCCAGCAAATTTTCTTCTTGTTTGCGTTTTATTTTATTTTTCTTTTTTTTTTTGGCAAGTGACTTCCTGTCTGGCCAGGTGAGTCACTTGCTCCGTCTACTTCCTTTTCTCACTATTCTGCTGCTTCTTCTCTCTCTGGCCGCTGCGGCTCGTTGACTGGGCCAAATTATCGCAGGCATCGCTGACAACGTTAACGCTCGCTGCCGACGCTTAAATCATTTTGGCAACAACAAACCGAAAGTGCCCAAAAGACGAAGAACCACATGCAGTTGTTGTTTTTTGGGGGCGTGGCACTAGCACAAAACAGTTACCCAGCAAACAAACAAAAATTGATTGCAATAAAAAATCAATCGCAAAAAAAGTCAACTTTACATAACTTATACATTAATTACATTATCTTTGCGTGGGATCTTAATGTTTAATTTTATCTTAAATTAAAATGTTCAAGTGTCTCTTCCCAACGATGAGATACCCCTTAATGGAAGCCTTGTTCCGAAAATTCAATCTTAGAGTTTACGCATAACGTGCCTGGGTAAATATGTATATAGAATGTTTCTTTTTCGTATCTATTAAATTATCTAATTTAAAAAATATGAATAAAAGAAAGTACAGCTGTGGGCTCGTCCGGGAGTTGAACCCGGGACCTCTCGCACCCGAAGCGAGAATCATACCCCTAGACCAACGAGCCGTGTTAATCGGCGCCAATAAAGCTAGAGATATCAATCAACGACAAAGTGACGACATTAATTGCGTTATCAATTGCAAGCAAATTGATGAAGAGAGCGAGGGGAAGCGAAGCGAGGGAGGGGGGGGGGGGCGAGGACGATTGGAATTCCAGGCACTGTTGAGTCTGGCACTTGTGCGGCTGCCGGTGATCAGCCGCCTACGAAAAAGTGCCGCTAGAAAACGGCACCACGACAAACCGCAGGGGCGCGAAAAGTTCTCAAGAATCTCTCGCAGTTGTTGTTGTTGCTGTTGCTGTTGTTGTTGTTGTTGTTGTTGTTGTTGCTGCTGGTGTCATTGGCTTGCGATCGCGTTACACGAGAGATGCAGCTGCAGAGTGGCAAAAAAAAAGGCACAAAACAACTGCAGCAACAGTAAGCAATAAAGAGTTCCCTAGTCGGGTGTGCTCGATTGGGAGATACCCTGAACCCTAAAAATACATTTAAGATTCATTTTTATCGAAATACATTCTTTAATAACTTCGCAGTTTTCTGTCCGATCTGCATAAAATTCACAGGGCATATATATGGTATTAAAATATGTGTAATTATTAAAGCTCAAAACTATATTGCAAAGAACGCGTTAAATATTCATTTTTACCGATTTCTAGGCCTATATACCCTATATTAAAAAATTTATACATTCTTTAATAACTTCGGTGTTTATAATCCGATCTATTTGAAAGTTACAGGTCATAAATATGAGATTAAAATGTGTGTAAATATTAAAGCTCAAGACTTTATTTCAAGGAATGCGTTTAATGTCTATTATTAACGATTTCATGAAACGGGAAAGAGACGAAGATGATCATCAATAGAGGATCTGACTGCTTTCTTGGGCTCGGATATGCCGCCGCCTTCTGCCTGTTACAAACATTCGCCCAAAACCAATATGCCCCGTCTGCCCACTATTAAAGGGGTTCTGGGCATGCAAATTTGCCAGATCATCTATATATTTGTAGCCGGGCAATTGTTTACTCGCTCGGCGCGTGCCAGACCCGAAATATGCGTCGATTGACTTTCGATGCGAGGCGGCGAACAACTTTGGCCCGTAATAAATAAACGACTGCGTCGTTATTTATTGAGCTTTTAAATTTTGATATTTATTGATTTTGATTTTTGGTAACGCTTTTGGCAACGGGCCGAAACGATTAATGTTTGAGTTGTTTGATTGTGACGGCTCGGGAAATTAATTAAATTAACAGAAAGCAGCCGCAACGTTTGCATGACCTCCAGCTGCCGGGCATGCAAGGGCTTGAAGAGAGCTCTGATATTGAAGTAAGAACAACAGCAACAAAAATGAGCGAGCTTATCATCGTATTTCCCACAGAACGCACAATTCGCTACCCAAATCCGCGCAGCTACCATTTCCAGAATCAATCTTAAGCTGCCCGACAGGGCTTAGTTGGCTTTCAATCGATTTGCTCGCTCGGTTTTCCATTTAATCATACTTAGATTCGGGTCAAAAGACGCCGCCCTTTGTGTGTTCATAAACACATTCATTAGGCCAACGGGGCCGGGCCAATTAAACGGGACCCCACATGAGCGTTACCCGGGGCCCCAAAAATTCCACAGTCGCGTCATTTGGCCCGAAAAGGCCTAAAAAGCCAGCACTAAATGACGCTAAACACTTTCCAGTTCTGAACGCCAAAAGTTCATTAAATTAAATAACAACTTTTTAAAATTGCAGAAAGTTTTCTTACTACAAAACGTTTTTTACTTTTCAGACAAATGTTTTCTATTTGGATTAAACTCTGGAAAAATTCGAACGAGAATTCTACTTTTATTTTACGAATCTCTTAGATTTCTGTTCAAAGGCGGCTTTTGATATTTCAGATCTATTTTTTTTCTTTTTAATTTTAAATGAAAACTTTTAAAAACTGCAAGCAATTTTCTTCTTACAAAAACATTTTTTACTTTTCACACAAGTTTTTTCAACTTTTCAGCAAATGTTTTCTAATTGGATTAAATTCTGAAAGTTTTCTAATAAGAACTCTACGTTTATTTTACGAATCTCTTAGATTTCTGTTCAAAGGCGACTTTTGATATTTCAGATCTGTTTTTTTTTTAATTTTAAATGAAAACTTTTAAAAACTGCTTAAAATTTTCTTCTAACAAAAACATTTTTTACTTTTCACACAAGTTTTTTTTAACTTTTCAGCAAATGTTTTCTAATTGGATTAAATTATGGAATAAATTCTGGGGGTGTTCTAATAAGAATTCCAATACGAATTCTCTCTTCGAAGGCGACTTTTGATATTTCAGATCTGTTTTTTATTTCTTTCTTATTTTCTTTTTCAATTGTAAAATAAAAAACTTTTAACAACTGCAGAAAATGTTCTTGTACCAAACCTTTTTTTACATTTCAGACAAGTTTTTTTTAACTTTTTAAGCAGAACTCTACTTCTATTCGCGAATCGCTTTAGAGCTCTTTACAAAAGCGACTTTTGATATTTGAGATGTGTTTTTTTTTTTCTTTCTAATTATAGATAAGGCTGGACGGATCTTTCGGGGCGCCGGAAACATTTCCCTTTCTGCAGCGCGGACAGGAAGAAAACTGTTTTCGTATTCAATTCAATCTGATGCTGATGCAGGGCCAATTGCTCCAAAGCGGAAGTAAAATATGCCTATGCCCCCCCCCCCCCCCCCGCTCCACACACCCCCCTTGCGATGCCACTGGCAACTTCCGATTTGGCACAGCCAGTGCACCACCCAGCCGCAGTACAGTAAACACTGGCCACTGGCGACTTCCGTTTCGCTCGCAAATTAGTAGCGGACAGTTTTCATTGATAGAGGGGGGGGGGGGGGGGGTACACTCTTTAGAGCTATCGGTTCTTGGAGGCAGCTTCTGTGCGCTTGTGCAACTTCCGCGCAGCGCGTTGCACTTGCTCCACTTGGCAAATTGGCGCGGTGGCAACTGCAAATTACGGCATCGGCCTGTAATTGTCAATTCTCAGCTCGGCTTGGCTTGGCTTGGCTCGGGTTGCCTTGGCTCGGCAATTGGCAATTGGCATGCGTAATTGGCTAATTGAAATGAACGATTGAGTGATTGGGATTGAGGATTGCCACATCCGATGCGGACAACGAGCCAACAACAACAGCAACAACAAACACGACAACAGCAACAACAACAACAACAGCAACAAACACGAGAACAAACAATCATTAATCATTGAATTTCCCCAGCCAGGTGCTTCTCCAACCCAAATGCCCCTAGGTTATTTTTTCTTTCATTTTTATAAGCATCTTAACGCATTGCATGAACCCTGCCCTTGGGTGGTCTACCCCTCCCCCCTTCCCCCCCCCCCCCCTACCATGCTGTTCGTGGGTGGACCACACAAGCTAACGAGCGAGTGGCCAGCCACACACACACACACACACAGACACGCACGCACACACACACGCAAGCTGCACATCAGCTTTTCCCAATAAATGCCAATTTCATAAAACTGAAAAGCATCTTTCGTGAGCTTGACTTGGACATACCCTAGATATATGTACGTATATGAACGTGAATATATTTGAATTTTTACTTGCAATTAATGCCACGACTTTTCCACCCATATTCCGTTAGGGGACAAAGTATTTCCGCATCGAGCTGCGCACGTTTCGCATAGGATTTTCACAAATATCTTTGTTAATTGCAAGTCGCTCGATTGAAAGTCCTATACAAATGTGTGTATATATTATGTGAATGTTTATTTTAAATACGGGTAAACCGAAAATTGTAATTTGAATTCGTTTCGCTAGATTTGTGGAACAAAAGGGATTTGTTGGCTGCCTTTGAAGTGAATTCGTTTGCGTGACGCAAGTCTTTGGTCTTTCTGGGATATCCAATGTATGCCTATTTACACCACATTTATATGGCTGGAGGAAATAACGAACAGGCAAAAAATAGAGGCCGAAAAACTGGAACAACTGGCGAAATTTTCTGTCCGGGCATCGTTAGCGGCGACGCCAGAAAAATTGGCGCACCTGTTGCCACATTATAACTACATATATTTATTGCTGTGATTATTATCATTATTATTATTATCATGGGGAATTATGGGAAACAGCAAAATGCTCGCCAAATCGTAAAATCGTAAAGCTTGTAGAATGTTCAAATACAAATCGTCGGCCATAGAAATTGGTGCAGTCGGCGGACGGGAGCAGGAAATGAGCATTCTTGGGTCAACAATTACACCAACCGAAAAGAAAAGAAAAAACCAAAATGTAAAAGTAAAAAAAAAAAACAGAAAATACAAAAAAGAATTTCAAATGCCGCCGCTTTCACCTCCAGCTCGGCTTTAGATATGCGAGTCGAGTCGAGTTTTCTTTCGGATATGCATATAAATGGAAATGGAAATGCCTAATTGAAAATTGAAAATGCCAGCAACAACAATTGCGACTGCAACAACGAAATCGAGGCACGGACGCAGCACAAGTCAAATATCCGATTTGAATGTGGATTAGAATACGAATTTGAGGTTTTCGATTGTGCCACAATTAGCGGCAAATTGGGCTAAAGTGAGCCATCAAATTGCGGCAGGCAACATTGCCAGGAAGAAGCGGAAGAAGGGAACATTTCAAGTAAATCAAATGTATCGAATGTTAAATGAAAGTGTGCTAGTCGACTAGGATATACCCTGCACCCAGCGCCCAAGCTGCTTCTAGTTTCTTTCTATACAGCAATATATAATATAATTTAATTTAATTTAATAATTTAATTTATAATTTTTCCCCATTTCCCATCACAATCTCTTTATCCTATCTACTTAATACTCTATCTATCTCTCTATATCTATCTAATACGAAAATTAAATAAAATAAAAGATATCCATTTAATGTGCTCTAGAATGAATTAATAAATACAGTACTCGAGGTTCTAGACAAGGTTTGGCGCCCGTTTGAGTCCCAACTCTTCCTGAATCTTGCCTAAGGTAGAGCAGCAAATATGAGCCCCAGTTTTGAATCCCAAGAATGGTTGGATTTTGCAAAGTCAAGTGTAAGAAGTGTAAGAAGCCTTACAATATTTACAGACAAAAGTTCTAGAGAACATTGTATTAAAGCAGCCAAGGCAACTGTTAACTCCAGTCGAATAATGGGACATAAAATGCGCTCCTTGTCGTGAAATTTATAATTCAAATGCGCTGATCTTTTAATTTATGCACTCGCATTCGGTTTGTGTTGATTTTGCGGCAGATCTTCCCATTAGCCATACAAAGTCTGTTTTAATGGGCGACAAGCAATCAAAAATATCCATAACAAAGTCTGCTGGACGGCAGTCGACTTTCACAGCGACAACGACAACGACTAATTAAAACATTAATTGAAAATGCGACGAAACTGCGCGCAGTCGCACCTAACCAATTCCAATCCAACAACATTTCCATTTGGCTACCGTTTCCACTAATAAAGACGCGCATTTCCCCCTTTAAGTGCCCTAGCCCAACAACAACAACAAGCGCAGCAAGAGCAACAACGCCGGCAACAAGGGGCTCACAAACAAAAGACTCAAGACACGAACTCCAATTTGAACGGGGCAAACTTGTTGCCCGCTGCTCTCGGGAACGGGCGGGAAGCGCGGCTCTTGTGAAACGGTAACAGTTTTAAAAGGTTCATTGAACACTGGACAACTGTGGACAACTTTCGAATAGCCTAACACGATGTTGTCTTTTTGTGTTGTTTTTTGCTGTCTTTGCTGTCTTTTGGTGCCACAATTACAGCTGAAACATTGCAGGCGCTTGCCGCATACGAAATGCGACTCCTCAGACTGCTCACAGTTTGGCCATGAAAACTGTGCGCATGCTGCTTCATGATGATCACAGTGCCAGCTCATAAGCTAGTTAAGCAAAAGAAAAATTAAGTCGAGTGCTGCAGTCGGGTGTGCACAACTAGCAGATGCCCTGAGCACAGAGCCGAGAGCCCATTGAAGTTATCGGGGCACATAACAAATCAAAGACTAAGTTTCGAGCTGGACTTAAAGAAACATGCCTTAAAATCGATATTTATCGATATTGTGAAACTCAAAATGATAAACGCGCGGACAAGAGTTTATATTTTAGATTTACGGTCTGTAGCTCATATCAAAGACTAAGCCTTCAAAGCTCCAAAACATTTCCAGTTCAAAATCGATATTTATCGATTTTATGAAACTCAAAATGATAAACGCGTTGTGCGTGTGACGGAGAAAAGCTTATATAATTTAAATTAAACGTTTGTCGCTCATAACAAAGACTAAGTCTACAAAGCTCCAAAACACTTCCAGTTAAAAATCGATATTTATCGATATTATGAAACTCAAACTGATAAACGCGCGGACAAGAGTTTATATTTTGGATTTACGGTCTGTAGCTCATATCAAAGACTAAGCCTACAAAGCTCCAAAACATTTCCAGTTCAAAATCGATATTTATCGATATTATGAAACTCAAACTGATAAACGCGCGGACAAGAGTTTATATTTTAGACTTACGGTCTGTAGCTCATATCAAAGACTAAGCCTACAAAGCTCCAAAACATTTCCAGTTAGGCTTACAAAAACATGCCTCAAAATCGATATTTATCGATTTTATAAAAACTCAAAATAACAAGAGATTATATTTTAGACTTAAGATTCGAGCCGGAGAGATGCTTATGGCCAGATCAACTCAGCTCGACATACTAAAAAAAACGATGTAAATACTTTAGGGGCGCGGAACTGCCACCTGCTGCCTGTTACATGCATTCGCAGAAAGCCAATATACCCCTTTTGCACATTAACCATAAAAGCACGTAAGAAAATAATAAAATAAATGACGTCCAACAACAACAATAACCTTTGCGAGTACGTAAGCATGTACATATGCATAAATTTAAATAAATTGTCTGACTGCATGTGTGTGTGAGTGAGTGTGTGTGCGTGTGTTTGTGTGTGTGTGTATGTTGATTAAACATGCATTTGTTAAATTAAGCATGGCCAAGACGCAGTCGCTGTCTCGAATCCAATTGCAACCCCCGAAGAGCAGCTCCGCTCGAGTCGCAGCCATAAGACAGGAAGACGAAAGGAGTCGCTGCCAAGTCGCAAGACGATGACTTCTTCCCAGGCAGCTCCCTCAGCCGTAACGCAGTCCACTCACCTGCTGATACCCTGCACTCGTATGGGAATGGATCACATAAGCGACAGACAAAGTTTGAAGCTATCGAAAAGTTTGAGTACATATACTATATGTATTCCTGGTCAACAGCTGAAAGAGACATCTGTTTAGAGAGGGCTAAAGCAGGCTAGTTTCAGCTAGCTGCATACCCTGTAAGAGCTGAAAGTCCTCCAGATGCTCATATGCTTATCTTTCTTTTACTTTTACTCTACTTCTCAGGTCTCATATGCTTATCTTATAATTTAAAGCAGCTCAGCTTCCACTTGTCAGTTTACAGGGTATCTTTTTAGCGTTCACTCTGGCTTAGCCTGTGCATTTGCGGTCAGAGAATTTGGCTTCAGTTTTGGGCAATTTGGCTGCTTGGCACCTGTCTCAGCGTGTTGGCCAAAATTTGGCAGCTGCCGTTTGCCTTGGGACACGCACCACACGCGTCACCAGCCCAATTGGGATACGGCAAAGCCGAGCACAGAATCCAAATACGAATGCAATCAAATGATATCAAAGAGATCATAATTTGTGCCCTGTCCCCAGCGAACGATATCAAATTCATGTTGGCTGCCAGCCAAGCGGAAAGCCAAACTAAACGCTCTGCAACAAGTGGCCAGCAGGTGTCTGTCCGTCTGTCTGTCCGTCTGTCTGTCCGTGTCTAGCCGTTTCTTTGGCTTATCGTGTGAACTAATCTAAGCCAAGTTCCAGGCACACACAGCTACACGCTCAGCTACAGCTGCAGTCACAGATACAGATACAGATGCAGATACATTTATAGATACATTTACAGATACATGAGCGCTGGGCCAGAGCTGTGAAATGATGTGCGATGTCTATGAGCATAATACGCTCTACTCATTTTTCTTTCCATCTCCTCACTCCCCTAACCCCCTCCCCTCCCTCCCCTCACTCCCCCAACCTCCTCTGGTATCATGCAGCGAGCGTCTTGGACTGATTGTTGACCGTCTTCGGCTGAAATTGAAGCCAAAGAAAATGATGGCTCTTATTGTTGGTGTTATTATTGTAATTGTTGTTGTTGTTGTTGTTGCTACTTTATTACACCACAAGCCCAAGAAGTTTTCGTAGTCCGGGGCTGGGTTTTTGCTGCTTTTTTTGTTTGTCGTCAAGGGCCTCGCCGTTGCCGTTGCAGTCGACTGCCTCCGGTCTGCGTCGACTATGGCAAAAGAAACACATTAAAAGCATATCAAGTGAAATCATCATCAGACTGTTCTCAGCGTTTGTCAGTTGCCAACTTGCCAAGTTGTCCGCTGCCAGTTGCCGGTTGCCGCTTGCCACTTGCCGCTTGCCACTTGCCGCTTGCCACTTGCAACAGTTGTCGGTTGCAGCGGAAGCGGCAGCCCCAAAACTGTTGGTAATAGTTGGGCTAACGCTTTTGATACCACACAGCCATGCAATGGACACAGATATAATTAAATTATTTAATTAAATTATTTGCCTTACACGTGCACTCTCTAGTTGAATAAGCTAATAATCTAGATGTTAACCACTTTTTAAACATATGCCAGAAATATTTTCGAATAGAAATGAATAAAAAATATATTGTACTGGCTACAGGCTATCTCCAAGTCGAGCAGCTCACTTCAGTAGAGTCATGTAACAGTCTTAAACATATGCCAGAAATATACTCGATCAAAAAAGAATTAAAAATATATTATATTCACAATCGAACTGGCTACAGGGTATCTCCAAGTCGAGCAGCTCACTTCAGTAGATTCATGTAATAGTCTTGAACAAATGCCAGAAATATATTCGATCAAAAAAAAATTAAAAATATATTATATTCACAATCGAACTGGCTACAGGGTATCTCCAAGTCGAGCAGAGCTGCTTCAGTAAACTTCAGTAGATTTATGTAACAGTCTTGAACAAAATATTTGCCCAACAGGATAATTTGAAGTCAATCACACTTTACTTGAATCAACTGCAGATCAATTTGTAACTCTAAGGATTGGAGAGCAATATGTGTTTAAGTACAGAGTATTTCCTAGTCGAGCATGTGACAGAGAGCTTTGTCAGTTATTACAGGGTATCTTAAGTCGAAGCGTTTGAGTGAGCAGTCGGCCTTTTAAGTTGCAAAAACAAAAACTGAATGCAAAAGGCATTTAGCTTTTATAGGGTATATTCAAGTCAGTCAATTCAGCGCGCTCACATTGAAACTAAATTAATGGGCATGCCCCAGTCGAGCAGTCTTGCCTGGCAGGGCATCTCTTTTTATTGCCGAAACGAGCTCGAGCCGAGATCTTCAGCACTTTCGTTGTGCGGCTCCAGATTTGTGTCATGTCAACAAACAATCAATGCGAACAACAACAACAACAACAACAACGATGCGTATGTCAAATCTGAAGCTGCGACTGGCAGCTGTCAGCCAGGTGGGCGGCGAAAGGGAGCGGGGAGGGGGGAGGGGGGGTGTAGACTTGGGCTTGGCGCGAACTTCATCCACAACTCCAACTACAAACAGCTGAAATCTCGCGTCGATTTGTGGCCACAATTTGATTGCCATTGTCTGTTGTTGTTGTTGTCTGTTGTCTTTTGTTGTTGTTGTTGTTGTTGCGTTTTGTCGCTGCGCCACGCCCAGAAAAACGGAATAGGAGCAGAAGCAAATTTAAGGTTATGTTAGCTTTGGCCGCACCTTGCTAGGCGCAGGCGCAAATCTAGCGCTAAGCTCTAAATAAACCCAACCCAGACAAAGACCCGCACCCCCCCCCCCCCCCCTTTGCTTAGCTACTAGGCGTGCGCGGCAATTAAATGTCCAACTTGTACGAGGTATCTATCAATTGGTCAATTGGTAGCCAAAAAAAAAAAGAGCATAAAACTAGCTTGGGAATGGTTTCGTGATTTACCCTGAACCAATTTTTGTGTCCAATCTGACAATGAGTCATGCCCTCGACTAAGTATCGAGTACGAGATTTGTGCACCACAATTCTCAATTTAGACATCGAATTGAGAATTAAATTGAGAACTTTCAATTTGTTCCTTAGATGGAACTGGCAAGCCGACCCGCATTTGAAATAGAGCTCAAAATGGGTTTATTTAAGATAAATAATGTGGTATTTAAATATATTCAAAACAATGTAGAAATCTGTGACTATATATATCTATCTATCCGTCTATATATATAGATATATCTACATATCTATATATAGATATATCTACATATCTATATATAGATATATCTACATATCTTTATATCTACATATCTACATATCTATATATCTATAAATCTACATATCTACATATCTACATATCTACATATCTATATATATATATATCAATATATCTACATATCTATATATCAATATATCTATATATCTATATATCTATATATCTATATATCTATATATCTATATATCTACATATCTATATATCTACATATCTACATATCTATATATCTATATATCTATATATCTATATATCTATATATATATATATATCAATATATCTACATATCTATATATCAATATATCTACATATCTATATATCTACATATCTATATATCAATATATCTACATATCAATATATCTACATATCTATGTATATATCTATATATCCATCTATCTATCATCTACCATCACGGAAATATATATATCTACCTATCTATCAGAGAAATATCGAGCCCAAGTCTATCGATCTCAGACTTAGCTCTCCTAATTTTCAATATATCTATATATCTACATATCAATACATCTATATATTTATCTATCCATCTATCTATCTATCTATCTATCTATCTATCTATCTATCTATCTATCTATCTATCTATCTATCTATCTATCTATCCATCTATCCATCTATCCCTCTATCCATCTATCCATCCATCTATCTATCCATCTATCTATCCATCTATCTATCTATTTATCCATCTATCCATCTATCTATCCATCCATCTATCTATTTATCCATCACGGAAATATATCTATCTACCTAACTATCAGAGAAATTTATCCGATCTGTATATAATCTACGAAAATCTCAGACTAAGCTTTTCTAATTTTCGAGTTATGCCTAAAAAACCAAGTCTCAAAATCAAATTGTTATCGATATTATGCAAATGGGCGAAGATATCGATAAAAATTATGTGCCCGTTCTTTGTGAGACTTAATAAAATATTAATAAGAACATATTATTATTATTATTAAGAATAATATTATTATTGTCAATATTAATTTTATTTAATTATTATAAATTCCCATTCTTTCTTACACACAAAAACATTTGCTTCGATCGCGAGAAAAACCTTCACAACTTGCATCATGTACTCTGCTTAGCTTATCAAGTATGGGAATAGAGCCAAGTTTTTTAAAGTCTGGTTAAATTTTTAGATTTCTCGAGCTCGAGCTCTCGAGGGGGGGGGGGGGTGCGGTAACGAGGTAGCGGCAAGCGACGTCCCATTTCTTGTCGCTCGAGACTAATTGTTGTATTAATTGCATTTGCATTATTTGCGTGCTTTTGTTGAGCGGGCGAAACAATAGTTAGAATCATAAATATACAAATTTATGCTTATTATTGGGGCCGACGTGGAAGCCAACACAAATTTATGCAACTGGGTGGCAGCTTTTCTAGTCTACCTCTGCCCCCAGCCCCAGCCCCTGCCCCTGGCGCAGCCTTTCGCTTTCCCCCCATGCAAATGGCAGAGTGGCCCCCTTTTTTTGGGTCGAGCAATAGATATTTGTATGTCAGGCAATTGGCTCTGTGAAAAGGCCGTCTCTGCCTTGGCCTTGCCTTGAGTTGGCCCAGAGCTCTAAAGTGGCATGGGGGCGCTTAATAAGGCGCCTCTGGCTCGCCCACATCGATTGCTGTGACTCAGCGATTGCCAACGAATTAACACGATTCCAAAATTGAAGGCTGCCCCGGCAAAACCAAATGCCATTTGAGGCCATCATCAAATCAGCCCAAAACGAAATCACAAAAACAGAAACAATTTAATACAAAACTGTGTGAAATTGTTGAGAATTCATAAGTGCACACATATTGTTTGCATATATAGAGATGTATATATATGTATATATTTCGTCAGCTCGCAAACTATAGCTTCAAGTGAATTCTCGGCAGTTGTGTGAATATTGCTGCGATTATGACCCACATAAACCAATTTTAAGTTCACCTTTCAGCTAAGTTTTGTCATTGAACAAATTTTCGATCTATGCAAAAACTTATATTTAACTTATCTAACTTATCTTTAATTGAAAAGTGTTGTCTTTGACTCACCTGAACGGCGCAGTTGAGGAAGCAGTTGTTCTGACCGGGTCCATTGAGCAGGCCCTTCGAGGAGGGCTCCAGCGTGGGCGAGGTGAGATTATTGGGCGCGCGCAGCAGCTCCAGCAGGCGGTTGCGCTCCGCTCCATTGTGAACGGCGCCGGCAGCAAACGGTTTCGGTTGCGTCCCATAGTGGATGGCCGTGGCAGCGGAGGCGGCACCAACACCAGCGGCAGCACTGGACTGCCGGCACATGGGCGTGGCCATTGGAGACGGTCTCTCACAAGCGCACAATTTCAGTCATGGCTGCAACAAGGAGGGGGGGGGGGGGGAGAAAGGGCAACAATCAGAATATGACAGCTTAATGTGACGACGCCCGCACCTCCGCATCGCTCGAATGCCAAACAAAATAACAAAACAGCAAAACAAAAAAAAAAAACAAAAAAACGCCTGAGAGTCGTGACGGCTGCCGTGTCGCTGGCAATTAGCCGCGACTTCTCTGAGAATTCCCGCAGCCAAGATAAGCAGAACAGAAACAAATTTATAAGCACAGGCAATGTGGCGCGATCCATCTTCGCCATCTTCATTGCCATCTTCTCTGTGCCCCAAACCGGACCGGACCGGACCAGACCGCGACGCGACGCGGCGAGTTCTTCGAGTGAAAGTCCCCGCATATCGGAATGCGCAGCGCGTGCACAAGCTATGTGGGCCAACGGCTCGAAAAGCCGAACGGAAACATTGCCCACTTCTGATTATGCAATGCATTCGCATTCGGTCGATTCGCTCGCAATTCATTCATTAACGAGTCGCGCGGCCAACTGGCGACGGCGACTGCAAGTTTAGCTACATATAACGAAAGACTTAGGCAACGAACTTGATTCGAGTCATGCTCTCAGCGCGAACACACTTCAAATATGCCCAATATTGAGCATTGACTATTGATTATTATAAATGGACCGATAAATATAAATATTGAGACTTTTTTAGGCGTCACTTTGTACAGAGCTAGAATATAGATTCGCGTATTTCGGCCGTATTTGGCTTTTTACTGCAAAAAAAAAATCATATTCAAGTAAATGTACTTAAACGTCTTATTTGATATTTACACAGATTTAGGTGTGTGCCAGTGTCAAAAATAGTAAAAAAAACAAGTAAGAGGTTCTAGTCGGGAGCTCCCGACTAGGGGATACCCTGAACCCTCTTCTTCCGATAGGCGATAGGTATAAAATGAAAAATACTTGATATACATATATATATATATATATATATATATATATATATATATAAATATATATATATATATATATATCTATTCTAGAAGCTACATGTCAATTTTGGTGACTCTAGCTCATATTATATGCCAAAATTGCTCAAAAATAGGATTCCGATATCGATTTTTATCGATTACTTGGAAACGGGGCAAGTTATCGAATATCGGAAACAAACTAAATCATCGCGGGGACTAGGAGGACATACAGAAAATTTCAAGTCTCTAGCTCTTATAGGTTCTGAGATCCTTGCGTTCATACAGATGGACAGACGGACGGACAGATGGACAGACGGACAGACGGACAGACAGACAGACGGACATGGATAGATCGACTCGGCTATTGATGCTGATCAAGAATATATATACTTTATGAGGTCGGAGATGCTTCCTTCTGCCTGTTACATACATTTGCACAAATACAATATACCCTTTTTACCCATTTTTAATGGGTTCAGGGTATAAAAATAAAAGATTTTGATGAATGAGAGCATTTTGGTCATGGCTTGTCCTCAAGGTTAATTCTGCACTATGCATACTCTGTAATAGCATTTTATTTTTTTGATACATTTTTACGTTATAGTATTTTGTGGATACATTTTAACTTGTAAATAACAAAATTCAAGCTACCCCAACTTGCCGAAAACTCAAACGATTTTGATGCAAGAGAAATCTCTTGTCCTGTCCTCCAGATCGATTGTGGATGTTGGAACTAGTTAAGAACGTTATCTACGAATATTTCAGCTTTTCTTTTGTATTTTATACGACGATATAAATGTAATATTCAGTTCAATTCAATGTTGTTGTTGCCTTGGGCTTAGTCTAGCTTTTCTTTTATAAAGCAAATCTAAGCTTTGGCATCGCATCGACAACAATTCTTTTGTGTTGTGTTTAGTTTTTCATGTATAAAGAATCTCTTTGAATTTTTGAACTTGCCGTGTTAGATCATTCCTGTTGAACGTATTTTTGGCCAAGTGCTAAGAGATGTGCGTTTAATGCTTATGCTAATTGTTAAATGGCTGCAACCGTGCTAATTGCCACATGCCACATGCTACCATCGGGCACTGAGAGTCCGAGCTCGGCCCAAAATTAACATAATTCCACCTGTGGACGCACCTGTTGCGACCGTTGGTCGCCAGTGGCAAGCGCTTCGTTTGCATATTAATCGAGTGTGTCAGTTGAAGTATGATGCGGCATGACTGGGCCAGGGTCTGGGCCTGGGACTTTGACTGGGACTCGGGCTGGGACTCGGGCTGGTCAGGCATTTCAATTGCTGCTGACGACTCGACTGTTGCGTGAAATGCAACAATTTGTGGCAGGCAATTTGAAGCTTGCCACAAACTGTTGCCCGCCGTTCGGCGATCGTCGAGCAATCAACATTCAACACAGTCCGCCTGTCAATTCCAATATGATCTAGCATTAGCCGCAGCACGCTCAATCATATAAATATACGATATGTTTTAGTCAGCCTGATTAAAATTCTTCATAAATTACAGCAAACTGCGGACACAAGCTCAAAATTGGGCTTAGGAGCGGGCCTGGGCTCGAGTCCACAGCTTCATCTCACGCAATGCTAATGGCGGCTGGACAAACTTGTTGCCGCAGTCGCTTTCTTTTTACAAGCGTCTCATTTATTATTTTTCAATCATTTTCAGCCATGTCCACTTGTTTTTTTTCTTTTTGTTTTTTTCCTGTTGTTGCCGCTGCAACAGGCGTGAGAAAGCCGGAGCTCTGCCCCCTTCCAACACCTTAACTAAAATCAATCAATGTGTCATGATATTTAATATATATACATTTATTTACCAGGCCTGGAAGACCAAAAATCCATTGGCAATGGTTCGAACCAGCTTCCTACCCTTGGGTTCGCTTTGGCTTGGGATGCGACTCGACTGTTTTGTATACCCTTGCAGAGGGTATTACAATGCTGTCTCGAAATGTGTAACGCATCGAAGGAGACATCTCCGAGTCGATAAAGTATATATATATTCTTGATCAGTATCAACAGCCAATTCGTCCATCTGTCTGTTTCTATGCCAAGTCTCAGTTTTTAAGCTATCTTTATGAAAATTTGCAGAAGTGCCTCTTTCTGTTGCACGCAGTACCTATGTCGGAACCAGCTGGATCGGACCACTATATCGTACAGCTGCCATAGGAACGATCCGTCGAAAAGTAGGTTCTTGTATGAAATACTTTTTTGCTTATCAAGATATCTTGACAAAACTCGGTATTTATTAGTTATACTATGCTCCTCATATATTTTCTAAATTCAATCAGCATCGGACCACTATATCATATAGCTGCCATAGGAACGATTGGTCGAAAATTAGGTTGTTGTATGGAAAACTTTTTTGTTTTTCAAAATATCTTGACCAAACTCGCCATTTATAAGTTTCACTATGTTCCCTACATTTATGCAAAATCTTATTGACATCGGGCCACTATATCATATAGCTGCACTAGGAACGATTGGTCGAAAATTGGGTTGTTGTATGGAAAACTTTTTTGTTTTTCAAAATATCTTGACCAAACTCGCCATTTACAAGTTTCACTATGTTCCCCACATTTATGCAAAATCTTATTTACATCGGACCACTATATCATATAGCTGCACTAGGAACGATTGGTCGAAAATAAGGTTGTTGTATGGAAAACTTTTTTGTTTTTCAAAATATCTTGACCAAACTCGCCATTTATAAGTTTCACTATGTTTCCTACATTTATGCAAAATCTTATTTACATCGGACCACTATATCATAGAGCTGCCATAGGAACGATCGGTCGAAACTTTGTATGAACAACTTTTTTGCTTATCAAGATATCTTAACCATAGTCGGCATTAACTATTTTCCCTGTGCTTCTTAGATACGAGCAAAGCTTTAGGAGCAATTTGGAAATTTTGGGTCTGCAAGGGTATCAAATCGTCGGCGTGCCGAAGATAGCCCTTCTTTGTCGTTTGACAACGGATTTGGTTTAAGGTTCGATTTATAGTCAAACATTGATCGGATTGCAGCATTCTTTTTTCTACACTAATATATGCTGCCTAAACGCGGGCAAATATGATAAAGATTAAATAGTTTTGAAATACCCTTTATTAAGTTTAAAATAAAGAGGGCAATTTCTAGTTATAATATAGAGGAAAATGGTTATAAATATAGCAGAAAATCTGTCAAATATGTATATGCATGCGTATGGAAGAGTATTATAGAGGAGAGTATATATGGAAAGCTAAAGCCGCAGTCGAGGCCACACATGCGGACAGTTGGGTCAAAGTTGTTGTTGTTGTTCTTCTTCTTCTTTTTGTTGTTGTTGTTGTTGTTGTTGTTGTTGACTGGTCATCAACTGGGCAGAAGTCACGCAACGAATTTTGCGACAATTACATAAGACAGATGAACATTCTGTGACGAGCGCGCGACGAGCAGCTACAAGCAAACCAACAAAAACAAAAGACGCGGCAGGCCGACTAGCAGATACCCTGCACACAAATGCACAACATTCATTTCATTCAGATTGTGGTGCCATTTCCTAGTCTTTAACTCTTATGCAATTTCTACCACTGAACATTTGCTTTCCCCCCCGAAAAATATACTCCTAAATAACTTCTATAATTTTCACTCGATCCTTGTGAATTTTTCTGTTTATAAAGATAGATAGATGCCTATTGTCAGACCAAGACTGAATATATGTATATACATATATATATATGAGATATCCGAGAAGTTTTTTTCCCAAACATTTAAGCCTTGCTCTTATACTCTTCGGGTTCCACACAGTCACAACAAATAATTGACTAAGCTTCTTATACGGAAACGAATATATATGCATTATGTTCTCTATGCGTTACATAGTTCGTGACAGAATTGAAATACCCTCCGCAAGGGCATAAAAACAAAGACAAAGACCAAGTCACAAAGCCCACTGATTGTTGACCAAATTGTTGGCCAGTTATTAAGTTGTTGTTGTTGTTGTTGTATCCACTTTGCTTATGGGTTGCGATGCTGGCGCCAGCATTTCCATTAGCCCAGCTCTCAAGAGTGTGTGTGTGTGTGTGTGTGTGTGCTGGTCCAAAAAAAACGTGACATAATGCAAAACAAAAGCTGAACAGGGCCAATTCTGTAAGCCCAAAGATAATGCGCTCAGCTCCATTCGAGCAGAACTCAAACGAGTGCTTGGTTGTGACTGCAGCTCAAATGAGTGCGCAACATGTGCTATGAATACACTCACGAGCACGCAGAGCTGATTCAAGTGATTTCAGCGTACGCCACATATAAATATAATCAAATGATAGAGTATCTGTGACAACCGAATTGCGATTGAAGCGATTCAAGTTTAATAAATAAACTTTAATACAAATTTTAATTGTAAATCAAACAAGAAGAGCTGCATTTTTAGACACGCCGAAGCTTAAATACTCTTTTAAACACATTTCTTACGACCTGGCAAATATACAAGTAGATTTACAAAGTTCGTAATTCCAAAGTCTTGAAAAACATACCGAATCCTTCCATAGAGCTATTAGATATAGTAGTTCAATGAAAAGACTAACAAGTTTTCCGTACAAATCATTTAAATCTCGACAGATTGTTCCTATGGCAGCAATATGTTATGGTAGTCCAATGATTATATTTTTTTGCTAGCATATCAGGAGCACAGTTCAGGGTCAGATATCTCAAAGAACAGAAAATTACATTACACAAGAACGAAGCATTCCATCGCCGACTATATAATATAGTGTTCCGATCCGCCCGATTCGATTGAATCACATATGAAAACATTCATGAGATACTAATTAGCATACAAAAAGACAAAACAACTTGGATGTTAAAACAGATCAGCAATATAAATACATACTGTACGGGCTCGGATGCCTTCAATTTTGTGTTTTATCAGGAAATCCTAACACACTCGTCGAGGCCATAACAAGTAAGAGGCTCCAGTCGGGACAACCTCCTCTACCAACACTTTTTTAGCAGTAATAGAAATATATTTAAAAAATATATATAATTGGTTCCCTTGATATAAAGATATTTTTATATATGTACATACTGTTCATGAAGCTACTTGTCAAGTTTGGTGTCTCAAGCTCTTATAATTTACGAGATTTGCTCAGGAAACAGTTAATCGATATCGATTTTTATCGATTGCTTGTTAACAGGGCAAGTTATCGATTATCGGAAACAAACTCTCACTAGCTCTTAGGTTCTGAGATCCTTGCGTTCATACATACGGACAGACGGACATGGCTAGATCGACTCGGCTGTTGATGCTGATCAAGAATATATATACTTTATGGGTCAGGGATGCTTCCATCTGCACAAATACATTATTTCCCCTTTTACCCATTTTCAATGGGTTCAGCGTATACAAAAAAAAGAAAATTGAAAACTAAAGTTTTCTACTCTGTGAGAAGCAATTGTTTTTTTTTGTGCTTCATCATTGACAAATCGTTTGAGAAATCGCTTGATCTTCACGTTAACGTTTGACATTGGGCCAGACAATCAATTATCAGTACTTCGATGTTAATAATATTATCATTATTATTGTTGTTGTTGCTGTTGTTGTTGCTGCTTGTAAACATTCCTTTTGAAGAGTGCATGTTAATGGAATGAGTTGCACTTGTTGTCGACTTTCTTCCTGCTGCTGGCTGCAACACATGCTGCTGCACGCATCTCATGACTCTCGACTGGCAATTACAATAGCTCAATCACTGCCCCCCCCCCTATACCTACCCCCAATCCAATTGCATAGCTCTGGCGTAAGTATGCCAAGAATGTTGAGCACCTGTTGGCATAATTTCTGGCTCAGCTCGAGCTGCCAGCAAACGAGTTGCCAGCAACAACAACAACAACAACGACAACAACAACAATGTTGGCGACCCTGAAATCAATGCAATTCTCTACTCTGTAGCACAGTGTAGTCATGTGTGTGCCTTTGTTTATCGTCGCCGCTTGGCCTGAAACGTGGTCGCCATTGAGCTCGCCTCGAGATTGGGCCAACTGCTGCGCTTCGCTGCAATTGACCATCTGCTCTCGTTGTCGTGCATCCAATTGAATTGAATGTGCCACGGGCCCACGTGCTGTACCTTTGTCGACTCTCTTCCTAATTTGACAATTTAACGGGCCCGCATTCAGCCTGGGGGCGGCTGCCCACGGCTGGCTTGGAGGCGGCGCCCACGCGGCCCCAACTCCCGCTGCCCCGGTCATAGTTGACAGCGAAGACCTCAAGTCTCCGGCAACAACAACAATTTGGCATGCCCGACTAGCAGTTACCCTGAGCCCATACACACACTTACAATATTTTTGCAGAAGGTGTTTTTGTTCAACCCAAATAGAGCTATATTAAAATTTCTTTTTAATATGAACATCTTGCTCTTGTCAGGCATGCCCGACTAGGAGTTACACACAAACAAAAAATCATTGTAAATTGCATAAATTACACTTAGATTTAAATATTTTTGCCTATGCATTATACCCTATTTAGCAATTATCAATGGGTATAGCAGCAACAACAACTTGGCAGAGGCGCGCATTCCTGAAGTTGCGCAAATCAATTTGACACTCGCGCTGGCGCGTCTAATGCGCCAACGGCAGCCCGACTGTCCACAGTCGTCGCTGATCCTCGTGCCCAACATGGACACCAAGTGCAGCTCCAGCTTCGGTCTGCCTGATTGATTGGACGCGCGCATGCGTCGCGGCGACGATGACAGCAGCTGTGCCGCTTAATTGCAAGTACAACAGAGCAGAGCCCAAAGGCAGTGAACGACTTAGGAAATACCCTGTAGCCGCAAAGATCGGGTCCAGCGAAAACGAGAGCTGTTCAATTTTCATTGGCATATTTTATTTATTATCGAGTATACATATTTTATCGATAAGTCATATTCGATAAGTCACATTCTCGAATTTATCGATTATACATATTTTATCGATAAGTCATAGTCGATAAGTCACATTAATCATAAGTAATTATATCTATTGAGGTAATTAAAACATGTTCACATTCTTTTCTCTCACAGAAGCTCTTCGATTACCTTCAAAATCGACAGCTTTGCTGAAAATCTTCGCCGACTTTATAGACACTTAAGGCTCAAGTAAATCTGGCAAGCGTATACTCCCGTTGATTCCAGGGTATACCCTTTAAATATACCCTTGAAGAGGCCACCAAGCGACAATCAAGTTAAATGGGCGTCTTTGTTCGGCAAAATGAAACGCGAAAGCGTTGAGCATGTTATTCGAGGGCAGGGGGCGGGGGTGGGGCATATGGCAGACAATGGTCGATTGTGGCAGACAGACAGACTGGCAGACTGGCAGACAGACAGTTAGATAGACAGCCAGACAGACAGCATAATTTATAGTTTTGCAGTTCGAAGAGCAAAGTCGCGTCTTTTGGCCAGAAAATGCCGCGCGATTTGCTGCCAGTTCTCTTTTCCCAGTTCCATTTTCCCAGTTCCCTTTTTCCAGGTCCCAGTTCCTTTTTCCAAGTTCCTTTTGCCCCGGTTCCTTTTCCCAGTTAACCTTTCCCAGGTCCCAGTTCCCTTTTCCCAGTTCTCTTTTCCCAGTTCCCTTTTCCCAGTTCCCTTTTGCCAGGTCCCAGTTCCTTTTCCCTGGTTCCCTTTCCCAGTTCCCCTTTTCCTGGTCCCAGTTCCCTTTTCCCAGGTCCCAGTTCCCTATTCCCAGTTCCCTTTTCCCTGGGCCCTTTTCCTAGTTCCCTTTTGCCAGGTCCCAGTTCCTTTTTCCAAGTTCCTTTTTCCCTCGTTCCTTTTCCCAGTTAACCTTTTCCAGGTCCCAGTTCCCTTTTCCCTTTTCCCAGGTCCCAGTTTCCTATTCCCAGTTCCTTTTTCCCTGGGCCCTTTTCTCAGTTCCCTTTTCCAGTTGCTCTTTCCCTGGTCCTTTTTCCCAGTTCCGTTTTCCCAGTTCCCTTTTCCCAGTTCCCTTTTCCCAGTTCCCTTTCCCCAGCTCGCTTTTCGCAGTTCCCTTTTCGCAGTTCGCTTTTCCCAGTTCCCATTTTCCAGTTGCCTTTTCCCAGTTCCCTTTTGCCAGGTCCCAGTTCCTTTTTCCCTGGTTCCCTTTCCCAGTTCCCCTTTTCCTGGTCCCAGTTCCCTTTTCCCAGGTCCCAGTTCCCTATTCCCAGTTGCTTTTTCCCTGGCTCCTTTTCCCAGTTCCCTTTTCCCAGCTCGCTTTTCGCAGTTCCCTTTTCGCAGTTCCCTTTTCGCAGTTCCCTTTTCCCAATTCCCGTTTCCCAGTTCCCGTTTCCCAGTTCCCATTTCCCAGTCCCCTTTTCCCTGTTCGCTTTTCCCAGTTCCCTTTTACCAGTTCCCTTTTACCAGTTCCTATTTCCCTACCCCCAGTTGCATTCCCCATACCCAGTTGCAGTTGTCAGCTGGAAAACTCAGCGCCAATCAAATGGAAATTGATTAGCTGCGTGTGTGGCTGACCGCAGCTGTCATAACTGCGAAAGCCCCCCTCCCCTCCCCCCTCTTCCCGTTGTCCCTTCCAGCTACATTATTGTCGAGCATCTCCATTAGACTGAGCTTGAGGTATGCAAATTGGCGAGATGCCGCAGCTGTCAAATGTGAGCTTGATTGGACAAGCCCCAGCCGCAGCAGCGCATATCTTGGCCATTAGCAACACCTTAGACCAGTTAATTATGGCCAAAACTATAAATCAGCCTAACAAGCCACCAAGCACGCACTAAAGCTGCCAAAAGATGCTTTAACTATAACTCGAAAGCCGCAGCTAAATCTGATGCCTTGATACCTCGACTAGCATCGCCCGATCGAGTCTCGTATCGCCTGCTCGTGGGCGTCTATGTTAATTTATTACGCATATTTCTTCGTTTTTTCTTTTGGCATTTTTCATACCCTATACCCATTGAAGAGTTGTTTAATTGGGTATGCCCATCTCCATATGTATAAACTAGCTAAAGAAGAGAATCTTAATGAGAATCTCGAAGCTAAAGAATAAACTTTCGTTTATTAAGCCTTTGACCCGCTCGTATCAAATAAATTCTCACAGAGATTTTTGAAAATGATTTCTAATCCGATCTGACGGTAAACAAAAAACTTTCATTTAACCTTTTTTCGCTAATTTTTCACAGTTGCGGGTGAAATTTCCCCAATCGCTGAAACAATCATTCATTAAGTTCTTATGCAGAGCTTTGAAAATCAATTTGGCATCTAAATCTGGCAGCATTATTCCTGGCCAAAATTCATATACAAATGGTAGCCTCAAATATTCCAAGGTCAAAATTTCCCCACCCATAAATCGGTCAAAACTCAACCGATTTACCTAAAGTTAGATCAATTTGGCATCTAATTCTTGGTTCAAATTCAGGTGAAAATATCCTATAAAAATCCTATATAGACATAGGTCAAAATTTCCCAAATATCATGTACACCAATGGTTCAAAATTCCCCACCTCCATAAAAATATAATAAGCACAATGATCTTTATATAAAAAACAGTTTTTCCTGACTGACTTTACTTTCTGGCTGTCTTCAGCCGATCGCAGCCAAACAGATTTTTAGAGCTAGATCACTCTACACGGTATCAACTAGTCCAACTATAGAGTAGTCTTTTATTTATTTAAAAAAGAATTTACCCGCCAATTACAGGGTATCAACTAGTCGAACTATAGAACAGTCTTTTCATATATTTTTGGCAGCAAATTAAAAGCCACAAAACTGAAGCGAGCGCTGCCCGCGATACATTCCACACACACACACAAGAAACTACCAACACACACACACATACATACACACACACGCACACGCACACACACACTTGGCTACAAATTCTATGTTTTGTCTGTTGGCTCGTTTGCGGCTTTTAGCCACGTGCTGCATTACTCGAGTCTTTTTAGACTTTTATGGAAATTAACATTTTTTAATGGGTTTCTTTTTCTCGTATTTATTTATTTGGTTTTTTTTCGTTTTTCGTTTTTTGTTCAATGTGTTTTTTTTTTTTTCGCCCCGCTACATTAATTGTTTTCGGAAAGCCGTCGCGCTGCATATCTTTATATTTATATGTACATATATATATAGGATACATTTAGTGGGCATGCATGGATCCCGGTTCGAAGCGATTCGTTAATCATCAACGTAATTTGGTGGCATGAGTCGGCCGCATAACGAAATCCGAGTCCAAGAAAATCCAATCGCAGTTGCGTGCAGCATCGTGGAAAATAAACGTGCAGCGTGAACAATGGACAAAAGATCTTCCAAAAGGCATTTAACGGATATTATTCAAGCTGCAGGTGCAACTGGGGCAAGCTCAACAGCGGGAGTAGGGGTAGGGGAGGTGGAAGCAGCGGCCAACGGCATCGGAAATATGCGCAATCCGAACAGAAATTCAGACGATTGAGGAATGCCAGTCAAAGCGCCATCTAGCGTCGGGTAGCTTTCAATGTTGAATTCGTGCAAGTTACGTAGGGGCGGGGGTGATGGGCGGGGGTAGGAAAGAGGGCGAAAATAAGCAACGGACAACGGCAACAACAAATACAGGCGATTGAGGAATGCCAGCCAAAGCGCCATCTAGCGTCGGGTAGTTTGCAAAGTTGATAATTCGCGCAAGTTGCAAGCTGAAAACTTTACAGAATATGCTTGAAAATTCGCTCTAACGCGCAAATGGTGCATCATATTGAGTATTTACGCTCTCCACCAATACTTCTCTCACTTGCTCTCAATATCTGTTTCTCTCTTGCTCTCAAATGGCCCACGTATAGATGGATATTTGTGAGTCAACTATTCGAATTGTATTCTTATCGCTCCGCTTGCCACAATTTCAATTAGTCCAGCTGCTGGCTTTGGGCCTGGGAAGCTGCAGTTCTCGATTTGTGAGAAATTTTACGCTCAAGAGCAGCCACTTGACTGAATTGTGGGAGTGCAGCTCAAGTGGCTACCAAGGCAGCAGGGACAAAGAGAAATAAGAGAGGGAGAGGGAGAGGGAGAGGAAGAGAGGCGGTAAGTAGGGATTGCAACTGGAGCGGCTCCTACTCATATCTCAATCAATCAATCTGCAATTTAAAATCGATTAACAGGCCAACAAGAAACACTTTGAAGGCAAAAAACTGGCTGCTCCTGCAACCTCGACCACAACCACAACCACATCCATATCCAGTTGGAGCTGTGCCCAAATCTGTGTCTTAGTTGAGATGTTGTTGAAATTTGGTCGCCCCAAGTGCTGACCGAACACGAGAAGAAGCAAAAACAAAAACAACAAAAAAAAACAACGACACGCAACTCCGAAGATCACCATCAAACATGTAATTACATGAAACTCCATGATGATCATCATCATAATCGTCTGCTTCTTCTTCATCAGTTACAGTTCGTTCACGCCAAACTCGTAGAGACGGGGGGGGGGGCAACTTTGACGCCCACCAAAGAGCCGCGCCGTGGCTAAATGACAAATGGTTGATAGAAGCGCCCCCAATCCACCCACCCTCCCCCATCCATTGGCATCAATAGAGCGGGGCTCGAAGATGAATGCTAAACGAGCCGCAGCTTGAATGACAGCCCGATAGCAATCTCTATTATTATAATATTTCAAAACAAAACGCGAGTGAAAAGGAACAAAATATATGAAAAGAGAAAAAAAGAAAAACAACCTGGGCTCGTCCGGGAGTTGAACCCGGGACCTCTCGCACCCGAAGCGAGAATCATACCCCTAGACCAACGAGCCATGTTAATTTCGTTCGCCAATTTACACAATATAAATCGCAGCGAATAAAGCTCGAGCGTTATGTGTGAGAAAATGCCAAATGCAATTGGAATAGCTGCAATTGGTAAACGCCAAGAACTCAGCCACACACGCACACACACGCACACACACACATTACTCTTGCTCTTCCTTAAGCAGCGATCGGCTTTTGTAGATCGCCCTCCTCCTCACATTGAATATGGGCCGTGCTGTTGTAATGTTTAGCCAGAAGCCACCACTGACCTGAACTGAGGCGGCCATATCAGCATGATACGCCCATGTATATAGTATATACACATATATGTATGTGTGTTTTTGTGTGTGTGCGTGCATGTCTGCCCGCCGCATATGCAGCATATTCAAAGATCTGTTTATTGTTTACACTGGCCGCTGGAATCGGCCTTTTTAAGATGCCAAAACTATAAAGACGGAAAATGTGCGCGGCGACAAGCCGCCATGAATATGCTCTATAAAAACTAGGAAATAAATTCGAATTAATTGCTTCAACTCGACTTCTGATCTCTACCAAGCGAATGAGTGTGAGAGGAGATAGAAGAGAAGAATGCTGGGATATTTCCAAAGAAGGGAAAGGTGGACAAATCCTTAAGAGAAATATTAATTCTATATCAAAATATGTTGTTTTTTATACGATATTAATTCTATATTTAAATTGCACATTAGCTAATTATTTTATTATTTATATATTTTATATACTTATTTATTATATATATTATTATTTTATAATTTTATATTAATTTATCAACAACTGCAACAATTATTAATATTTTATGATCTCCCAGTTATTTAGATCCATTCTCTAAATATCTGCCTAAAGCCGCTTTCTCAGCTCTGAAATGTTGCCCTTTAGTGCTATGGACTATAGATGAATCAAGTTAACCTCTTTTCACTCTGAAACTTCAGGTTTTTTTCGTAATATAAACATTTCAAACTGTGTCCAAGGCTTTCATCTCTGTAAGAAAACGATTTCCTTGCACTTCCCGAGCAAGTTCCAATGCCCAGCTTCGGTTAGTGTATGGAAATTGTTGTTTGCCAGCCAAACAGCACGTGCCTTCCGATCTATCAGATTTCTTGCTGGCATTATAAAGGCAACAACAACAACAACAACTGCGAGCAGCAACTAAAATTGTTGCTGGAGCTGAATTTTGTTACAATTTTGTATTCTCTTTTTGTTTGAAATTTCTTTGAAAACAAAGCAGAACAACAAAGGGGCTGTACGTGCAGGGGGGTAAGGGAGGCGGGGAGAGGGGGGAGGGGGTTGGTAAATACATTGTTGTTGTTGTTGCAGCTTTAATTGTTGCCGCAACTGTTGCTGCTGCAGATATTTATGCACTTGATGGGCCGCCTCCCCCTCCCCCTCCTCCCTCCTACCGCCCCTTCCCCATGCTGCTGCTGTTTATCGTGATTTACAATCCATTTGTGGGGTGCAGTTCGATACGATTTGGTGTGGATTGGAATGATCCGCTTGCAGTCGATATGCTCAAACACCAAGCGAACTGCAACTGCGGCTACTCGCAGTTACAGTGCTCGCTCGCTAAGGGGAACTCTCAGAGTGAGGCAGAGGCAGAGAGGGGGGAAAAGTGCAACAAACTAACTAAAGAAAATTCTTATTTATTATTAGAATTTATTCTAGAATTTATACGCTGTATTCTTTGTAATTAATGATATTTATTTGGGAATCGTTGGCTGTAAAATATTTGTAAATTATTTCTAACTATGTTTTGGGCTAATACGACTTGCATAAATTCAAGTTCTCGCATTAGTGAGCGATATAGTATATAGGAGTATATCCTTTGCCATTTCCTAAAGTGCTTCAAAAAGTGCTTATATCTCTCTCTCTGCCCCCACCTCTCTCTTTTTCTCTATGCCTCCAACGCTCTGTCTCTCTCTCTCTCTCTCTCTATCCTTATATATAAAAATATATATATATATCACCCCCTAGTTCTATCTCTCTCTTTCTATATATACATATATAAATTTCCCAACTCTTTCTTTATACATACATACATATATATATATTTATATATGTATGTATATATATCTCCCTCTCCCTCTCTGTCCCTCTTTGTCTCTCTCTGTCTCTCTCTCAATGCTCCCCGTATAAAAGGCCAACATCTTTGAATGACTCTTTCTCTCCCTCTCTCTCTTTCTCTCTCTCCCTTTCTTACACTATATCTTTCTCTTTCTTCCTATCTATCTCTATCTCTCTCTCCCTCCCTCTCTTGATTGCACCCCGTATAATATGCCAACGTCTTTGAAAGAGTCTATCTCTTTCTCTCTCCGTCTTTCTCCCTCTCCCTCTCTATCGCCCACTCTATCCCTTTCTCCCTCTTTCAATCTCTCACTCTCTCTCTTGCTCCCTCTCCACCCTCTCTCTTGATTGCTCCCTGTATAATAGGTCAACGTCTTTGAATGAGTCTCACGCAATTTGCGTTGAACAATCGCTGAATTAACATACTCTGCGAGACACTCCGCGTACTCCGCAACTCGCTTTAAGATTTGCTCCAGTTCAGCAACGACAACAACAACAACGACAACAACGACAACAACAACAACAATGACAACAATGACAACAGCACTTAAATAGACAACAGTTAGTTAATAGCGCCCCAGAGCTAATGTCTAATGATAATAAGATGATAACAATGACAATTTGCGGCAACAAATGAAGTTTTATGCTTAAACAATCGTCGAAAAGCTTCGATCACATTAAGCTTTAACTGGAATACATATATGAAGATATATTCAGGGCCTGTCACGTGACAATCCTTAGCCTTAAATTCAAGAAAAACTTGGAAGAATTCGAATGTTTTACGATTTTGATAAAAGATGAAGACTCTTGCAAATATGGATCTAAGCTACATTACGTAAAAGTCAAGAGTAAAAAGTCTCTTACAAAAAAAAACTCAAATAATAATAAATAATAAAATAATAATAAGTAGAAGGCATTAACTGAAACATCCCAAACTTTGTTTATGTTTTTTTTCCAAAATTATTAACTTTGTAGCAAAGTAAATAAACAGTCTTAAAAGTTGGAACATTTTTCTGGTGGCGCACCAGCGACCTCTCGCTTGCTAGTTCAACGCTCGAAAGACCAAACGAAGCAGGCTTTTGTAAGAACGTTGGCAAAATCTTATTTTTATTGGTCATTTTCACACGAATTTTTGATCCAACTTGGAAGTAAAATTTTCCAAATCCTCTTCAAAGTCGTCAATCTCCACCACCAATTATTTCCTAGCTCCTGCTGCTTAGTTTAGTTGCCAAGCAGTTAGTCGAGACAATCTCTTCGAATTATAAAGATTAGGTTCTAGTCAAGCATATATACAAATATAAACAAGAGTACTCTAGTCGGGCGTGCCCGACTAGGGAATACCCTGAACCTAATTTTACCCTTACACTTTTCTAGAAGCTACATATCAAATTTGATTAGTCTAGCTATTAAAACCAACGAGATTTGCTCAAAAAAGAGGATTTCGATAACTATTTTTATCGATCGCTTGGAATCGGCGCTAGTTATCGATTATCGGGAAAAAAACACGGGCAGAAGGAGGAGCTTCGTCAAGTCTTTAGCTCTTAGAGATTCTGAGATCCTAGATTAACTTGGCTATATATATAAAGGGTTTGGAAATGTCTCCCTTTCTACCCTTTCTCTCAACTAATAGCAAATAAAATGGAATACATTTTGTGTCTTTTCCCATTACTCTTACTGGAGCTGAACACCTGATTAAATCGAGTACATGGAAAAGCAGTCTGTGCCCAAGTTGTAGATGTGACAAATGCCGAAGAATATATTTAATTAAGTATTGAATACGGTATGGCTCGAGGCAGCGCCGCAGGCTTTGACAGGCACATAACCGTCTTTTCGCCAGAAGGACGCCTTTTCCAGGTGGAATATGCATTCAGGGCACTCGCACTGGACAACCTGACGCTGATCGCCATACGGGGCGCCAGCTGTGCCGTGCTGATTGTGCAGCAGAAGCCGCTGGATAAGCTGATTGTGCCGGAGACAGTGTCGCGTTTGTTTTCAATCAACAAGCAGATTGGCTGCGGCATGATCGGACGCATTGCCGACGCCCGGGCCCAGGTCCAGAAGGCCGTCTACGAGGCGGGCAGCTTTCAATTCCGATACGGCTACAATATGCCCATCGATGTGCTCTGCGGCCGCATGGGCGACATCAGCCAGGTGTACACCCAGAACGCCGAGATGCGTCCCCTCGGCTGCAGCATGGTGATGATCGCCTACGACGACGATCTTGGTCCCTGCATCTACAAAACCGACCCCGCTGGCTACTGTTGCGGCTACCGGGCGACCGCGGTGGGCACCCAAATGCTCGATGCCCTTGCCTATTTGGACAGAAAGTACAAGAAGAATCTCAGCGACGAGAACACCGTACAGCTGGCCATCAACTGTCTGGCCACGGTGCTGGGCATCCAGTTGAAGGCCACCGACTTCGAGCTGGCCATGGTCACCAAGTCGCATCGCCTATTCCACATACTCAGCCAGCAGGAGCGCGAGGAGCAGCTGGACAAAACGGTCGGGGCATCCACGAATCCGAGTCGATAGATCAAGCTCCTATTCCTATTCCTATTCCATTGGATTTGTGGAACGAAAACCAACCAAAAACGCGTCCGAAAGTTAATAAAGTAATTTTAAAAGATATGGCTGCAATTTGTGTTCCCATTCAGTTCTTTATATAAAGCACTTCCAAAGTGATTTTCATTTAAATCTTGCTTGGATTTAGATCAGTTTGATGAGCTCCTCTTCTAACTCAGTTCAAGTAAGCCCAACAGCTAAGTTTACTCTAGAGTTGCCCTGCTCCTTGCGCCAAGCTTCCCATTACTTCGAACACAAGCCCCACACTATAAGAAATGCATTCCCTATTAACTTCGGCGTCCACAGTCCGATCTTATTGAAGTTTTCAGCGCTTAAATATGGCACACAAAAGTGTGTGTATATATCAGAGCACAAGGCTCTATCCTTAAGACTAAGTTCTTTCTTATTTGCGAGGAGAAGGGGAGAAGGGGGGTAGGTATCCAAAAACTGAATTATTTTTAATTTGTGTATGCTCTGCGAGTAGCTACATTCCAAGTCTGATGCATATCGCGCCAATAGTTCTCGAGATATGCGGAAAAAACGAATCTGAGCTTGAAACTGAGTTTTGTTTTTGTCAAATTTCAGGGTAATTGGAGGAGGCAGCTGAAAAACAAAATGTTCTCAGTCCTTGTACATTACACGAGAGCGTACACAACAAATTGCAGGTATCTAGCTCGAATAGTCTTTGAGTTATGCTTAAAAAACCAAGACTCGAAATCGATATTTATCGATAATTTTAAAATGGAACGATATATCATTCGGCATGCTGGAGTATATATTTAAAAAGTAGTCGCAAGCTATTGTATTTCAATCAGACAGACATGGTAGACCTCGACATACGGATGGACTGATCAGTAGGACTAGAAAATAATCGATGGGGCTATCGATGTATTTGGATCGCAAAAACTTAAACGAATTTCAATCTTAGCCTGATCTCAACAATACAATTCATGGTATTGGAAATGTTACTTATTTTTAGAGAAAATAATAAATAAATTTCTTGCTAATATAACTAATGTCTAACTATTTTCTTTTTTCGAAGATTGATACTATCGATGTTTTGCTTAAAAACAATCGAAAACATCGATTGCCTCAGATATCGATGTTTTTCCAGCTCTACTGATCGGGAATATGTGGAAACGAGATATACAAAAAAGAAATTCAAAAGATTTTGCACTGTGTGTCCGAGCGAGCTTTGGGTAATTAAGAAACTTTTGCTGCGCCAATATTTAACGGCAGTTTCGCACTCATCGATTAACCAGCTAGAGGGACAGGGGCAATAGAGGGGTTTCTGTGTGTGGCAGGTGAAAATCGATGCAGCGACAGCAGCTGCGTAAATTTTACGCAATTGGGGACAACAAATTACACGCAATGCAATTTACTGCGGGACCTGAAGTTGCAACCGGAACGGAGGCAGGGGCTGAGGCAGGAGCTGAGGCTGTGGCTGTGGCTGGGACTCGAGCTGGGGCCGGGACTGGGTCTGAGGCTAGGCCTGTGGGCCTGGCTGCGTCTCGAATTGAGGTTATGAGACGCTGTCTGGCCGGTGGCTCGCTCGATTATGCAAATGCGGCGAATTTCACTGGAGCCAACGCATCTAATCGAGTAGCCGAAGCCATAAAATCAAGTCCACGCACCAGACGCATTCCATCAAAATACTGTACCCAATACAACGGGCGTGCGCGACGAGGCGATACCCTGTGACTGCGTGCGCTTCTGCAAAGAGCTCTTTACTTTAAATACTTTAAATTATCGATAAATATCGATTTCGAGCCAAAGACTATTCGAGCTAGATACTTGAAATTTGTTGTGTACGCTTTCGTATAGTGTACAAGGACTGTGAAAATTTTCAGCTGCTCCTCCAATTACCCCGAAATTTTACAAAACTCAGTTTCAAGCTCAGATTCGTTTTTTCCGCATATCTCGAGAACTATTGGCGTGATATGCATCAGACTTGGAATGTAGCTACTCGCAGAGCATACACAAATTAAAAATAATTCACTTTTTGGCTAGCTCTCTCCCTTCTCCCCTTCTCCACCCAAATAAGAAAGTACTTAGTCTTAAGGCTAGAGCCTTGTGCTCTGATATATATACACACTTTTGTGTGCCATATTTAAGCGCTGAAAACTTCAATAAGATCGGACTGTGGACGCCGAAGTTATTAGGGAACGCATTTCTTATAGTGTGGGGCTTGTGTTCGAAGTGAAGGTCAGCTTCAAAGAACTCGTAACTCGCTTATTTACAGCCCGATCGTTATGAAATTTTCAGTCAATAAAGTTGACACTTCAATTACTGTGAGTACCAAAAATCAAGTCTGCAACTATATTTATTCTCCAGTTTCTAATCGCTGAGGGATAGACAGCCAGAGTTGGCTTTTCCATCGTGAATACTCTACAGATGCCTTCTTGTGGCCATGTCAATTGCTTGAGGGTATAAAAAAAAGAACTGCAACAACTTGAATTTGTTAATGAAACGTTTTCGGACTTGAGCTGGCAAATATGCCAAGCGAATATGCACGTACAAATCGTATTTGCAGATATGTCAGTTATATGTTTGTTATTTTTTTTAACATTTTATTTTTACGCAATGCATATCGTACATGGCACAACAGCAACATCAACAATAACCAGAGATTGGCACGCAACTTTTTTGGCTTTTTGGCAGCGAACGTTAAAAGAGTTGATGACCCCGAAACCCCAAAGAAGACGCTCGATGAAGCCGCAGCAACATCAGCAACAGCCACAACAACAACAACAACAACAACAACAACACACAACAAACATCATTACAACAGTTTGCCAAAAAAAAAAAAAAAGAGGAAAAAAAACAGAACAAAATACCCGAAAATGGCCGCAAAATCATTACAAAAAGCGGCAAAGGCCATGAAATCGAATCACATGTGTTGAATGTGATGTATGTTATGTATGTGATGTATGTGTTTTATGTGCAAACGGGGCTAAGAACTCGCTTGATTTGAAACGAAAATAACTATATATCAATAACCTTAATCGGATAACGAATACATGCTGTTAAATGCCTTATATGCAGATGATGTGGAAATCATGTCCAAATATAACCCCAACCAAAATACTTTCTATGGTAACTCGGCTGCTTGGCAGTCGATCTGTGTAAAATTTGAAAAATAAATAAAGAACATGCTTGTAAGTATGCATACCAAAAATCAAGCTGATTGACTGACTGATTGACTGATTGATGAGCAGCGCACAGCCCAAGGCGAAAAGCTAGGGACCTTAGGTGATGTACGAGAGAATAAGAAAGAGAGGACATGCTTGGAAGCATGCATACCAAAAGTCAAGCCAGTCTGATTGACTGACTGACTGACTGACTGGTTGATTGATGAGTAACGCACAGCCCAAGGCAGAAGAAGAGCTAGGAAGTTCTAAGTCTATACCAAGGGAGAATATTGGGTAAATAAACCTGGCAAGTAGAAAAAATTCGTAAATAATAGTTTTATGAAACTTTCTGGTTGAGATGATATCAGATTATTTATTCAAGTTATTTATACTCTGACCCAAAGTTCTTTCTTTTAAAGAAAATTCAACTTTCTGAGCGAAAAATTCGCTTAAAACACTTTTTCAAGATTTACATGGAAAATCTAACATCAAAATCTATCAAAGGGCAAAAGAAAATAATTCGCACGGGCAAAGCCGGGTAATGCTTGCTCTAACTATAATAGTTTATGCTGCAAATAGCAAAAGAAGCACGATCTTATTGCCAGTTGGCCAGATCTTTACACTTCATTGGCGTCTAGATACCCTGTAACTTACCTTTGTGAACTGATGGAATCGCAGCTGGGTTTGTTACAGTCCTGGACAGGCGCAACAATTGCGGTTGCATTAGTTGGCCGGAAGTTTTGGTTGGCCGCAGGATGCGTGGACGAGGGGCTAAACAGTTACTCTTGCACACGACAGAGAGACAGAGAGAGTGAGCAAGAGAGAGAGAGAGAGAGGGAGGGAAAGAGGGAGAGACCCAATTGGTGTATTGCAGATATTTGGGCAAGATTTTTGTTTTGGCTTTGACTTTGGCCTCGCAGCTTGGCGAACGTTAAGTTGAATATTTTTCACACGCTTTCACTTGAACATCAAAAAAATATAAACAAATTTTTGTTTGCTGTGCTCTTCTTCTTCTATAGCTTCTTCTTCTTGTTTTTATTACAATTTGGCGCTTTAACTGTATTTTACTGCATTGCAATAGTTGCGTTCGTTTCTGGCACTCGAATTCGCACAGAAGCACAGTAGGAAATAAACAAAATCACAAACACAATAAAAAAGAACGCGAAAAGAAACGCGATAAACAAACGGCGCGAGTATCGAAACAACAAAAACAAAGTCTAAGCTAGCGCCGGCCGCTGAACGCGCTTCACCTCCGCTCGTTTCAAATGCAATACAACAACTGTTTGCGGGCTGTCAATAGGTGGCAAGTCGCCGCACTGAGAGCGGCACACACATGTTGCGCTCTCTGAGCGATAACTAAAAACTAAAAAAATACCGCATAGCGAAAAATACTGTACGAGCGCTGCCTATCGGTATGAGCTGAGAGCTGCACTAGCTCACATCTAGGTAAACGTCAACTATAAAGAACAATTGAAGAACTAATAGCATTTGATAAATGCAATAAATAATATACACACTAAACTATATTTGGCTCAATAGCGATTATTAAAAGGCGTGAAAAGACGAAGCGCAAAACAAAGCTATCGATTATTTATTTTGCGTGCGCTGCGTTAAGTTCGAAAACCAGAGTTTGCTGAGTGCTTGCGCTAGAGGGCGACACAATTTTTGTTGAGCTGCAAAACTTTCCCATATATATGGGATATATATATATATATATATATATATATGTATAGCGAAGTTCAAACGAACTATATAGTTCGTTTGAACTTCGCTATACAGCTTAAAAGCGCTCCACGGTTGCGTTAAATATATGAAACGAAGAATAAAATTGATGTAACAAAATAATTTAGAAATAAATACAATACGTTATTCATAAAAGCAAATTATTTCAATGCTAATATCCAAATAAGTTATTAATCGGCTCTAACACACTGTTCACAGCAATTGAAAAGAATTGTCTTGCTATAAAGCTGAAGACCGTTCAACTGAGCAGGCAGTAGAGGGCGCCACAGTTAGAGTGCATTGGATAACGCAGTATGTGGCTAAGTGGCGCTGTGCAGTTGCGTCGAAAGTGGGAAGCAAAAATGTGATCGAAATGAAAAAATAAAAAAATAAACTGAGCCGTGTGTAGAGGGCGCCACAGTCATCGTTTGTATAGTGCGATCTGACATTGCCAAATGGCGCTGCGCTGTTGCGTCGAAAATGCAAAGCGTCAAATATGATCGTAAGTACGATAAATCATTGAACGTAAATAGAAAACGTTATAAATTCACGATAAAAATATATTTAAATGCAAATCTTAAATCTAGATTGACCAGGGCATCCGGATCAGGGATTGGGCAGCCAATGTGGCCATTCCTGTATCTCATTGTAGAGCGTCAGGCCCGGACTCTGGGTGCTTATCACCTGGGAGCCGCCAATTAGTCCGTAATCCTCGCTCAGCTCGCCCAGCTCCACGCCGCAGGCGAGCAGCTTCTTACACGCATCCAACGCCGCCTGCGCGGGCAGCTTGTCTGCAAGGGAGTAGGCAAAAGTTGAGCCAAAGTTGAGCCAGGACATTACTCGGACACGGAGACGGAGACGGAGACTTACCCACGTAGTTGCCAATGAAGGCGATGCCCGTGCCGTTCGCATTGTAGCCGTAGGTGTGAGCGCCAGCGATGCCCCAGCCGGTGCCCTCATAGACGATGCCGTCGTTGCCAATAAGAAAGCTGCGCAGGGGCTTGAGTGAGCCGAAAAAAAATAAAAGACCTGAACTGCAAACTCACTTGTAGCCAATGTCGTGGTAGTCCAGCTGCGTCTGGTGATAGCTCTGCATGCCCTGCAGCAGCTCGGCGCACTGCACAAAGCCGGCGCACTCGCCGGTGACCGTGTGATGGATGACCACGAAGCGGACGGGCCGCACCTGGTAGTTGATGCCGCGCGCCGGCTTGCCGCCCCATTGCCGCTTCAGCTTCGTCTGCGGGCAGTCGGCGCCCTTCTTGCGCCCCTTCTTCCCACCCGCCGCCAGCGACGCCATCAACACCAAACAGACGACGAGCAACAGCATCAAACGGGACATCTTCTCTGCGTTCTGCTCGGCGCCGGCTATGTTTGGGTACTGCCCGCCGGATCAGTCGCAACCGCTTCTTATCGCATGCACACGCCTCGTCCCAAGTGACGTAAATGCCGACGAGCGGGCGGTGGGAGCGTGGGGAGCAGGGGGAGCGGGGGCAGCAGGGGGGCAGCGCTACAGAAACAAGTTTTAATCTATAATTCGTCTCATACTCTGCCAGCGGATGCTACAGAAAATATGATCCAATATGCAACGCATACAAATGCTACACACCTTTCAATTAATAGGTTGAAAAGCGACTGCTTGATTATGAGAGCAGTGACTCTTAAACTGTAACGCCAACGCGACTGCTTGATAACGAGCGCAGTGGCTCTTAAACTGTAAACCCCCAATTCTGTACACTTTTGCGGCTTGATCTTGGGAGGCTATCAATCCACCTGCTAACTAGCAGGGCGCCTACTCTGAAACTGTAAGAAAAGTGACTCTCAAACTGTATTTTTAAGGCACTGCCTTTCCAACTGTAAGATTGGAAAATAGACATTGTTGCGTGAATCCAAGTATGTAAAGCGCGATGTTAAGTGAAGGCTTTTAGTAGGTCGACTGCAAGAAAAGTGGCTCCAAAACTGTAGCATTAAAGCGGCGCCTTTCCAACTGTAACTTTGGCAAATATACATTTTTGAGTTGATCTTAATATTTTCAATCTACGGAGGTTTTCGAGCCGCTCAAGGCCTCTTACTCTTACTTTAAAACTGGAAGAATAGTTCCTGTAAAACTGTAGCCTACAAGCGGTGGCTTCCCAACTGTTACGTTTTATATCCACATATACCCAGAACGAGTTTGTCAACTTTGGCTTTTGTCTCTATCTAATCGACGGATAGAGAATATTTCACCTTATGAATACCGCCCGCATTCCCTCACTCTTAAAGCTAGAGGTAGATATACAATACTTCTGGATTTGAACCAGCTTCTTGGTTCAAACCTTAAAATATTGTTTTAAACAAATATGATGATAAAAACCTTGTGAAACTTGGATTTGCGCTCCATTGTCATAAAAGCTAGATATAACTACTTCTCGATTTGAACCAGCTTTTTGGTTCAAACCTTATCTTACTTTACATATTTATTTTGATTGCGCTTTGGTATGCACAAATTATTGCATTTCTGTAAAATTTTATAGAGATCGGACTATAAGCACCGAAGTTGAGCAAAATTGCATTTTCTCATAGTTGGATGGAAATAAATAAATAAATAATTTGTGCGTGTAAGTACAGAAGGAAGCTGAGCTAGAGTATCTGCTAGTCGAGCATTCTGATTAGGAAACTCTTATTTGTTTATATTTTGAATATTCATATTTAAAAAATTAGTTTTTCTAGGCTTCTCACATATGTGCGAGCCAAATTTTGCCAGAGTCCAGAGCACTTTATTATACATTTTGTTTTCCTCTTAAAAATCGGACAATATAAATATCACATATCATCAATATACATATATATATATATAGAAAACATTTGTGGCAGTATATATATATATATATATATACTACCACAAATGTGTTCTCTAAGAAAAATCTTGTGGCTTAACATTTGTATCAACTTTTATGCCTTATATCGTGCAGGGTATTTAATCTTCCGCATGTCGCTTTATCTTTTTTTAGTTTATCTTAATGTTTTGCGAATTTAGTCCGGGAGTCCCAATTCAGCGGCTTCTGTAAGAATTGTGATGAGTGTTTTTTTTTTCACTCAATCATGAGTCATTCCAAAGCCTGCACTCGAACAGGTTTCCAGCATTTTCGATAGTAAAAACACTAAAAAAAAACACTCAGAATCATTTGCGATCAAATGGATTTATTCCGAAAAATACACTCAGAGAAAAACGAGCTTTTACGTTCCAGTTTGACCGGAAAGTTTTCACCTTCAAATGTGAAATATTCTTAATTTTAAAAGTAGATATAAAAACAACAAAGACAAGTTTTCTACAGGCTGGAATATACCCTGCAGCGCTTAGCTAGCTTCTAGCTGCCGTCTACAGCAGCTGAGCTTCTTCTTCCCTTGGCCCTAGCTCATGCATGGAATATGCATTCTTCATTAACTTCGTTATTTATAGTTCAATCCTTATGAAATTTTCAGGGCTTGAATATGGCATAAAAAAGTGTGTACATACCAAAGCACAAGGCTCTATCCTTAAGACTAATGTTTTTTCTTATTTAAATAGGGAACAGGGGAGTTATTCAAGAAATGAACTATTTTCAATTTGTGTATTCTCTGCGAGAAGCTACATTACAGGTTTGATGCAAATCGCGCTAATAGTTCTCGAGATATGCGGCAAAAACGATGTCTCAAAATCGATATATATCGATAATATGTAAAGGGCAGGTAATATTGAAAGCACATAGTTAACTTGTTCTGTTAGTTACATATGAGAATATATATTTCAAATTTTGAGTCTCTAGCTCTTGTAGTTTCCGAGACCGATCAGGAATATTTACAGCTTCTGGGGTCGGAGACGCTACGATTTGTCCTTTACATATATTTGCACAAAAAAAATACTTGGTTACTTGTAATTAGCGCCAAGCGTCTTTAGACATATACGTGTACAATATTCTTTAGATTGATAACCCTATTCAAATATTTGTTGTTAGGAACATTCCTGGAATCAGAATTCCAATCGCCAAAAAAAATTTGAGCCGCGTTTTGGCAACGTTTTTACTCGATTTGAGTACACAATGTTTGACATTTCTCTCAGAGTGCATCAATCATGTTGAATAATGATATACAATGGGTTGAATATATGAAGTTGCATCATCAAATTAATTTTTCGAGTCGCATTCATCAGTTCAGGAAGTATCGAAACAAAAGGTTGCATGACAACAAGTACGAAAATATGTTTCAGTCTTTACGCCTACAAACTGTATAAAGTCAACTACAAGACTGGTAATAAATTTTTTAAAGATTCCTTTTGTTATATTTCGAATTCCCGCCTAGTCAACAAATCTGGATGCATAGGTTGGAAAACGTATCCCTACTTCACATAAGAACTTGAGCTGTATTTCTACCAAGTCTTAAACCGAATTTAGCAAGATTTGTTATTTACGGCATAGCTGAGATTACAGATTACAGTTTAACATCTACACTGCTTCTGGATTTGAACCAGCTGCTTGGTTCAAACCTTAACTTATTTCACATAATATTATTTTAAACATATATTAAGAGGGACATCTATTGGAACTTGGACTTGCGCTCCATTGTCAGTCGCAAGATAACAGATTACAGTTTAACATCTACACTTCTTCTGGATTTGAACCAGCTGCTTGGTTCAAACCTTAACTTATTTCACATACAATTATTTTGAACATATGTGAACTTTATTGGAACTTGGATTTGCGCTCCATTGTCAGACGCAAGATCTCTCAGCGAGCTTGCTTTTCTCTCTCTCTCTCTCTCTCTTTCTCTCTCTCTCTCTCATTTTCCCTCTCTTACTCCCTCGCTCACACTCTTTCTCGCTACCTCGCCCACCCTCCCTCTCTGTCGCCGTGTAACCCTTGGCAATTGCGAGGCACTCATGAGACAATCCAATCCTGCGCAACACCTGTGCGAGAGGCAGCTCGACAGGCTGTCTACGACAGGGTGTCCGCTCTGCAGGCGCGATTAGACGCTTCAATGGCCGCCCCGCCGCCCCGCCGCCCCGCCGCCCCGTCCCGTCGACATGTCGTCGAATTGGCAATGGGCTATAACGGGGACTGGGCCTCTGAGGGACGGCAGGCAGCAGGCACGGGCACATGTTCGATTATGGCCAAAACGCGACCGAGCAGAACCAGAGAGAACTTAGCCCGGATCGTTGGCGGTGCCCCGACTGCACGATACTCTGTTCGCCAGCGTGAGAACAGCTCGAAACTGGTTGAAAAGCGACTGCTCGATTGTGAGAGCAGTGGCTCTCAAACTGTTAACCCCAAGTCAGCCGATGTGAGGAGGCTATCAATTAGGCCTGCTAACTAGCAGGGCTCTTGCTTTAAAGCTGTAAGGAAAGTGGTTCTCCAACTGTATTTATAAGGCCTCCTCTCCAACTGTAAGATTGGAAAATAAACATTGTTGTGTGAATCCAAGTATGAAAAGCGCGATGTTAAGTGGATGCTTTTAGTAGGTCGACTGCAAGAAAAGTGGTTCCAAAACTGTAGCATTAAAGCGGCGCCTTTCCAACTGTAACTTTGGCAAATATACATACTTGCAAATTTCTAAATATGTTCGGTTTAATCTAAGGAGGTTTTGGAGCCATTGATGGACTCTTAGTTTTAAACTGCAAAAATAGTTCCTGTAAAACTGTAGCTTTAAGGCGGTGCCTTTCCAACTGTAACTTTTGCAAATATACATATTTGCAAATTTATAAATATTTTCAGCATAATCTAAAGAATTAGGTTTTGGAGCCATTGAGGGACTCTTACTTTTAAACTTCAAAAATAGTTCCTGTAAAACTGTAGCGTTAAGGCGGTTCCTTTCCAACTGTAACTTTAGAAAAAACATGTTTGCGCAGATCTAAATATTTTCGGCTCGATCTAAGGGGTGAGATATAAGAAGGCCTGGTAAATTCACGGAATCTAACCCTGTGCGAATAATACCTTTAAAAGTGTAAATCCAAGGCTGTGCCTGTAAAACTGTAACATTTGGAAAATATCGATTATTATGTGAATCTGAATTGCTTTGCCCCGATATTGAGAAGCTATCAGCAGACAGCTTTTGGAGACACAAGCTCCAAAACTGTGCAAGCAGCGGCGCTCAAACTGTAACCTTAACGAAATGCCTGTTCAACTGTGTCTCACGAAGAGACATTTGCCTCGATCTTAAGAGGAGTTTAACTATAGTCTGCTTGCAATGCTTTCGAGCAGCTGTTCTAAAACTGTAAGAATCAAAAAGAGTTGCTCTAAAACTGTAAAAGCTGTAAATGTTACACACAAATTGAACGGACAGTCGAACGGACGGGCGGACGGACGAATATACCCCATTGAACTATTGCGTACAGGGTAAAGTAAAGAGCGCGCGCGCTTTGAGTATTGTTAAAAGGTCGTGGGCCCGACCCGCGGCTTGGGTCGGGGGTCATCGATAGCTGCTTCGCTTGACTGAGTGCGCAAGGGTAATGAGAGGCGCGGCCCTGAGCAGGCGCAGGCCACGGCTGCTGCTGCTGCTACGGCTGCTACTGCTGCTGGCAGTATCGCAGAGGCTCTGCTGTCAGCTCGTTGCTCCTGGCCAGGAAAAAGAAAACAAAAAAAAAGAGGTCCGACAATCGCAAACGCAATCGCCCAGCCGCATTCCGTGGCCAGTCGCAGCGCGAGACGGAATCCAGCGCGGAGTTTTCACAGTTGCTAGTTGCTGCTCCTCATCCTGCTCCTTCGCCTGCTCCTGCTCTAGAGCTCTTCTTTTTTTTGTTTGTTCTGTGTGTGTGTGACGTGAAAATCAAGGCGAAAACAAATTCGGAAATATTTTTGAGCAAATATGATTGTCAATATGCCCGTCAATGGGCCGAACAGCAGCGCGGCTCAGTCGCATCCCAGTGCCAGCAGCAACAACAACAACAACAACAACAACAACTGCAACAACAACAACAGCAACTGCAACAACAACAACAACTGCAACTCGCTGCAATCGCCGTGCGAATTCAATTACCTGAAACGCAAATACGAGACGCAGCTGGAGCAGCAGCCGCTGGAGCCGTACGATCAGCTCGCGGCAAATTCGTGGAAGAAGCGTCATCTCGACTACGACGCCGGCGGCGACATGTGCTTCCAGCTGCAGCTGGACACGAGCAGCGCAGCCACATCGAGCGGCGCCGCCTCCTTCATCAACGATCTGTTCGCCTACGACAGCAGCCTCCTGGTGCCCGCCGCCTCCTACTGTGCGCCGCCCAGTGCCCCGCTGGAGGCCGATGCCGGCGGCTGGCAGACGGGCGAGCTGCTCGAGCTGGATCATCGCTACAATTCCGGACTGCAGGCGGAGTTCTCCCAGCTGAATGCGACGCTGCCGCCGCCGCCACCGCCGCCGCCGCAGCAACAGGAGCTGCAACCACAGCAGCAGGATCAGAGACAGCAGCAGCAGCAGCAGCATCAGCAGCTGGAACTGGTGTCCAGTGCCAGCTTTTTGGTGCCCATTCCGCAGAAGACACAGCCGGCCCAGGTCGGCTGTCGGGCCGTGGCTTGTGGCAGACGCTCTTCGCCGGCGGCCAGCGAATCGGAGCCGGATTTCGAGGACAAGAATCTGTCCTGGCTGTTGAATTTCAAGTTCGATGAGTTTCCGCATCTGTCGCCGGATGTTGGCGGCGTTGCCCGGCTGGGCAATGGACCCGGTGTTGGCCTGGAGGCGGCCACGCCCACAGCGACTGCTCACATGTCGAACGCATCGCCCTGCAGCTCGACCTCACCCGCATCCGCATCCGCAAGCACATCCAACTCGAGCCAGTCGCTCAGCTGCCACACAACGCAGCTGGAGCCGCGCGGACGCTGCTCCCCCAAGAGCTGCACATCCCCGTCAAACACAACGACAGCAACAGGAGCAACAGGAGCAACAACAACAATAACCACACCGACCAGAACTGGCCGCAAGTTCGAGGAGCTGGTCATGGAGGTCACCTCCGAGATGGATGGCAACGATATGATTGTGGCCGAGCACGTCGTCATCGAGGATACAACGTCCAAGGCGTAAGTACGAGAGCTGGCCCAGTCAGCGGAAGACATCTCAGAATAATATAAGACCTTTCGGAAAGCATATTCCATCATATTCCATAACTCCAGCAAAGCTCTAGCACCCCAAACATCTTGACTTTAGGACTTGGAACAAGCGGCAAAAGTATTCCTTCAAAAGTATTCCTTCCTCTCAGTTGAGAGACTTAGGTCATAATCCGTTGAGATAATAGATCACATCATCTTTCATATCATATTACTGAACTCCTACGAAGAACACTCCAACAATCCTCCATATTATACAGAGCTTTAGGAATTGGAGTTGCAATCCTGTTCCCCAATTTATGTGAAGGACTTGGGACCATATCTGTAGGCAACATCCGAGCTGCGGGAGTATTCCTTCCTCTCAGTTGAGAGACTTAGGTCATAATCCGTTGAGATAATAGATCACAGCATCTTTAATATCATATTACCCAACTCCTACGAAGAACACTCCAACAATCCTTAATATTATACAGAGCTTTAGAAATTGGAGTTGTTATCATGTTCCTGAATTCATGTGAAGGACTTGGGACTTGGACAAAAGTATTCCTTTAAGAAAAATCTCAGTTAACAGGACTTAGATATCTGCTCTCCGGAAACCTAATCTAGATCAATTCATCTTTCCCTGCGAATAACAATCCAAACTCAACATTAGGAATTGCACTAAGTTATTTTGAGGTTTTTATTTATCTTTAGGCAACATCCGAGCAAGTAAGGAAGAGTAAGGAAGAGCAAGGAAAAACACTTCCACGGTCAAGCTACTGCAATCAGTTTAGATCCAAGATTAAAGATCATTAATGAATAAAACTCCATCAGAGTAATTGCAATCCTCTATATTAAACTTGAACTTAGGAAGTGAACTATAGGCAACATCCGAGTTCCTTGAAGAGAGATCTCATCTTGGGAAACCTAGATATCTGATCCGCTTAGATACTATTTCAAAGGTTATATGTATATTTCCGATTTTCTGCGAAAAACACTTCATCAGAGTACTGAAAATTCACTTTACTTAACTTGACATTAGTCATTGGGTTATGTTATTTATCTGCAAACGACATCCAATCATTATTCCCATTGATCCGTGATATTCCTTTCTTGAAACTAGACCTCAGATGCCGCCAAAGGAGCATATTTAGGAAAGCAAAAGAAAACGAACTCAACCAAAATAGATCTCGCACGCAAATGTCGCAAATATTTCCTTATATTGAACCCCCTTAAGGGATTGATTTCTCGACGTTTCCCAACTCTTTTATGTGACTTATGTGGGGTTTAATTGAATATAATATCCCAGATTGGACAAAATTTCAACTATTTCAAACAGTTGAGCTATTTTCCAGTTCCTTGAACTTTTTCGTAATTGAGACCTTGATTGTTTATTGTTATATCAGATTTACGTTTTCCAGCCAAGTTAGCCGTTTATTAATTTTTGTTTACGCATTTCCTAACTTGTTCAGCAATTGCTTAGTGAAGTTTAATGTCCTAAGTCTGGACTTGATTGTCAAAGTACAAGTCTTCAGATCTCTTTCGAAGTATTTTTTTAACATTTGTAATAAATAATAAAACATTTGTAATAATAAGTACTTCCGGAATTTCCTAAGAATATTACAAAGTTAGTGTATAATACTTCGGGCTTATCCGAGGAATAATACAAAATAATAAATAAATATTTGGGGCTTATCCCAGGAATAATAAATAAATAATAAATAAATACTTCGGGCTTATCCCAGGAATATTAAATAAATAATAAGCAAATACTTTGGGGTTAATCCCAGGTATAATAAATAAATAATAAATAAATACTTCGGGTTTATCCCAGGAATATTAAATAAATAATAAATAAATACTTCTAGTTTTTCCCAGGAATAATAAATAAATAATAAATAAATACTTCGGGCTTATCCCAGGAATAATAAATAAATACTTTGGGTTTTTCCCAGGAATAATAAATAATTCGATTATCTTAGAATAATATATTTTAGACTTCGGCTCGTAGCTAGGTTCAAGGAATCAAATATTTTAAATAGAGAAAAATTAGCTGGCAGCGAAAGTACTCAAAGTTCCGTCAAGACAATTTCGAGGATTGCAAGTTTTGATTTTTCCCCAAATACTTGCGAGATTTCGCTTAGAAATTTCTGTATTTAAATGAGAGCTTTGCAAGCTGGATAAGGTTTAACATTTAGTTTATACATATATAGAACGCAACTCCATTTTAATAAATATTTATTTGACGTATTTTTTGTCTCTCTTCTGCTCTCTCGCTCGCGCTCTTGTGCGATGGGGCGCCAATCGATGTGGCTGAACGTGGCCACCCGCAACCAACCCACCAACGAACCAACCACCGCAAAACAAGCAGGCCAAAGAAACCACCGTTTACATACACGGAACTCATCGAATACGCCCTCGAGGACAAGGGTGAGCTGACGGTGTCGGGCATATACCAATGGATATCGTAAGTACTCGCTAACATCCACGATTCCAGCCAGTCGAGCCAGCCCCGCTCCACCCGCTTCCTAGTCAAAGCCCTTCCACCCGCAGCCCGAACGACTTGGCTTTGATGGGGGTGGAAAAGCATTTGCTGCTGTGTGTGTGTGTGTGTGTGTGGGGGGTAGCAGTTGTGCAGGTGTGTGTGTGCAGGTGTGTGTGCAGGTGTGTGTGCGGGGTGGGGGATGTGGCAATGCCGGATGCAATTAAACAAATCTCAAGCATTTCTTTGCGCATTCCCGTTGGCCACTTTTTTTTTAGCTTCCTCTTCTGCTGGCCTCTATTTCATTTATGTTTGGCTAACAACCGACAACAACAACAACAAATAGAAAGCTAAAAACTTGCCAGTTCCAATAATTTATTACCTGTTAAAATTCTTGGCAAGTTCTTTGTTCTTTTTTTGTTGCCATTTTATTATTGTACTTTTTGTGTCTTTGCATTCGCATTCGTTTTAATTCTAAAAGAAGCAGTTTTTGTTGTTGTTGTTGTTGTTCAACAAGTTGTCCCATATATCAAGATTTCGACGCTTTACGCCTAGGATTAGGCATAAACATATAAATGTCGATATTATATAATGCGGGAGTTGCTAAATGGAGGCATTCAAAATGTATTCACTTTTAATTACAGCCGAGTCGATCTAGCCATGTCCGTCCGTCCGTCCGTCTATCCGTCCGTCTGTCCGTCCGTCTGTCCGTATGCATGAACGCAAGGATCTCAGACCCTATAAGAGCTAGAGACTTGAAATTTTAGCTTCAGGTCCTCCTAGTCCCCGCGCAGATCGAGTTTGTTTCCGATATTCGATAACTTGCTCCGTTTCCAAGTAATCGATATCGAAATCCTGTTTTTTTCTTAGCAATTTTGGTAAATAATAACCTATCGCCTGTTGGAAGGGTATCCCCTAGTCGGGAGCTCCCGACTAGAACCTCTTACCTGTTTCTCTTCTATTTATTGCAATTTATCTTAACCTTAAGGCAAAAGTTCTTAGATGTATTGTAATTTTTTTTTATGGATCAGGAAAAAGGTTTTATATTTTATCTCTTGCATAATTAAAATGTGTCTTTCGTTGCGTCATATGTGGGGTAAAAGAAAGTGAGGTTATCATCGGCACGCCGAAGTCTTAATACCCTTCTAGACATTTGCCTTTGGGCTTTGCAGATATGTGAGCAGAGAGAAAGAAGCTCGTGCATGCTGAGCTTGAGAAAAATGTCTTGCAAAACCGAATATTTTGTCATACAAAAACTCTCGTGCACGTTAAGACGGGGTTTCGGGGAATTCCACCCGCATGTGTGGAAAAATCGCGAAAAACGATTGTATGAAAGTTTTTTGTTTACCGTCCGATCGAATTAGAAATTATTTTCAAAGATCTGTGTTCAAATTCATTTGAGGCGCGTTTCACACTTTTCGTAAAATCCATCCCTCCTTGGTGGAAATGGGGGTCAAATATTTGATGGGTGACGTTTCATATTCAAATTTATTTCCAAAGATCTACACGAAAAATCATTTGAGACGTGTTTCCTCTGTGGAAAACGCGATTCAAACTAATTTTCAAAGATCTTTGTGCGGGTCAAAGGTTTAATAAACGAAAGTTCAGCTTCGAGATTTTCACCAAGATTCTCTTCCAGCTCGGATTCTTTATTCGATGCATTTGAAACATATTTGTAGAAAGAAGTGGAAAACTAGATGGGAAGATTTAAACGGGCGTGTTATTAGTGGAAAGGTTATATCGAAAATGTTTAGATCAAAAAGTTCCACGGGCAAGGCCGGGCAATACGCGCTAGTCTATACATATATATATATAAAAAAAAATATATACATATAAAAAAAAATTATGTTCTTTGCTAAAAAAAAACATTTTTTATTTATCAAGATATCTTGACCAAAACTATATATATATATATATATATATATAGATATATATATATATATATATATATATATATATAGCATAGTTCTGGTCAAGATACCTTGATAAATAAAAAATGTTTTTTTTTTAACAAAGAACATAATTTTCTTCTGATCATTTCTATGTCAGCTTTATGATATAGTTGTCCGATCCGATCCTATGAGCTGCCTGCAACAGAAAGACGAACCTATGTAAAGTAAATTTTCAAGATGTTAGCTTTAAGAATGAGAATGGACTCGGCTATTAATGCTGATCTATATGTATATATATTTACTTTAGGGGTTCGGAGATTCCTGCTTCTATGCATTTCACAATTCATGACAAAACTATAATATCCTCTACAAGGGTTTAAAAGTAAGGTTTATTTCGCACTTCGATTCGTTCGAAAATATGTTGGATATCTGGGTTTGAACCGGCGTGATTCAAACCCGTTTTGCAACATATATGTATTCCAATCTCCCAGTTACGTCCTGAAGCTACCTTTAAATACTATTGCCATCAATGTGCAAAGGGTAAAGAAAAAACGAGTAGATTCTTTTGGGATCATTTGCATTCGCTGTGCTGAAATTCCTTCAATTCGAAGTGCATAATTTTCGTTGTGGCTCGAGAACTTTTAATTGGAAATGCATATTCGTTTCGTTTTACCGACTGTCTCGGTTCCATTTGCCTCCCCCCCCCCCCCTGCCACCCTTTTCGAAGGGGGTCACAAGAAACTGGGAAAAGCCCCAAAGGAACTTTCCATATACCCATGTATCTACATCAGTTTGACGACAATAATAAAAAACTTTTAACACATTTTTCAAGGTTCATTAATTTACCCCCTGCCACCTGCCACCCACTCCCCTCTCCCAAGAAGGAGGGGTGAGGGGGGTGGAAAAATTGTCAAAGTTGTAGGCCTAGTCGCAGCCCACGCAACGACGCTAGCTTGTGGCAGGCGCAGGGAGGAGGGGGAGGGGGGCGGAGAAGGAATCACTGTAAATATTTGAAGCCACAGCGAAAATGTTGCGTGTAAATATCCTATATATGTTAATGTATATAGAGACCCCGGCCCCGCCCCCATATGCCTGGCCCTGCGCCCTGCGCCCTGCCTCAGCCCCAGCAATTGATGACATTTGCCCATCAGCTGCCGCGGATTGGGACACGGGCCGCAGCTCGGGCAACCTGTTCATTAAATGTAATGAGCCAGCAGACCGACCAAATCTACCCTGTCCTATCCACAACACCCTCCCACCCCTGCCCCTGCCCCCTCATAGAGTCGCCTCCCTCGCGCCTGCTTAGTGAACTTATTTTTTTTTTGGGAAGTTTTCATTAACCATTCACAAATTTACTTTGTGGGCGCCAGCAAATAGGCTGGGCACGGGCGCGGCTTGGAGCTGGGTGGGTTAGCAAGAAAGAGAGAGAGAGAGAGGGGGGGGGGGGGTTGTCGAGGGATTGGCGCACAGCGAAGGGCTGCAATCGCCAGGGACGCGTTCAAGGCAAAAAAGAAAAAAAAAAGGCGCCTGCGCAAACATTGCAGCAGCTCGCCCACGCGACCTCTGTGCATGTATGTGTGTGTGCGTGTGTGTGTGTGTGTGTGTGGCAATTGCCCATGAAATGTATATACACACACACACACACATGCACATGCACATGTGTGCCTAGTATAATTATTAATTGCCGGGGTTGGCCGTTTGCCGCCTTTTAGGGCCTGCTTCGACTCTTTTTCCGGCCTTTCTACACCTTTTACACGCCTGAATGCATCAGGATCAGGTGTTTGACAAGCGCAACTCGGCGCACAATTTCCAGCAATTACTCGGTCAACCCATTAACCAGGTCCCAGCACCAGCTCGAGTCCGAGACGGGGCTGCTCTTCCGGTCAATTTGAATTGCATATTGAGTGTTTATTGGATGCGGATCATGGCTCATTGCACAGGACTCAGATAGCAGGGTGCAGGGCGAAGGGGGAGGGGGGAGGGTGAGGGGTGAAGGGTGCACCAGGCAGGACACGGTGTGCAGGATCTGGAACGGGAAAAAGGTTCCCACTTCCCCGAGAAATACCTGAATCCAATCAGAATATTGCCAAGCAAGAGAGAGTTCGGTTTTAGCTGAAAGATAAGAGAGCAGCCAGATCGGATATCTTCGGCACACCGAAGCGAAGATACCCTAGTCGAAATTTATATGCGCTTGGAGATATGTGAGGCGGCTTGTGAAGCTCGTTATTGAAGATTTCGTTGTAGAAGCAAACAAATTCTTAACACAGAAACTCTTGCAGATTCTTCGTATAGCTGTCAAAAAGGAAGTCTAATTGAAATACCTGTACGAGAAATTTCTTAGTTTCCCTAACTCTTATTCACTTTTAACTTATTTGGAACATCTTTTTAATATATATATTATATAGTATACCCAATCATATATATATCACAGCATATCATATAGTATATCATATTATATATATCACATCATATCATAAATAACCATATCATATGGATAAATGTAAAATGTTCTGTCTCTTGAAATTGGAATTGAAATCTTTGCTTAGGGCTTATTTATCATATACTATATATAATAGCATATCATATAAATCTTAGCATAAGTTTTCGGTTAGATAAATGTTCTGTCTCTTGAAACAAAATCTTCTTAACATAGGACTTGTATATTCTATAGTATATCATATAATATCATATCATATCATATATCATATCATATCATATCATATCATATCATATCATATCATATCATATCATATCATATCATATCATATCATATCATATCATATCATATCATATCATATCATATCATATATAATATCATATAATATCATATCATATCATATCATATCATATCATATCATATCATATCATATCATATCATATCATATCATATCATATCATATCATATCATATCATATCATATCATATCATATCATATCATATCATATCATATCATATCATATCATATCATATCATATCATATCATATCATATCATATCATATATAATATCATATCATATCATATCATATCATATCATATCATATCATATCATATCATATCATATCATATCATATCATATCATATCATATCATATCACATCACATCACATCACATCATATCATATCATATCATATCATATCATATCATATCATATCATATCATATCATATCATATCATATCATATCATATCATATCATATCATATCATATCATATCATATCATATCATATCATATCATATCATATCATATCATATCATATCATATCATATCATATCATATCATATCATATCATATCATATCATATCATATCATATCATATCATATCATATCATATCATATCATATCATATCATATCATATCATATCATATCATATCATATCATATCATATCATATCATATCATATCATATCATATCATATATAATATCATATCATATCATATCATATCATATCATATCATATCATATCATATCATATCATATCACATCACATCACATCACATCACATCACATCACATCACATCATATCATATCATATCATATCATATCATATCATATCATATCATATCATATCATATCATATCATATCATATCATATCATATCATATCATATCATATCATATCATATCATATCATATCATATCATATCATATCATATCATATCATATCATATCATATCATATCATATCATATCATATCATATCATATCATATCATATCATATCATATCATATCATATCATATCATATCATATCATATCATATCATATCATATCATATCATATCATATCATATCATATCATATCATATCATATCATATCATATCATATCATATCATATCATATCATATCATATCATATCATATCATATCATATCATATCATATATAATATCATATCATATCATATCATATCATATCATATCATATCATATCATATCATATCATATCATATCATATCATATCACATCACATCACATCACATCACATCATATCATATCATATCATATCATATCATATCATATCATATCATATCATATCATATCATATCATATCATATCATATCATATCATATCATATCATATCATATCATATCATATCATATCATATCATATCATATCATATCATATCATATCATATCATATCATATCATATCATATCATATCATATCATATCATATCATATCATATCATATCATATCATATCATATCATATCATATCATATCATATCATATCATATCATATCATATCATATCATATCATATCATATCATATCATATCATATCATATCATATCATATCATATCATATCATATCATATCATATCATATCATATCATATCATATCATATCATATCATATCATATCATATCATATCATATCATATCATATCATATCATATCATATCATATCATATCATATCATATCATATCATATCATATCATATCATATCATATCATATCATATCATATCATATCATATCATATCATATCATATCATATCATATCATATCATATCATATCATATCATATCATATCATATCATATCATATCATATCATATCATATCATATATTATATCATATCATATCATATCATATCATATCATATCATATCATATCATATCATATACTATATCATATAGTATACCAAATCATATATATCATATCTTATCATCTAGTGTATCATATCATATAAATTTTGTATGGATAAATGTAAAATGTTTTGTCTCTTGAAATTGGAATTGAAAATCTTTGCAAATCTTCTCAACGTATGACTCCTATATTTTATATATAATAGCATATCATATTATAAACCATATCATATATATCTTAGCATAAATTTTTGTTTAGATAAATGTCTCTAGAAAATATCTTCACCAATCTTTGCAAAATCTTCTTAACGTATATACCTTCACCAAACTTTGCAAAGACGAGCTCCATTATTCGCCCAGCATATCTGCCAAATCCTAAGTCTTATGTCCAAAAGGGCATTTAAAAGTCGACGTTCACTTTTCTTGAATAGAATTTGAATTCTAACAATAAGAATTGAAAGTTATTTACCATTAAGAGCCTCCATAGTTTTCCCCCCGAACATCAGAGCCTACGATCCTTTCTTATATGTCTATTTATAATCCTCTTCGAATCTATAATCGCATTCGTTCCATATCGAAATCTTTATCGAAATGCATAAAACTGACAAATAAGATTTGCTTCTCTGATTGTGGAGGACATCTTAAATGGGCAGCAGGCAGCAGAGTCTGTCTCTTGTTCTGGCTTCTGGGTTTTGGTGGGCGTGGCCAGTTACGCCCCATTCGCTATTTAAAAAGTTTTCTTGAGTTTTTGAAGCAAAGCGCAGGCAACTTCTTTGGCAGCCATAAATCCATAAATTTTGCACATTTTGGCTACTGCGACTTGGTTGAAACGGGCGGGGGCGGGGGCGGGGGCGGGGTCGCAACAATTTATGAACTGAGCTGCAATACATTTATATAAATATAAATGTGAATATATATTTATATGTGTGTGTGTGTGTGAAACGAGGAGAGGAAGGAGGAGAAATGAGCTCGAAACAAACCGCCAGAGAAGTAGTTGCCCAGTCTGGGGTATCGGTTGCCCAAGCGGCGAGGAGCTCCTGGGCGCCATGTCAAAAAATATGTAAATGTGTGAATGAGAGTGTGTGTGTGTGTCTGTGTGTGTGTGTGTGTGTTTCGGCTTGCGTGCCAGGCACGCCCAGACACGGCACGGGCAGCCAACCAACCAGGCAGCCAGTCCAAGCGACCAGCTACAGCGCCAGCCTATCAGACAGAATGCTTTATAAAGCCTCTGGCACGGACCCCGTCCAAAGGCAACTGCCGCACCCGTACCCACACCCGCACCCGTACCCGGACCCGCACCCGTACCCGGGCAACTCAAATTCAAACTTAATTTACGGTGCCAGCAGGCCCTGGGCTGGACAGCAGGCAATGGGCGGCGCGTAGCTGACAGTTGGCCTAAGCCAGGCAGCCAGATACTCCCCCCCCCCCCTTTCCCTCCTCCACCCACTCATACCAGCCCACAGGCGCCTGACAGTCCGGCTGCCTGTTCGACCACACGCATTATTTGAGAGACCAAAATCGAAATCGAGACAACAACAAAAAATATATATAAAATAAAACTGACAATTCGAGAGGCCCAAATCGAGTTGATTCTATAAAATACCTGTTATTTTTGAGCGAGGGGGGGGGGGGGGGGAGGGGTGCGGGGCCTGCGCCCGATGCCGTGTGTTTCGACAATTTGATTCGAGGCCCAAAAGCTGAAGGCGAATGCGAATGTGAATGTGAATGGGAGCTCAGTCATTCAATTCATTGACAATGATGACAATGTTGATAGTGGATATTTGATTTTATTTTCTTCAGCCCAACCCCCCCACCCCCCAAACCCCTCCCCCTTCCCCACAACCAACCCCGCCGCGACCCGCCCACGCTGTGAGCACAATTCGACAAGTGCGAGAGAGACAGAGAGAGAGAGAGAGAGAAAGAGAAGAAGTCATACGCATAGTCGGATTTGATCGACTAGAAGATACCCTTCTAGCTTCCTTCTTTACGCAACACCTTACTTTACTTCCCTTAGATGCAAGCCAAAAATGCTAAATAGATTCCCGATGAACTTCGGAGCTTACAGTCTGAGCCTCAGGAAATTCTCAGGCACAATATGTGTTTCCCTTACGAGAACCTACAGTATTAAGCTCTTATAACGCTTAGAACCAAGTCTCATAATCGATAATTATCGAAAGAAATGTTGACAGTGGAATTAGGTTATTACGAAAAACGTCCAAGCGACATATTTCACATTCGCAAAAAATTTAAGAAATGTTGTCAGTGGAATTAGGTTATTAGGGAAAACGTACAAGCGACATATTTCACATTCGCAAAAAAATTAAGAAATGTTGACAGTGGAATTAGGTTATTAGGGAAAACGTTCAAGCGACATATTTCACATTCGCAAAAAATTTAAGAAATGTTGACAATGGAATAAGGTTATTAGGGAAAACGTACAAGCGACATATTTCACATTCGCAAAAAATTTAAGAAATGTTGACAGTGGAATTAGGTTATTACGGAAAACGTCCAAGCGACATATTTCACATTCGCAAAAAATTTAAGAAATGTTGACAGTGGAATTACGTTATTAGGGAAAACGTCCAAGCGACATATCTCACATTCGCAAAAAATTTAAGAAATGTTGACAGTGGAATTAGGTTATTACGGAAAACGTCCAAGCGACATATTTCACATTCGCAAACAATTTAAGAAATGTTGACAGTGGAATTAGGCTATTAGAGGAAAACGTACAAGCAACATATTTCACATTCGCAAAAAATTTAAGAAATGTTGACAGTGGAAATACGTTATTAGGGAAAACGTACAAGCGACATATTTTACATTCGCAAAAAATGTAAAAAATGTTGTCAGTGGAATTAGGCTATATGTTTTTTTTTTAATCTAGTCTGAGATCAAAACACACAGAAGGACGGATGAAAATGATCGACTCGTCTTCGAAAACAAATATGCATTTGGTTTTGTTTGTGTTGGGAGATGCTTCTGCCTGTCACATGCATTGGCACAAAACCCTTTTCGATGTGTGTACGAATGCTTTTGTGTATCACTGTCTAAACGCCCACAATAACGCCTATCGATTGGCCTGGGGCACCGAGTGCATGATTAAAGCATGCTAGACATGCAGCTCCATAAACTACACAACATCCAACTCCGGCGGGCACCCAATTCCCATTTTCCGTTTTCTATTTTCCGTATTTCGTATTTATAATTTTACAAGTACATTTGGGTGCTTCGCAGTGCCCACATTTCGGAGGGAGTCTAACAATAACTTAAACATGCCAAACATGAAGAAAACAAACCAATTTTGAACTTTGCACCAAAAATATCAAAGTTCCTGAGTATGTCTCTGTATGTCTCTGCAAATACCCTGTAATTTCTGAATTTCTTTTTGTTTTAATAAAACCTTCTAGCTAGTCCTAGCATATTATAACACAACAAAATAATCGCATGGATCTGTTAATAGCAAGTTAAAATCTTTGGAGAATGTGAAAGAAATCCGAATTTTGGGTCGATTTTTTCCAACTTTTTGGATTCAGTATCAAAATTCAAGCCACCAATCGGACCAATATGTTCCTCAACACATGAAGGATATTCAATTGATGGAGAAGTTATCGAAGAAAAAAAAGCTTGTTCTTCAGCTTATAACTACTCACTACTGTGAGATCGAAGGGAAGATAAACGTGTATAGACCAGGAAACATTCTTATCTACTTGATGGGATCAAAGATAGCTCCCCCATATGTTGAATCTCGATTTGTATCGATATAATCGATAACCTCTGAGATCGAGGAGAAGATAAACAAGTTTAGACCAGGAAACATTCTTTCAAATTTAATGGAATCCAAAATAGCTCCCCCATTTCTTGACTCTCTATATATGTATTGCCCGCCTCAATCTCTGAAAGATAGCTGCCCCTTCTCTTGACTCTCGATATATATCGATATTCTTGCTGCGTCGATCGCTGAGATCGAAGAGAAAAGAAACCAGCATAGATCAGGAAATATTCCTATCCAAGATACCTCCTTCATATTTTGACTCTCGATATGTATCGATATATTGCCTGCTTCTACCTCCGATAGGCAGCTACCCCTGCTCTTGACTATCGATATGTATCGATACTCTAATTACTTCAGCATCTGAGATCGAAGAGAAGACAGGCATGTATAGATCGGGAAACATTCCCATATACTTCATTTTCACATATTCAGCATGCCCTTTAAGCGGATATAGGGTATGATAACAAATAAAAAACTGTCAGCTAAATGTGTTACACACATATGAGGTTCTACCTCCGCCCGGCCGCAATGCCAAGTACCGAGTCGTATACGAAACCATTTATTACGAATTTCTGGCGTAAAATAGTGAACGCCAGGAGCCAGGAACCAGCTCAGAGCCGTGCCACATGATGAGGCTTCTAATCAAGTCCAAGCTGCATTCGCTCCGCTCCACTCAACCAATTTGAAGTGCCATCCTTTCGGGCGTGTGCCTCGGCTGATGCGTCATGACGTCTGCGTGGGCGGAGGGAAAGCCAATCTGAATGACAGTTATCACAGCGGGGCAGACGCGGGTCGGTCGTCGAAAGGGGGTGGGAAGGGGGGGAGGGGGGTCATTAAAGAGCTGCCTGACGCTGCCTTTCAACTTGAGCCAGACAAGCGTCAGGCCTGGAGCCCAGGCTTAGACTTATGCATTCCATTTCATTCCGTTCCAGTTCATTTATAAAAAAAAACGGAAGTAAATTTATATAGATATATATGTATATATAAATATATAAATATATATGGCTGTGTGTGGGGCATGCGGCCCACAATGGGCGCCTCGCGTGTTGAAATACAGAAAAAAAATTGTTGGATTGCTTTTTAGCTCGGAGTAGGAGTTGCCCGACGGAGCTCGAGGCGAAACAGAGAGATTGCTGCCAGGGAGCAGCAGTTAACCAATGACAATGCGCTGCTGCTGCTGCTGCTGCTGCGGGGGTTGTTTTCGGACCTGGCGCGTGTGCACCAACCCCCCCAACCCCCAACCCCCTCCCTCTCTCTCTCTCTGTGAAATACTTTCCATTTTGTTGCCCAGCCCGCCCCCAGCTGCTGCCCCCGGCCTGCGTTGGTGTCGCTCCTGCCCAGAGTGGGAGCGCGCTTGGCACGCGATGTCCCTTCCGGTCGACGTAGTTTCCTTTTACATATGCCCCGTGCCGGGGGTTGGCTTCAGCTGCAGTCACCTGCCCGCCAGCTACTCCATTTTTCTTCTTTCCTTTTTTTTTTTCTTTTCGCTCCACGTCCAAATCGCCTGTTCGTGACTGACTACAAAACGACGCATAATTTGTGCCACTGCCGCTGTCCGTGTCCCTGTCCGTGTCCCTGTCCGTGTCCGTGTTCCCGCCTCCTCCCACTTGCCCCATCGACCCTCCTGTCTGCCGCAGTGGCGTGCCATGACGTGTTCCATGTAAATTGCCTGCTTTGGCTCCGTATTCAAACTTAAATTGCAAGTGGTCAAAAAGTTTTAATAGTCCGAGCAGCCCGACCAGCAACAACAATTGGGGGTAGGTTCTGACCACGACTGGCCAATCGGCGCCGCGTGCACCCCGCTCTGGCCCACACGTTTGACCAATCCGCGCTCGGACCAGGCAGGGAAAATGCCAATGAAAAACGAACAGCGAGAAACTAAGAATATCTTCGACAAGCCGACGGTTTAATACCCTTTTTTATACGGGTTTGCAGATATGTGAGAATAGGGAAGCTCGAAATTCCTCTTAATGAATTCGCCACCCAAAAACTTATTCTTACTACGATTTTTCCTATCTGCATTCTGGAAATTTCACTCGCATTTGTGGAAAAATCACGAAAAACATTTGTATGCAAGTTTGTTGTTTACCGTCCGATTGGATTAGAAATCATTTTCAAAGATCTTAGTAAGTATTTATTTTATATGTGCCAAGGGCAAGGACGGGGTATACCCGCTATTATCCCATATAGACATAGGTCAAAATTTCCCACCCCCATAACTTGGTCAAAAGTCAACCGATTTTCACGAGGTTTGGCTCTTTGTTCATGGCTTGGCCTCTAGATCGATTTGGCATCGTAATCAGGAAATATATATATATATATGTTTTTATGTAATTATGTACTCACCTGTAAGCTCTCACGCACGATTATTTTATCGTCATCTTTTGGAAGGCGGAAGACGAACTATAATAACAACTCTTTTTTTTGAAAAAACATAACTGAAAGAAAGCAGAAAAATGGTTTATTAGTTTAAAATACGGCTTGTTTGCTGAACCTGACTTGAATTAGTGAGAATCGCATAGAAGAGCAATATCTATATATACGTTTATTGTTCATTTTCAGCTCAGCTCAATATACACACATGTTCAAAAACATGCTTACATGTATGGTTTCCAATACATGCAAAGCAATATTCATACATACGATTGAAATACTTATTACTTTTGTTAATAATAATTGAAAATGTTTATAATACGTACCAGTTGCTTCAATGGCATCCGCCAAAGCCATAGCCATTGCCTCCTGCAAGTTGATTCTGGCTCCTCATTTGCTCAAGCTGCCGTCTACTTCATCGTTCAAGCCGTCCCCTCCAATATTAAAGCTGCCGTCTCCTCCAATATTGAAGCCGCTGCCTCCATCACTTAAAGTCAAGCCCATAGGCATTTCACACGACTTACTTGAATTCATGAGAATCGCGTAGTAGGGCATTAGTTAAGAATATGTTTTTTTTTTAATACTCATACATACATACACACATATATTCACATGCATACCTACATACATACATACATACATACATACATACATACATACATGCATACATACATACATACATACATACATACATACATACATACATACATACATACATACATACATACATACATACATACATACATACACACATACATACATACATACATACATACATACATGCATACATACATACATACATACATGCATACATACATACATACATACATACATACATACATACATACATACATACATACATACATACATACATACATACATACATACATACATACATACATACATACATACATACATACATACATACTTAAATACATACCTACATACATACTTAAATACATACCTACATACATACTTAAATACATACCTACATACATACAAACATACGCCTCCTGCTCCGCCCCCTTGGTGCTTCACCGTCATGCTCCTCCGGCTTCCCAATTTCCAGCGTTGAAGCCGCCTGCGCCTAATACATAATAAGTGAAGCCTGCAAGCCTTACTTACATTTTTGCGAATCGAGGAGGAGGGCAGCTTTAATTAATACGCTTTCTTATTTAAATTTGCCGCGCAACAAAACAAAATTGGTCTGCTATTTGTATAGAGGACAACTTACATGCATACATACATGCATATATACGCACATACATACACACATACATACACACACGCACGCACATACACACACTCATACATACATACATAATTACATACACACATTCGTACATTCATTCATGCATTCATTCATTCATACATGCATGCATATATTTGTATACACATACACACATTCATACATATATACATACATTCATACATACATATATACCAATAAATTTTGCATCTAAATCTGACAACATTATTCTTGGTCAAAATTCGTGTAAAATGACATTTCCAAATATCCTATATAAACATAGGTTAAAATTTCCCACCCCTCTAACTCGGTCAAATCTCATCCAATTTTCAGGAGGTTTAGCTCTTTGTTCATGGTTTGGCCTATAGCTCAATTTGACATATAAATCTGGCGACATTCTTTCTGGTCATAATTCATGTAAAAGTGGTATATAGACATACGTCTATATAGAAAATATTGAATTGGGGGAAATGTTTTGGTTTTTTGAGTCGCCCAAAAGTAGGCAATACACATTTGTGGGAAATTAATGCGAAAGAGGCTTTCGGAACCAGCACGAAATTTATGGCTCGGAAAGTTAACTAAAATATGAAAATTATAAAATTGAAAGAATGTTAAATTTGAAAAAAATGCGTCAGATTTTCAACATTTTCTTTATAATTAATCAAAAAATATAGAATTGGAATAATTTTGAGCTTTAAAAACGTGCTCAACCAAACGATGCTAAACATTTTTTCTCTCCCTCTCTCTCTCTCTCTCTCGCTCTCTCTGGCTTATGCTTCCGCTCTGACTGTGTCTATGTTGTTGTCCCTGTCGGTTTCGTGCAGCGATCGCTTTCCCTACTACAAGTCGAACGACGATCGCTGGAAGAACTCGGTGCGGCACAATCTGTCCATCAATCCGCACTTCCGCAAGGGCGTCAAGGCGCCCCAAGGCGCCGGCCACCTGTGGGCCATATCCAGCGGCGACTCCGCGGAAAATGTGCTCGCCTGGGAGCATGTAAGTATGCATAAAAACGCGCTGCATTTGCGTGCCTAAAAACAGTTTGAATTGTAGAAAAAGCAACGCTTGGATTTGTTCTTCAAAATGGAATCGATCAATCGCGAGCGCATTCAACAGCATCAGCAGCAAATGCAGCAGCAGCAACAACAACAGCAGCAGCAACAACAGCAGCAGCAGCAACAGCAGCAACAGCAACAGCAGCAATTGCAGCAACAGCAGCAACATTGCCAGTCGCCGCAGCAGCAATCGAATTGCCTCTACGATGAGGCAGCCGCAGCTGCTGCGGCGCTGACGCAGGAGATGCTGCAGCAGGCGCCGAGCGAGGCGTCGCCCACATCTCAGGCCCATCCGCAGCGCCTGTTGCCCTTCGGCGATCTGCTGAGCGACGAGGAGCTGCGCAAGACGGCGGGCCAGATACTGAATGGCATCCATCGGGAGGTGGAGGTGCAGTCGGTCAACTCCATTATTAGCACCTACCAGGACGTGCTGCTCGACAATGGTGAGTAGCTCGCGGCTCGCGGCTCGCGCCTCGTGGTCTGTTCATAAACGTGCGCCTTGCTTCCAGCAGACTATCTCAATCCCATACACAAGGACGTCGTGGTCACCGAGAGCGGACTGCGCCAGCACCAACAACAGCAGCACCAACAACAACAGCAGCAGCAGCATTCGCTCAGCCACTCGCAGTACTATATCACCGAGATCGATCCCATGGAGCTGGGCATACAGATGTCGCACCAGGTGGAGCCGTCCGAGGAGGAGGTGCTCTTCAGCGACGACTTCAATCTCAATTACTTTGGCTACAATCCCGGCAGCGATATTGTCGCTTGACCGCGCAAGCAGCAGGCGACGCAGTTGCTGCCAGTTGCGGAACTAGTTCCGGAACCAGTTCAGCTGCAGGGAAACAATCGGAGTACTCATAAGCCAATTATAAACCAATACTAGTCACACTTACCAACTCGTCGTCCAACTATCTAAACTAACCACCTACGAGCCCCTCCCCAAGTCGCAGACCCAGTTCCAGTTCCAGATCCAGTTCCAGTTCCAGACCTAGCCCCATGTATAGTCTAGTCTTCAATGTACCAACCAGTTTTTTTTTTTCTCTAATCATATCTAGTTTATCTTATAGAACCTAAGAGTAGCCTCTACTTAGCATTAAGCATTCGCATCATACCGAAATCCCGGGAGCATTACGAGTCCATATTTTCGACTTCTGGCTCTGGCTATAATCCTTAGTTAAGAGTTTTTACTAGTAGCTGATTACCTATACTATATATATATACATATATATATACATGAATATTCACACATGCTTAGATACTTACCAATACCTATCTATAATATATATACATATATTGTCCAAATACTAATCATAGTTCGTATCGATATTGTTTACCCTACCCCATGTAGCATAACGGCACTTACTTGTACAACTACTGATCTATCTATTATGGCAAATACATATACCTATTCTTTTTTTTATTTACATTTAAATCGTAACTCTCATGTCTATATATGTATGTCTGAGGAGGCATAAGGCTGCAGTCCCGCAAATGGGATCAAAATCAAAATCAAAATTCAAACTATTTTCTATAGATACATACTCAGGAAATGTGCTTCTTCTTCCCTTAGCTCCACATTATACATGGGCAAATTGAAATACTTCGGTGTTTAAAGTCCGATCTTTAAGAAAATTAAAGTTGTCCAAAGGTTCAACTCCAAATTTGGTGTCGCTCCGAGAAAATCAATTCTAATAAAATCAATAATAAAATAAAATTATTATTGTACCGAAACTTTAGCGCAATGTCTGAAACTGAAAAATTTTGCAATATTTTAAAAGTACGTTCAACTATTTTTAAACAAACCATGTTTCGAATGAGAATACGATATGCCTGATATCAAAATTTTGAACTATTTTCTATAGCTGCACACACATAAAACGTGCTTGAAATACTTCGGTGTGTATAGTCCGATCTTTATAAAATACAAATTAGTATTACAATTTTTCGGAAGAGTGGAGGAGTTGTCCAAAGGTAATAAATTTGGAAAAGATATAAATGAAATCTGCGCGGGCAATATGTTCCGAATTTCTAGTCTCTAGCTGTTATAGTCCCTGAGATCGATGCGGCTTAATCGACTCGGATCTTAATGCTGAATATATATTTTCTCTTATTCTTAAAGCTATCACGAAATTCTGCCCAAATGTGTCTTTCATTTGCAGACAGTACATGTTTAGGCATCGATCGGATCGGGCTACTATATTATATAGTGCAAGCAAAAGTTAAGCAACATCTTAAACAAATCGGACTACTATAACACATTGAGGCTAAAAAAGTTTATAGAAAGGGAATTGGAAATAATTGAAACGCGAATCTCTACATGAAGATGTCTTGAGTCGTTGTTCTTGTTCTCTAATCAAACTACTCGACTTATCTGAGTTATACTTATATATAATCTATACAGACATTTAAATACTTTAAATTTTTGTGGTTTACAAAAATGTTTATTAATTGTTTTATTTATATTACGACTATCGTTTGTCATTGTGCTTAATCGGGGGCGCTTTAAACTTAAAAGATTATATATTTGTGGGAGGATTTGTTGCATATGTATAAAATTTAATAACATCGCCCTTAAATAGATCGACTGACAGAAAGGCGAAAAAAAAAAGAAATTAGCTACACATATATTCATATATATGTATATATATATGTGTGTGATTATCATAGATATCGTTATAGATATAGATACATAATAGCGTGAGGTGTCCGGCTCTGCTCTACTGTAGATCGCCCGCCGCCGTCACAAAGACAATGAAGTATCATATATATATCTATATATATATAGGGACTGTCGCTAGATTTTGATGGATAAGATGCCATTGTAGTCCTCCAATTCACCTTAATCGTCGCTCTCCTCGAATGTGGGGCTGCTGGGCGAGTAGGCGGGACTCGTGGGGCTGTAGTGCGAGGGCGCCGTCGGTGAGTACATGGGCGATGTGGGCGAATAGTTGCGCGCTGTGGGCGTGTACGTTGGCGATGTGGGCGAATATTTGGTGCTGCTCGGCGAGTAGATGGACATGTTGGGCGAGTAGCGTGGACTCGTCGCCGAATATGTTGATCCTGTCGGACTGTACTGGTTCGACGGCGAGTGCTGCGGCGAACTGGGCGAGTACAGCGGCGACGTCGGCGAATATTTGGGTGAGGCCGGTGAGTACTGCGGCGAGCCGGGCGTATATTGTGGCGAGCCCGGCGAACCGTCATACGACGGCGACGGCGGCGAATACGTTGGCGATGTTGGCGAATATTTAACGCCCGTCTGTGAGTATGCCGGCGATGCTGGCGAATAATGCGGCGAGGCCGAATAGTTGGGCGACGTCGGTGAATACGAAGGCGTAACGGGCGTATAGTTCGGCGAAGTCGGTGAGTACGAGGGCGATGTGGGTGAATAACAGGGCGACGTTGGCGAATACGATGGACTCGACGGCGAATATGAGGGCGACATCGGTGAGTACGACGGCGAATTGGGCGAGTAGTTTGACGAGCTCGGCGAATACGCATTGCCCGGCGAATACATATTACTGCCGCTGCCAGCAAACGAGGGACTCGACTGGAAATTCGACGTAGGCGAATACACAGGCGATGTTGGCGAATAGCCCGACGACGACGGCGAATAGCCGGTCGACTGTGGATTAAAGTTGGGCGTCGCCGAGGCATAGCGTGGACTGGTGGCCGCATAAAGCGGCGACGTCGGCGAATAGTTCGGGCTCGACGGTGAATAATTGGGCGATGCACCGCCCGGCGAAGAGGCCGTATAATTGGGCGATGTCGGTGAATATGATGGCGAGACGCTCGGCGAGGCCGGAAAATGTGGCGACATCGATGGCCCCGGTGAGCTGGGCGAGGAGCCAGGATGCGCTGGCGACCAGCTGGGCGACATGCCCGATGCATCCGACGCCGCCGAAGGCGAGAAACTGGGTCCGCCTGGCGTCATGCCGCTCACTAAAAATGAAAGTAAGAGAAAACGTTAACGTCGCAAAGAGCAAAAGAGATGGCAATAGAGAGCGAGAGAGATAGCTTACCATGACCGGAGGGTGAGAAGTAGCGCGGCGTATGGCAATTCACCCAAGGCGTCATCGGCGGCGTCATGCTGGGCGTAGAGCCGCCGCCCATGAAGATGGCAGCGCCGCCCAGCATGCTGCTGCCCAAGGAGTTGGGTATCTCGATGCCGAAGCGGCATTTTTCGGCGTCCAGCAGCAGGTCAAAGCAGCCGGTGCCCATCTTGGGCAGCTGTCCCATGATAATGTTCTCGGAGACGCCGCGCATGGGATCCGTTTCCGCATGGGCGGCGGCATCCATTAGCACATCGACCGTCTCCTCGAAGGAGCAGCGCATAAGGGCGCCCGTGTCCTGTCGATTGATGCCGTGACGCGTTATGGCCATCAAATGGCCCTTGGCCGTCATCACGTCGCACAGCAGCGCCAGATGGCGATAGTTCACGTAGAGGCCATAGAACTGGAGCACGGCATTCATTTCCTTTTCAACGGATTTACGAACAGCCTCGATGCCGAGCACCTGGAAGATCTCGCAGATGTCGTTGGAGGAGGTGCGTATCGGATCAACATCGCGCTCGGAGAGCACCTTCATCATGGAGGTGCCGTCCGTCTCGAGCAGCCACTCGCCAATTGCCTTGAATTCGCCCGTCTCCGTGATGACGATGCGCTTCTTGCTGTCCGTTTGGGGCAGATGCATGTACACCTTGCCAATGGCCTCGATGCCCTGCAGCGTCATGTCCGACAACATGTTCGCCTCTATGCAGCGCAGGAACATGTCGTCCTCCATTTTGTCGACGGCCTCGTCCTCGTCCTGGAACTTGTTCTCCTCGTTGTTCATGATGCGTATGCGCAGCACCAGTTTGTCCGCATTGTCATCGTTGAAGATGCAATTCAGATCCTCGCCAAATCCGACATTGATCTTCTCGGCGATCTGCTCCATGGTCAGCTTCTTGTCTGTCATGCGCTTGCGGTCGAGCTCAATGCGGAGCAGCCAGGGTGATATGCGCGTCGGATCAAAGTCGGGCATCTCGTAGTAGACATTGACAAACTCCTGATCCTCGGCTATCACCGTACGCTGCGGATCCGGATCATAGTAAATGGCCGTATTGGCCGTCACCTTGCGCAGCGTCGTATGCTCCAGCCGACACAGCACGTTCTTGGCCTTCTCCGCATCGCGTGCCGCGCCGCCTGTCAGGAAAACGGTTAGCGAGGGCGCCTTTGGCTTCTTCGATATATTGATGATCTCCTTAAGCCTGGGCACGCCCAGTGTTACGTTCTTGGAGGAGACACCGGCGAAATGGAAAGTGTTCAGCGTCATCTGGGTGGCCGGTTCGCCCAAACTTTGGGCGGCCAGAGCGCCGACCATTTCACCGGGATTGGCCTGCGCCTGCTGGAAACGCGTCTCGATCTCACCGATCAACCACTCGAACGCCTCCGTGGACAGTCGAAACTCCTCGGATACATATTTGGTGCACAGCGTCGAGCGTATGAGGCACTGGAACAGGAGAGTTGCGTTCTCATTGGCCTGCTTTGAGATGCGATCGTTGCCGGTGACGATAACACAGCGCTCCAGCAGGCCCTTGACGCCGCGTATGACACGCATGGGCGACAGATCCGTGGGCAGGCGTTTGTTGATGTGAAAGATCTTCTGGACGTTCCAGATCATGCGCTGTAAATTGCACGGCAGCACCACCTTCGAGTCGCCATTGGGAAAGATTGTGCGCAAATTGTCGCGATCGCTGACCAGGCGATCCCACTCGGACTCCAGCTCCTGTATGGCATCGCTGCTGTCTGTCATCTCCTTGATAACATCGTCCGTGAAGACGCGACGCATGTAGCGCTCGTTGGACCAATCGAACTTGAAGCGCTTCTCGAACACCTTGTTCGACAGCTTGACCGTGGGCATGTGCTGGAACTCGACCAGCTCGCCGCAGAGGCCGTCCTCGCCGTAACGCAACTGAATCAGCTGGCCGACAGAGTTACGCACGGTGCCATCGTAGTTGACCATCACGGACTCCATAGCCTTGATCAGACGACGCTGGATATAGCCAGTTTCGGCTGTCTTGACGGCCGTATCGATGAGACCCTCACGACCACCCATGGCATGGAAATAGAACTCGGAAGGCGTCAGGCCGGCCAAATAGGAGTTCTCCACAAAGCCCCTGGACTCGGGACCATAATCGTCCTTGATGAAATGCGGCAGAGTGCGCTTCCGGAAGCCGTACGGTATGCGCTTGCCCTCCACGTTCTGCTGGCCCACACAAGCAATAACCTAAACGGGATTGGGATTAGCTCAAGCGCGTGGAAATCAGCTTTCGAACACTCACCTGTGAGATGTTAATGTTGGAGCCCTTCGAGCCGGACACGACCATGGCCTTTAGATTGTTGTACTCGGTGAGGGATTTCTTGGCGGAGCCGCCAGTTTTGTCACGAGCATCGTTTAGGATGCGATTCACCTTGTTCTCGAAGGTCTGACGCAGCGTGTTGCCGGGCGTCGGTTCGAGTTCCATGTTGTGCGCCTTCTGGATGACATTTATGACATCGTCCTTGGCCTTCTTGATGGCCATCTGGATTTCGTTGTACGTCTGCGGATCGGCAATGGTGTCGCCAATGCCAATGCTGTGGCCCTCGAGCAGCAGCCAGTTGTTGATGACCGTCTGGATGTTGCCGTAGAACCGGCCAGCGATGTCGTGCCCCAGCTCCAGGAAGCAAATATGCAGCAGGGAGCCCGCAGATGTGCCCAGCGTCTTCTTACAGAGTATGCCCATGATCAGTTCACCGTGCTCCACCATAACCTTGGTGTCACCGGGCGATATCCACTTGTAGGGCCCGTCATCCTCCTCGTCGGGATGCGTTTCATGGGCGCGTATCATGTTCACGTTGCCGGGTATAATCAGCGAGAAAATCTGTTTGCCCGTCCAAAGGGGACGTGGCTTTAGGATGCACGGCTGCGGCATTTTGCCATCCCAGGTGGGCAGAAACATGAGCAGATTCATCACCTGTTCGCGCGTTATGAACACATCACGCTTGGTCATCTTACGAACGGCCGTCAGGGTGTCCTGGACAATGCCCATGACGGGCTTGTTGGCCTGCGGCGTAATGATCTGTCGCGGGGTGATGTGTATGTTCTCCACCTCGGCGCGCGTCTCCATGGACTGCGGCACATGTAGATTCATTTCGTCGCCATCGAAATCGGCATTGTACGGCGATGTGCAGGACAGATTCATGCGGAACGTGGACCAGGGCAGCACCTTCACCCTGTGCCCCATCATACTCATCTTGTGGAGCGTCGGCTGTCGATTGAATATGACCAGATCGTCGTCGCGCAAATGCCGCTCCACTTTGTAGCCGCACTGCAGATGCAGATCTGAGGATTTGGGATGAAAACGCAGATCAATGCGCTCCCCATTGTCGCGGACAATGTATTTGGCGCCCGGATACTGGGAGTTGCCGCGTCGCACCAGCTCCTGCATGCGATCAATGTTGAAGGGTGTCACCAGCTCCGGAAAGGTTAGATTTTGTGCGATGGAGCGCGGCACGCCCACCTGATCGATACGCAAATTGGGATCAGGTGTGATGACCGTACGGGCGGAGAAGTCCACACGCTTGCCCATAAGATTACCTCGGATGCGGCCCTCCTTGCCTTTGAGACGCGCCTTGATCGCCTTCAGCGGCTTGCCGGACTTCTGCATGGCACGCGGCATGCCGGGCATGTCGTTGTCGACGAGTGTCGCCACATGGAACTGCAGCATCTTGATGTTCTCCTGGATGACGTGCGCGGCGGCGCCGCTGGCCTCGTTCTTGCGCAGCTCGTTGTTCGCCTTGATAATGTCCGCCAGTTTGTGGGTCAAATCGTCCTGATTCTTCGCCGCGCCAAACATGACGACAGCCGGACGCACGGCCAGCGGCGGCACGGGCAGCACTGTGACAATCATCCAATCGGGTCGGGCATATTTGGGATCCATGCCCAATATAAAGCACTCCTCGTCTGTGATGTGCTTCAGTATCTCCCAGACGCGCTCCGCGGACACAATGATCTTCTTCTCCTGCGAATCCTCGTTCACGTGCTTCCACTCGGCGGTCAGATCGAGGCCGGTTCGACGTATCGAGGGCTGGTAGTGGCCGCAGCCGCCGTGGCCGGGTTTCTTGTTGGGATCAACCTGCTGATTGTCCTTGGTCAGATCCATGTCCTCGCCGCCCTCACAGATCGTTTTGCCCTTGCACAGATCGTAGACGTAGGCCAGACGCTTGCGCGGCTGGCCCTTAGATTTGACGACGATCTCCTTGATCTTGGGATTGTGCGGCGACACCAGCATCTTGGAGCAATAGAAGCACACGCAGCGCAATATCTTGATCGTCTTTGTGATGAAGCCAATGTGAAACACTGGCTTGACCAGATCAATGTGCCCGAAATGTCCGGGACACTCGGTCATGTTGCCGGCGCACGTCTGACAGCGAGACGTGCGATCAATGACGCCCTGTCGCGGATCCATCAGGCCGCCCAGCTTCGGACGGCCGCCCTCCAGCGTCTCCGCAAACTGTACGCCGCCCTCCGTCACAGACATCCGGCGCTGAAGCAGCAGAAAATTATTTTCAAATTTAATTACATATTTCATAAAGGCGAATGCAGATATTCCCATTTATTTACCCTGTTTTTAGCTAAATATGTGAGTTTATGCATTTATAATTTATTGACTGACTGATTGTTGATCAACACGATCAACTTGATTGCTGATGCTGATCCAGAATACATGAGCCTAAAGCCGAACCTGTTGGAGCCCGGCAATGGGCAAAATAAGAACGAAGCCTCAAGAATCTGAATTTGAGGTTAGGTATATATGCGAACGGAACTTTAAAGTAGGACATTGGTTCGAACCCTCAACAGAACCAGCGACAAATTTGGATAAATCCGTAAATGCCATGCAAAAAATTTACAAATATCCAAAAATATCAATCAAGTTGCGACTTTATCCCAGAATTTGTAAGTTATTTAAGGATCTGTGCAGGTTTCTTTATGCCTTACGACAGGTCAAAACATATTTAAAGTTTTTCTACAGACCAAAGGAACGAAACGAAGTCTTAAATGTTGTCGTTGTTTGGCGCGATCTGATCTGATCCCTGAGAAAACGAGCGCCAAGGAAGCTGGCGCGCTGCAAGAGATTTGGGACTGTTTCTTGCTCACATTATATGGGATTATTATATACTAAACGACTATACTATAGTATAAGAGTTCGCTGTTAGGTCTGCGACAACTTGAAATACCTATGAATACTCCATTCTTATATCGGATCCAGGTCTAGAATATATACATATATACAAAGTGGGGGGCGGCAGCGATTTCGTCACAAAGTGTAAATGCCCCTCTACAAGGATTTGGCAAAAGATGGGCAATTCGGGTTAAGTGGCCGCCGATAATTCTAGTGAATCATTGTGTGCATCTTGTTTACTTGAATGCGACAATTGATTTTCAATATGGCGTCGATTTCACATTTCGCATTTCACCTTTGGGTTGGATGGTACTTACGATTTCGTCAGGTGACAAAATGCCAAACTGCACACGCTTCACCTGGCGCAGCGGCGCCTTCGAGTCCGTCGTGGTGCTCATTGCGATGCGAAAAGTTTATGATTTATCCACGGGGTAGCTGATGAAAATTTTGCACGCGTGACAAAGCCACAGAGCAGCGCAATGGGCACACGCTTGAAAATTGCAGGAAAAACAATAAGTTGTTGGCGTTTGCTGCGTTGTTTTAGTGCATTTTTTATTACAATTGTTCGTGTTGTGTTGTGAATACACTTTAATATGGACTTTAGCTGCTAAATCCGCGTTTTTTCAATTGCAGACGCGAGGCAACGCAGTCCGTAAAGCGCACTAAAAAATTTAGTGGGTGTCCGATTTGAGCGCAATGCAACTCTGCGTTTACCTTTCTCTTTGTTCGATAGCGTTATCGAAGGCAACACTTTTCGCGGTAATTTTGCTGCGCACAGCAACAGTTTGTTATTTGTTGTTTAGTTTTTACTTGGCTTGTTGTGCAACAATGTTGACGTCTTTTTTTATGACAATTCTAAACATTTTTTTTCGTTAGCTGTCTCTCTTGCCCATTCTAGAGTTGCCGCTACAGAAAAATTAATGTTGTTGTCTCTATGTTCACCTTAGCGCCGATATCTAAACGATATTGTTGGTTGCGATTTTCAGCACTGCATTTTAAGAGTCGATAATAAATTTAAACTAATAACAATATTGCGGCCAACGTTACGAAAGCACTCGCGGTTGTTTCCATAGGCATTACTATCTTTATTATCAAAGTTCAGTGATTCTCTTAATGATTACAACAGTAAGGCATGGATGTGCGTTTAAATTTAATTTTAATTATTTGTCTACAGTCATGTTTATTATTCGTGACTATCGCAAATATCGGGCAAATACCTATCGATTTATCGTTGGGGCAACAACTTTCACGACCTGCGATTACGACAATACAAAAAATATCAAAATAAGTAAAGATTTTTCACGATGAGCGAAGCCGGCCCCGCCGTAGATGCAGTGGAAGCGGAAAAGCGGCGCAAATTTCGCATCCAAGGTACGCAAATACATAAATTAAACGATTAGAAGCTCATTTCATACCGAATTTAAGCGGCTGCATTTATGGGTCTCGTCGGCGGCATCTCTGCACTGTTTGGATTCTCGCGCACACTAGCCACGGCCAAGAAGTCAGACAGCAAGGTGTTGCAGCAGCAGGGCACACGCCAGGGCATTATACTCATGGATGAGGGCGCAACGCTGGCCATGCGCGCACTCGGATGGGGCACACTCTATGCGGTGCTGGGCACTGGAGCATTTTGCTATGGATTCTGGAAATTGAGTGGCGCCAAGGATGTACGTAACATACATTCACACGCTTGTCGAGGGTTTAATTAATATTTCCATTTAATTTATTGTAGTTTGAAGAGTTTCGCATGAAAATGGGCAACGCACTGCCACGCATTAGCAGGGAGGAGCCAGCTAACAGCCGCACGGACTTCGAGAGCCTTACAGATCTAATGAAGTACCTGGCCGCCTGGAACAAGGAGTAAACTGCCACCACACACACACACACACAACAGCTGTTGGCTAGCCTATAGAGCTCATAAAATTTTTGTTTGTTCCATTTGTACCTGTTTATAATTAATGTTTATGAGCCGTAAAAAAAAAGCAACTACAAGTTCGTTTCATTCGTCGCGCATTCTATTTGTCTGGGATTCGGCTAAGTTGATGCGTTGTATTTGGCATGCCAGGGATTGACAGCACTCCTTTAGGTTTTCCTGCATCTCTTGGATTTCCTCAAACTCCAGCATGAACGTCGCTCCATCGTTCATGAACGTGCTAAAGCCGCGTATAAAGCCTTGCAGATTGGGGCCTTGACTGAGGTAGGCCAGCTGCTCCTCGCTGGGCTTGTAGCTAATGCCTTCCGCTGGGCCAACTGCGCCCGGTCTGTGCATGTATTTGGTGGCAAAGGATTCCCAATTTTGTTTCTCCTGCACAACGCTCTCCATATACGCCTCAATGGCAGCGCCGGCTGTTTCACAAAAAGATCCCGCTGCAAGGTTTAAGTGTAAGTTTGGTATATATACATATATATTTTTATTTATATTTGGGCGTGACTTTGGCTCACCTTCCGCCAGGTCGAGTGTGGTATTAAAAATACTTCTCTTCTCATCGTAGACTGGTTTCGATGTTATCGTCTTGTGCAGCTTGTCTACAACATCTTCTACGTCAATATCGGAGATGTCATCCACATCGCTCAGGCGCGCAGTAGGCGAATTTAAGCATTTCTCCCTTTCACATGAAATATTGGCTTCGGCTTCCATTTTCAAAATATGACGCCGGAATTAACGCAATAGACAAGGTTACGCAAATAAGAGTGCCGTCAATTGGCATTAAGCCTGTGACGTCAGAGTTGCGCAGTCGATATTAGAGCTGGGTGCATGTCGTGCTTTCATCGTTGCACGAACCGGCACGAATCAACAAGACGCGTTGGTGTGCACATACCATATTAACAAAATAAAGTCATCCAATAACTACTAAATCTACTCCGATAAAAATAACAAGTTATAAGTTTTGGTAGAAATAGGAAACAATACAATATTTTTTTAGTCATTGGGTTATGTAATCGGACTTGGGCATTTGCATTGGCAATAATAACAGGATATTAAGCAATTGAGGGCTTCAAGTTTTGTCAAGAGTTGCTATCTCTTCGGCGTGACGTATTGGTAATATTTTCAACGAGCTTATTGAATTCTCGAGTCTTGATAGAAAATTGTCTAACTCCCATCTCTAGTCGAAATAACGTTCTTGCCGCGGTCACCTTTTGCGTGAGTTGTACGATGCGATAGCGATTTTTATGCCAGCACTTAACAACACTGCATAGCGGGCTTTTCATTTTCAATTTGAAAGCAACGAAAGCAAATTAATTAAAATCAAGTAGTCATCGTTTTAATTGTATAGTTTGTTGTATTTGGAGCAGAGGTGTGTAGCTCACTTGAAACAGTGCTTTCACAAAAACAGAGGCGTGCTCCGAAATATCGAAATTATAGAAATAGGAAATTTTGTTCACAAATTTCGTGTGCCGTGGTTCAGTGACTTCTCCGGGCGTAAAACGTTAAGTTACCAATAAACCAAAAAAGAAAACCACAATTATTTTCGACATGATTTACGAGTTTATCATAATGCTGATCGGCTGGCTATATCCGGCTTTCGCGACATACAATAGCCTGAACGGTAACCTACGCTCACAGGTATCCTGGATGAAATACTGGATTGTGTTTGGTGTCTTCAATGCCTTTCACTTTTTCACCGGCTGCCTGGAGCCGTGGGTGCCCTTCCTGAGTGGCTTCAAGCTGTTCATTTTGTGCTGGCTGCTGCCCAGCTTGGGCAGCGGCAGCCAGTTCATCCATGACGACATACTCGATCCGCTGCTGAGGAGCAACAAGGAGGCAATCAATCGAACCGTGGACAGCGTCTCGAGCGTGAGCAGCGCCCTGCTGCGCGAGCTGGTCAAGATGATCTATCACCTGCTCGTCGATGTGGTCGAGCAGTGCTGGCTGATGACCCGCAATGCGAATGACATCCATGTGACGCCACGCCTCCAGGCGGCCATTAACGAGGTAATTGCCGAACTCCGCGCGGCCAGACAGGCAGCCATATTCATGCCCCATTCACAGCAAGCAGCCATTCAACTGGAGGATGTCAAGACCGTCGAACCACAGCCGTCATCGCCGTCGCCACCATCGCCGCCATCTCCACCATCGCCGCCGCTGCCGAAGCCAGACGCCAGCCAGCCGTCAAATGGAGCTTTCCGGGCAGCCGCCCTGAGCAGCAGCATGATAGATGACCAGCTGGCATTGCGCATACTTCTCGCCGAGGCGGTCAGTGCGGAGCGCATGCAGTTGTGCCAACAGCTGTCCAGTTCGGAGCATTTGGCGCCGATCCACAGCCACGTGAGAGTGGTACCCGCGATCACAACGAAGCCCACGCCCAAGCCACAGCGTCCGCCCAAGCCGAAGCGCGGCAAGCGCAAGCATCTGGAGGCAGCCGCAGCACGATTCCAGCTGGAGATGGATCTGGATGCCGATCGCGTCTATCGCGAATATTGCGACGCCGATGACGAAGAGAAGCACTAATCCCCCCCACCATCTGGCACCCAGCTACATTTGAGTGAGACGGAGGAGGAGGAGGTGGAGGAGGAGGAGGAGGAGGAGGAGGAGGAGAAGGAGAAGGAGGAGATAGTCCGAGACAGAATAATCGGCTTAGCCCAGTTTTTGTGTTTTTATCAGTTTCTTATGTGCTAAACGCATACTTCAATAAATTAAGCTGTTGCCATCTAAAATGTAAGCCTAGGTTTAAGGTTGCGCCTCCTAAGCCTAGGCCTCTGCTAGGCAGCCGCCTTGCGTTCCCGTTCCCTATCGCGCTCTCGCTCCCGCTCCCGCTCCCTCTCACGCTCCCGTTCCCGTTTGACTGTCGGCAATCGGGTCCAAATGTAGCCGCCGGCGCGGTGCGTCGTGTACTCATCCACATCGGGCAGCGGGAACGGCGTCGTGCGATCGTAATAGTAATTGCTGGGCGCGTGCATCACAAACTCCAGATAGCACAGTTTGCGGGAGAGCTCCTCGTCGGGACCTGAAACGTGTAAAGGCAATGAGACCATTTGCATTGGCGAACGCGAATATTTCTCAATTTTGATTGGCTTACCAATCAGATAGGTGGCTGGATCAAAGCCCTCCTGGGGATCGGGACTGTCCTGCGTGGGTATCAGCCAGGTGAGAAACGCCGATTTCTCGCAGTAGGCATCCACCAGTAGGCCCCGAATCTGGGCATAGAATATGTTCTGTTCGCTATCCACGATGCTCACAATGTCGCCGATCTGCATGTAGCTGCCCTTGTAGAATACGCTTTTCACGAACTGCGTGCAGGCCTGCACCCGTGGCGTCTTCTGGGCGGGACGCTTGAAAAGGGTGCGGCGATTGCGTGCACCGGATGCGGCGCCAGCGCCGCCAGCTCCGGTTTTGCCATGTGCCTTGGCACCGCCGGCCGCATGTGACGGACCGCCAGGCGATTGGCCAGCAGCACCGCCGACGACCTGGCCATTGTGACCATTGATTGCACCACTTCCGGTTGTATTGCCACGTCCCGTTAGCTTCGATTTGAAGCGTGTGCTGCGCGTGCTTTTTCGCAGCCGTTTGATTATGGTTGGCGATCGGGCGCCATTGAGGCTGCTGCGCGTCACTTTGCCAGCGCGCTGCGGCGTCTGGGACGTGGCTGCTTCCGCCGGGCTGGTCTCCGCCATTTTGGATACACTGGCATCTGCATTTGCGTCGCCATCGGCTTCGAGGCTGGCCTCGGCCTTAACTGTAGCGGGACTGTTTGCTTTCGCCTTGACCTCATCTACGTTGGCCTCATTGGAAGTTTGACTTCCGTGTGGCGGCTCCTCCTTGGCTGGCGGCTGCTCCTCTGTTTTCCGATTACCCTTCCCAATACCTTTCCCATTGGCATTTATTTGCATATTTATCGTTGGCCTGTTGTCGTCCAGCTCATCCAGTTCGTCCAATGTCTCTGTAGTGGTCAAATCGGCATCAATTTCCATTTTCTCAGGCTCCTCAGTTTTCGCCAGTCGCTGCTCGGCTGCTGCTGCTGCTGCGTCCAGGTTAACACAATCGGTACAGTGGGCAACTTCGGCTGCATTTGTTGGGGTTGTTGTCTCTTTCTGGCATTTGCTGCACCTCGTGGGCGGCTCGCATCCAGATGCTGTGGACATTGTTAGGCTTAATTTTTGGTGAACAAACACATACACGGTTCACGTCTTAATTGAATTTTTGTTTATTTAAATAATTAATTTGGTTGCTGTTCTGCAAATGATACTGTTATGCTCAGCTTGTCTGCTACTGCTCAATTGAGCTGTTAACACAACAGAATATTTAGCTTTTCATAACAGTGCCATTTTGAGTCGGCGTATATTTATGTTCGCTCGCCAGTAAAGAACATTATTTTTGACAATATATTTATTTACTTTTTCATATGCTCTGCTCAGTATTATTTTTTTTTAGCCGGTCATAAGTGAATAAATAAACATGGTATTCGTCTGGTAGGTTCAGTTTTACAGAACACTGCTAACGCAAATTCGAGTCACTCGTTGGCGCTACGTGCGCAGCATCGATACCATAACGCATATTGCGCTGCACCTAACAGTCTGTTATCGAACAAGCCCCGACGAGAGCAAACGCGAGCATCGCTTAGCACTCATTGTAAATTCTGTTTTATAGCTGGCAGGTCGTGTGCGCAGAATCGGTCGGTCTAATTTGAACATTTTTTTTTAGTGCGCGCGTGCCACGATTTACTATTGCATACACACACATAGTCACAAAATAAACACAAATTGTAGTATTTTATGTATTTTTTTTTGCAAGTGCGCGCTTTGATATTTCATATTTGATTTATTAGTCTACCTGTGCATACACACACACACATATGCACATAGAGAGCTTATGGAGAAGAGGCCAATGCAGCAGCAGCAACAACAACAACAGCAAAACGCATGAAATGTAGTAGAATTCTTCTAATGTGTGTGACGAAGTGACGTAGAAAGCAGCAGCAGAAGAAGTAGAAGCAGAAGAGAACGCGGTACGCTTGAAAAAAGCAGAGCTCAAAACGCAAACACACACATACACAAATACAAATACGAATACAAAGAAGGCATATAAAGTACAAACGTGGACAATAACAGTGGCAGCGGCAGCGGGGAGCGCAACAGTTAACTGAAACGAGGGAGCAGCAAACAACAACAACAAAGCAAGTGAGTGATGAATGAGCATGCAACAAGTATGAATGTTTGTATACACACAGCTACATATTAGCTATCGATTTCCGATAACTGCGATCAGTGCCAAATGTCATTGCCATCCAAATCCTAGCCAATAAGAAGTCGCAACGGTAAATTCGATTATATTGATATGTGTTGGAAAAGACTTATTTGCATTACTGCGCCGGCTAAGGTACTGTCGGGAGAGAGAGTGACAGAAAGAGTGAGGGAGAGGGAGAGAGATGCCACTAGCTGCACATTCTGTTAGTTATTCTACGTTGTTTTTCGTTTTGCTTAGAAATGTGCTCATTATTTATTTTTATAGAATATCTATTCAATCAATCAATGCAATGAGCTCATCAAAAGCCAGTCAAAATACCTTGAAAGAGGCAGAGATTCAGCTAAAGCATCATTCGTAATGCAGTTGGCATTTGCAATTCTTCCATTTCAGATAAATAAAATAATTATATAAGAAACTATATATTTTAATTATTTATCTACCCCAATGTCGTCGTATTTCTTCAAAGTTTTGTGTTCAAAACTATTTATATGTATATTTATATTAGAGTTCCAATGTATTTCCTGCATTCTTCGGCAAAATGTGCTCTTGTTGTGTAAACAAATTATTCCTGGAGCAATGAAAAAACTTCAAACAGAAAAAAAAAACATGTTTAATATTATTCGGACAATGGAAATATTAAAAAAAAGACGCTTTCCTTGACTTATTTATGCGGAATGTAATCTAGGAGAATGGCTCATTTCTGTAACATGATACATTATACAAATTAACTGCTGCAGACTCGAATTTCAGAAAGTTCTCTTCTTCTAGCGACCACAGTTCCATTAACTTTAAAATCTCTTATTAAAGTGTTCAAAAAACATCAAATCCGATGTAAAGATTACAGTTTGCCGCAGTCGACACCTGCTGCATACGTTTTAATTAAATTCGGGTACCTGTTTTTCGTTGGTCTTCTTCTTGTTCTATTTGATGTCTCGATTCATCGGTTTCGGATTGGGCAGCGGATCGATTTCAGTTTATTGTCAGTCAGTAACGGTACTCTTCCCAGTTGCATAAGTTTGTTTGTGGACGCCTAACGGTTGCTGCTGCCACAATGGGGCAACGAAGTGGGAGGGGGGGGGGGGTGAGGCAGCTGTGGCACAGAGTGCAACGACTTTGGCTTGGCTTTAGGGAGCAAGCCTAGCCTCAACGCAATACGCCGCTTCGGTCTTCAATTCGATTGGTTGTTGGGCGAATGAGAAGCGGAGAGAAGGGGGCAATGCATTTTGGCAAATCATGTCGAGAACGCTTGCTTGCAACGGTATACAACGCCGAACAGTTAAGCGTGCAGAAATATGGAGAAAAGGCAAAGCGTAAAAGGCAATCAAAAGCAAAAAATAAAAACTGAAAAATATATGTATATATTTGTGTATATATATGTATGTGTATAAAAAATTGGTAGAAGTAACACAAAAAAAACTGGTTCCGGCTGCCAAAGAATTCCGCATTGGCCACTCGACTATGGAATTGCTTCGACGAACTCTCAACTAAAATTGTCTCGCTCTCGCTCACTCTCTATCTTTCATTCTTGATGTGTGTGTGTGTGTGTGTGCGAGTGTGCGAGTGTGCGTGTGTGTGTGCCACTTCCGTATCCAACGTACACAACCCGCCCCAGCTATGGTAACAACAGCAGTTGCTTCTTGCGACTCTCTCAACATTCTTGGTTCACGTTCGTTGCCTAAGTCTTTTGTTTTTTTTTGTTGTTATTTTTATTTGCCTCGTTTCTTTGCTGTTTTTATCGCTGTTCGCCTCTTGCAAGCGACCGATCAGACCAGCAGCAGGGCTCAGGCAACAACAACAACAACACAACAAATGCATAACAAAGAGAGGCACTCAGAGTGCCACACACACACATACACACACGCACACCTTCTTCTAGCTGGTGTGCATGTTAATGCGACAAAGATGTTAATTGGCTTTTACTTTACTCAAACAAAATACTTAGTCAGAGCGAACGAACAACAACAACTGCAACAACGACACACACAGAAATCCATCAGAGTGAAATTTAATTTAGTTGTCGCGACGTCTCATCTGCATCTCGTTTCACTCGGCAACTATTTTGGTTTTACAATCTGATTTGACTTATCGAACAGAGTTTCAGTCGTCATATTGATAACGTATCGCAATCTTAAGCAGCTTTTCTATCGGTCTATCGATCCTTAATGGCCAATTCATATATTTTCTTATCACATTTATTATACATTTATTGAATACATAGTAAACATTTCCTTACGTACAGATGTAGCTGGGACCACTTATCGATAACAAACAGAAATTTAATCGATATCTGATCGATTTCGCCCCATAATCTGTAGCTGTCTGATAACATGGTGGTCTATAAAGTAGTTTGAATTGTGTGGAATATATATTGCGGCTAAAGTGACCGTAAAAGTCGAATACATTTCAAATAAAGTTACCCTTACAATAAATCGATTCAAAGCAATCGAAAGCTATTGATGACATATGGATTAGTCAGTTATTTGAGTGAGCTGTAGGCACCAAAATTGTTCTATAGAAAGCTTTAATTTATGCGAAGTATTTGACTTGAGTAATCGATAATAATGAATGGCTGAAAAAAGCAGTCGATGAAAATATCGATATAACAGATGAAAATGAAGTTTTCAAAACATATCAACAAATGTATCGACATGTTTGGCGATAACTTTCATAATTTCGATAGCTCTTCAATAGTTTGTCGATAGTTATAACTTTGATAGCCAAGTTTTCTATGATTGATCGATATTTGTAACTTCGATAGCCAAATATTCGATAATTTATCGATAGTTTAAACTTCGATAGCCATATATTAGATAATTTATCGACCTGCAAAATGCTTTGCAATAGATCGTGCACAGTTGCGCGTCCCAGTTAATATCTGCATAGCAGCTGCTTGTGGGGGCGACCCAATGTGCCGCCCTTTTATTCAATTGCTGCCTGTCTGCCCGCCTCCAAGTTGTGGGTGCGGCGGCAACTAGCAACGACCAACAGCAACAAAAACGACAGCGACAGCGACAACAACAACAAATAGTTGAATGCTTGGCAAAACAAATCAAGCGGCGCACCTCAGACAACAGACAACAACAAATAGCAGCACGAATGCTTTTTAGAATAATTTAATGACAGCAGCAGCGACAACAACAACAAAAACAATAACAACAACAACAAAAACAATAACAACCAGCAGATGTCGTCTCGCACTTTCAATTGTCTTTTGCATGCAATGAAAATAAAAAACAAAAGCAAACTTCTTTTTTTTTTTGTTTTTGTTTGTTAAAAATTTCCCTTTTTGTTTTCAGTACGTATGTGTGTGTGTGTGTGATCGATGAGCAGCAGCAACCACAACAACAACAACAACAACAACAACAGCCGCAACAGTGGCTCAGTCTTTTGGCGCTTTGGCTGCCAGCGAAGACAACGCCGCGCGTTCGACGCTGTCTCTTCTCAAAGGTTTATTGGCCTTTTGGCTCACTGCGCTGCCCGTGTCCATGTGTGTGTGTGTTTGTGTGTGTGTCGCCGTTTTAGCCAAGTTTACTTGCTGGCTGAGCATTTGGCTTGGCCCTAGTGTTAGTGAAATCGTTCGACTTCGACTTCGGCTTCGACTTTGGCTTCTTGCTAAATATTTCTTCTTTCTACATGAAGTTTTCTATTTGTGCGAGTACAACAAAACGTGAGGCCGCCACAAAATTTGTGATAGCAGGCGTTGAGTGCGGCAAAAAGGGGGGGGGGGGGGGCAAGGGCAAGGAGGCAAACATTAAGCGGCTTACAAATAATATGTGACTAGTCACTGCTGCTTTCGAGCTGTCCGTTTGGCCAATAACTCAAACTGTCAGTCAGCTTGCCACGAACAAGCAGTTGTAGTCGAAGAAAAAGATATAGTAGAAGAGGTAAAAGAAGAAGAGCGCCAGGCCATGCCAAACTGGGAGTGCAAATCAAAACATCTCATCCATAGACAACTGGGCCCCGACTCCAGTAAATCCAGATAAACCGTTGCACACAAATTCTAACAGATCTTCGAAAAGAAACGAGTTATTCAAAATCGAACATTGACAAATTATTAATATCTAAAAGAAATTACTCGGCTTTGCCTGGGTCAAATGAATTATGTTGCAAGTGCATGTCGTACTCATATTGTTTGTGCCCCTCGCCCCAACTTTGGACCTAAGCCAAGCCAATCAAATTACCAGCACACGTCTTATCCACCGAGATCTAAGAAATCTGGGATCTTTGTCTTTTGCCTAGTCTTGGTGCTTTTGGTCTTCACAGTTTTTTTTTGGCTAGAGCTGTGCCTCGCTCTCCAGTCAGTCAATCAGTCAGACAGTCAGTTAGGCAGTCAGTTTGATAATCAGTCAGTCAGTCAATCCATCAACAGTCAGTCAGTCACTCCATCAGTCACTCAATCAGTCAGTCAATCAGTCAGTCAGTCAATCAGTCAGTCAATCAGAATATCAGTCAGTTAATAAATCTGTCAGTTAATAAATCTGTCAGTCAATCAGTCATTCAGTCAGTCAGTCAATCAGTCAGTCAATCAGTCAGTCAGTCAATCAGTCAGTCAATCACTCAGTCAATCAGTCAATCAGTCAGTCAGTCAGTCAGTCAATCAGTCAGTCAATCAGTCAATCAATTAGTCAGTCAATCAGTCAGTCAATCAGTCAGTCAATCAGTCAGTTAGTCAGTCAATCAGTCAGTCAGTCAATCAGACAGTAAGTTAGGCAGTCAGTTAGGCAGTCAGTTTGATAATCAGTCAATCCATCAACAGTCAGTCAGTCAATCAGTCACTCCATCAGTCACTCAATCAGTCAGTCAGTCAATCAGTCAGTCAGTCAATCAGTCAGTCAATCAGTCAGTCAATCAGTCAGTCAATCAGTCAGATCATCAGTCAGTCAGTCAGTCAATTAGTCAGGGCCAACTCTTTTATTTATACAGATTAATTCGATTTTAGGGCCTGGCTCGTGTGGAATTTTAATATCTCAATTAGAAAACGAATTTCAATCAAATGAAAACAAATGAAATCGCAACCGTTGCGCTTCAGGTCTTCCATGGAGAGAAATGCAATGGAGCAGCGTGTTAAATGTTAAACATCAGTTGCTAAAAAAAAAGGCGAAAAAAAAAAACGCAAGTTGAAAGTAAAATGATAAATAAATTAAATAAATTGCAGTTCGACAAACTGAGTCAATTAAAGCGACTGTCGAAATCGATATCGAAGTGTGTGTGTGCGTGTGTGCGAGTGTGCGAGTGTGTGTTAAATGAAATAATTAAGCGGCACATTTTTGTGCGTGCCATAAAAATGGAAATGGATTGGCTGAAGCTGTGGATCTCTGCGGATCTATGGTCTTGTCAAGAGTTTCACTTGGCGTGCTCGCGACTGCGCCCCGCTGTGTTTGCTGCGTAGGTTACAAGCGCCGAATGCAGCCATGCCGCCAAATGTGGCATGTTGCTCCACGCAACCCGCCCACACTCCCCCGCACATTATCCAAATGCAGCGCATCGAATTATGCGAATGTGCTGTGCCCAGAGTAAATGCGGTTCAATAAACCAATCTAGAAGATCAGAAACAAATTGCACAGCTCGTTGGTCTCAACTCGTAGACAAAATAAATTCCGCTCGTTGCAGCCCTGGGTAATAGTCCAGTTAGTGGAGAGTAGCTTTATCCAGCGACGAGGGCTGAAAACGTAAGGTTTTTGAAGTTCTTCTCTTCTTCCGGCATTGAACAAAACTGAGAAGTATCTTTGGTACCGTGGCATAACCTGGTGTCAAGGCTAGCCCAATTGGATGGGTGTATCTTGGCGGAGTTGCCCTCCCATCAATGGGGGAGTATTATGTTCGCCCCACCTGCATTCAATTGGTATCAAAGAGAAGCTAAACAAAGAGACTCGGCGCATTGCTTTGGCTCACAGTTCCATATGTCACGTGGCTGACATTCCTACAGGGTAAACGCCACGTACAACAAAAATACACTTAATGTGCCAAGGGACTGCGAACTGGCAGCTGGCCGCGGACCGAGCTATGCCAAGAATCTGGCACGAAAATCAATTTTAACAGCAACAAAGTCGAAAACTAGAAACTCGCTCTTACACACACACACGCACACACACACACACTTTGATACACACACCTGTGCCAGTTGAAGCTTAACATTTGTGCAGGTGCGGTTCAGAGTTTTGTATCAACTGTTTCGTCTCAGAAAACACAGATTTATGACACATCACACGCTCTCACAGACACTCACACACCCAATACACACACACACACAGACACACCGTAAATGCGCTAACAACGAAACTGTAAGGAAATTTTTAGCGCATTTGGTCATGGGAAAAGCGACAGGTTTGAAAATGCATATGAAAATCTCCAAAAAAAAAATCAAGTAAATCGAAAGACTCAGGCAACGAACTTGACGACAAATATAAAAGACTTGAACAACGAACTTTTTGGGCAACACATCTTAACTGGCTACTCCTAACCAGATTATAGGCAGCTAAAGAGCGGGAAATGTGTGGAGAATGAGGGGGGAGGGGGGGGGGTAAAGACATTTTTGATCCCAACTAAAAAACCTTGAACCCGGGCAACATGTTGCTTAGCCAGGTCAGACGACGCAGTTAGTCAAAGTTCAAAGTGCCAAGCATCAGGCTACGCCCTCATTTGCATTTTCAAAGATATGTGAAAAGCCGCTGGAACTGGAACTGGAACTGGTTCACAATAAATTGTAAATCTATTCCGAATGTAGAAAGAATATTCATTTGATTTACGCCCGGCTTAAGAATAGCTCACAAAAGTTCTGCATGTGAGCATCTGGTACATTTGCCAAGTCTGTCAACTAGTTCAAAGTGGTTCAGTTGATCAATTTTGAACCTAGCTAGGGCATACTATGAAGATATATATGAGATTTTAGATATAAGTTGAACTTGAACGAACATTTCGACTGGGAACTTTTCCGTAGCTGGATAATGTTAAGATATGATGCGATGAATATTGTGTCATACCTTTTAATAGTTATTAATTGCATAAAAAATATTGCACTTTAATAATTTTAAAAGTTCAACGCGTTTTTTTACGTGTTTTTCAAGTAATATTTTTCTCGTTTTGTTTTGGCATTCTTTGGATTCTTGTATTTTCATTTTTTGTTCACACTCAATTTGCAAATGTTGCACAGCTGCCGCTCATTGATTACACATGAAAACCTCCATTAAATTGTTTTAATTCTACGTGCTGTGCTTGTTGCTGTTGTAGCATAGACATCGACATCGACAACAACATCCACATCCACATCGATGGCGGCTGCAGGCAAGCGCTCGGACAGCGACGTCTTAGCATTGGAATGCGGTCGAACTCGACTCGTTGCCAAGCCAAGATTTGTTATTTGTCGTAGAGCCCAAAAGAGAGACACTGTTTCTGTGCGTGAGAGAGCGAGGGCGAGAGCGAGCGAGACTGACTCACTGACTGACTGACTAACTGGTTGAATGAATGAATGAATGAGCGGTAGCTGCCACATTGAACACGGGGCCCATCTCACAGGTACTTGGTGCGCGCTTTTATACCCTGGAAGGGTATACGATTTTTGTGTTATTGTATGCAACACGCAATAGAAAATATCTCCCACCCCGCGCTGAGCTGATCTAGCCTTGTCTGTCCGTCTGTTTGTCTTTGTCTAAAGACTCGGAATTTAAAATCTATATTCTTTAAAGCATAGCTAGAGTTTTAATTTTGGAAGTTTTTTATTTTCTGGATTCCTTCCCATATTTTATACAGAATTGGGAAATCATAAATAATAAATATTAAATATTAAATAAAAATATTAAATATTAAATAATAAACAATAAATAAAAAATAATAATAGAAAATAAAAAAATAAATAATAAATAATAAAGATTTAATAAAATAATAAATAATAAAAAAATAAATAATAGATAATAAAAAAATAATTACATAATAGATAATAAAATAATAAAAAATAAATAAATAAACAATGAATAATAATAAATAAATAAAAAATTATAAATATTTAATATTAAATAATAAATAAAATAATAATAAAATTAAATGTAGAGCCTTGTTCCTTGGTATGTCACCTTTTTATGCTAGATTTAAGACCCAAATATTGTATAAAGATTAGTTCGTAGACACCAAAGTTAATTGGGAATATCTTTTCCGTAAATAGTTCGGGACGAAGGCTAAAAGAAGCACAGCTGTTTTTTCTATGCACAGAAGGCAGCTGCAAGGTTTGTAGTCACAACATTCGCTTTGGGTTCAGGGTATCTGCGAGTCGGTTACGCTATCGCGCTTGCTTGTTTTATCTTGTTAAATGCGGCACCGCTAAACGAGTTGTCTCTCGCAACACCTACCCCACACACAACCCCTCCCGCACACACACACACGCCTTTGTATTGACTTTGTCAATTCGTAAGCACTTGTCCAGCCATTTAGCACGAATTTGTTGGCCTACACCAAAAGCGAAGCTCAAGCCAAACCCAAGCCCAAGCCCAAGCCCAAAGCCAAACCCAAAGCCAAAGCCAATTCCAAATCCCAAGCCAAATTCAGTGCGAGTGCGCGCATTTCTTTGCCACATGCATTAAAATTACAACAACAACAACAACCGCTTTTCTTGCTGTTGTTGTAACTCGTCATATTTTTTTTTTTTGGGCATAAATATTTATGTTAAAGGCTTTTGCCGCTAAACAGGTGAAAGTTTGTCTCGCCAATGGTAATCAGCCACCGCGCAACAATCACAACAAGCAACAACAACAAATAACAACAACAACAAATAACAACAACAAACAACAACAACAGCAAATGTGTGTGTGTGTCTCGCTTTTGGCCATGGCCGCTTAATATTCTTGACCAGCATTTGTTTTGGGCGGCCGCATTTTTCATATTATTTATTTATGAATTTTGCCAACAATTTCCAAATTTAAAGCCGAATTCTCATCTTTTGGCGCTTTGTTCATCAAATCAATTTTAATCAAATGTTTTTCTTCTTCTTCTACGCTTTTAATTATGCATTTTTTTTTTTTAACTTTTTTTGCATCTGGGCCAAATGCTCAAATTTGAGAGATTCTGAAACGAACTGAAGGTGAAAGCGAATTCTTAAAAAAAAAAAACAGCTCTGTGGAAAGTTATTTTCAGAAGCGGCATTAACAAACGGATTTGTCTTGAGCTTGATGAATATGTAAATTCGGGGATTTTCTCTCACTAATATAATATAATAAAATAAAAATAATGTTACTAATGTTATTGTATGGGGAGTCTCTGCCTGATGCGGTGCCATGAGCTTTAGAGGCAAAGAATATGTTTAACGGCAGCTTGTTGCTGCGTATAGGGTATCTCCCAGTCGAGCACTCTTACTGCTTATACCATGAACCCTTTGAAAATGTAAAAAAGGGTATAATGATGCAATTTTCGCGCCCAATTCAGTACGATTTTGTTGTACGACAATCGATAACTTGGTCCGTTGCTTAGCAAACGATAAGAATCGTTATCGGAATTCTGTTTTTTAAGAAAATCTCTTAGATTTTTAGAGCTAGAGTTACCAAATTTTGTAGCTTCTGGAATAGTATGAACAGATCAAATATCTTCAATTTTCTGTTGGTTGAGACAGATGCTGGGTATTTACTAGTCGAGCACTCGCCACCAGAGCACACTTAATTTTTTAACCCTTGCAGACGGTATTACAATTCTGTCACGAAATGTGTAACGCATAGAAGGACAAAAATCTCTCAGCCCATAAAGTTTATAAGTATATTCTTGATCAGATTCAACAGCCAAGTCGATTTAAGCATGTCCGTCTGTCCGTCTGTCTGTTCATATACGAACTTGTCTCTCAGTTTCAAAGCTAACGTCATAAAACTTGCAGAAGTCCCTCTTACTGTTGCACGCAGTATATATGTCGGAACCAGCTGGATCGGACCACTATATAATACAACTGCCATAGGAAGGATCGGTCGAAAAGTAGGTTCTTGTATGAAAAACTTTTTTGCTTATCAAGATATCTTGACCAAACTCGGCATTTATTAGTTTTATTGTGCTCCTCTTATATTTGCTCAAAATCCTATCAACATCGGACCACTATATCATATAGCTGCCATAGAAACGATCTGTCGAAAATTAAGTTGTTGTATGGAAAACTTTTTTGCTTATCAAGATATCTTGACCAAACTCGGCATTTATAAGTTTTACTATGTTGCCTACATTAGTGCAAAATCTCATTTACATCGGACCACTATATCATATAGCTGTCATAGGAACGATCTGTCGAAAATTAAGTTGTATGGAGAACTTTTTTGTTTTTCAAGATATCTTGACCAAACTCGGCATTTATAAGTTTTACTATGTTGCCTACATTAGTGCAAAATCTCATTTACATCGGACCACTATATCATATAGCTGTCATAGGAACGATCTGTCGAAAATTAAGTTGTTGTATGGAGAACTTTTTTGTTTTTCAAGATATCTTGACCAAACTCGGCATTTATAAGTTTTACTATGTTCCCTACATAAGTGCAGAATCTCATTTACATCGGACACTATATCATATAGCTGCCATAGGAACGATCTGTGGAAAATTAAGTTGTTGTATGAAGAACATTTTTGTTTATCCATACTCGGTATTTAATTATTTTCCCTGTGCTTCTTAGACACGGGCAAAGCTTTATGAAAAGTTTCGCTCTGCAAGGGTATTAAACCTTCGGTGTGCCGCAGATACCCCCTCTATTTCGCTTCGTCAAGTTTTAACTGGATCTGGAATGCCCATTTATACATTACCAGATGCATCTTTAATCGTCTGACCTTTTGAATCGAGGCGCCGCTGGCTAAACAATTGTTGCTGTCAAAACGTATGAACTTTGCGGTTGCGTTTGATTGCATTTCAAAAGGAGAAAAAAAAACAACAACAACAAAAAAATACAAATAATAATTGTAATAATAAGCTGGAAAGCAAAGTGAAAAGAAAAGATAAAAAAACGTACTTTCATTCAATGAGCGCAGGCAGTGCACGGCCTTCAGCCGTCTGCCCCCCCCCCCCCCCCTCGTAAACGTTGACAACTTTGTCTCCTGTCTCAAACACACACACGCACACACATACACACACACGCACACCTGCGAGTGACAATGACAATCACCTGTGTCGGGTGAAGGGAGGCAAGCGAGGTCTCTGATAAGCCAAAGGCAGCGACTTTTTTATAGAGAGGCGAAATAATTACGTGCATTTTTTATGGTCTGCTGTTTTTTTTATTTATATATTTGTGGCTCAGCTTTTTTCTGTGTGAATCAAAGTCTTGACTAATCAAATGTTTTTTAATTATTTATTTTTATTTACAGCAATGCATCAGCCGGCAGCTTGAAGTTTTGCCAGCCCCACAATTCCCCTGTACTTGCTCCCGCCCAGCGCTTGCAGAAGAAAGACAAATTATTAATAATTGCAAATAGTTCGCTGCAAAAGTTGGAGCTGATCTACTGAACGCATACGGGTTAGATCCAAGTTGGACGCGATGGACTGGGCCGAAGGAGATCTGGTGTGGTTCGATCCGGGCGTGGGTCATCCCATACCCGGCGAGATTCAGGAGGTGCATCGCGCAGCTCAAGTGATTGTCGTCCAGGCCATGATCAAGGGCAAGGTGAGTGCTAACTTTTGGCAGTCAGTGTTTCGATTGCGGACTAAAGAAAATTACACGAAAATCTTTAAAGAATTCATTTGGAATGGAACAAATGTTGGATAGTGGGAAGCTAAGGGAAAAAGAAAGGCACATAAAAGCAGGGTATCTTCTGGTCGAGTATACATTTTTTTAGGCACTTACTTTTGGCAATCAGTGTTGCGTACCTGAAAATATTAAAAGAATTTGCTTAGAATGGAATAAATGTTGGATAGGGAGGAGAGAAAATAACATTCATAAACGCAGGGTATCTGCTGGTCGAGCATACATTTCTTTTTGGCACTAACTTTTGGCAGTCAGTGTTTCGATTGCGGACTTAGAAAATCGCATGAGAATAAATGCAGAAATTGTTTAATATGGAATAAATGCGGAATAGTGGGTAAAGCAGGGTATCTCCTGGTCGAGCATACCTTTTTGTTGGCAGTCGCCAAGGGTCGCTTCAGCCAGCAGCTTTTTTTATGACAGCTTTTCACTATTTTCACCTGTCAACGAAAAGAAATAGATGACAATGCGGCAACTGGGCAAATCGTTTTGGTTTTTGGCAGTTGGCAAAACTTGGCAAAACTTGGCAAAACTTGGCATTCATCACATGCCACTGGCCACTGGCCACTGGCGACTGGCGACACTTGGCAGGCAACTGGTGGCCAATTTCGTGCTGCAACGGAAGTGTTTTGTATGCTGCTCCGATCTCCGAGCCAGTCGCCGGCTCTCTAATTGCCCAGCGCCGGCAGCGACTTCTTCTGACTCCGTTTCCTTTTTCCTTTGCAATTAAGCCTGCCAGTCAACAGCAGCAAGAGTCACTCAGCCAGCGGCTTTGGCTAATAACTGGTAACAGTTACCGATGCCGTTGCCGTTGCCATTTGCCTGTTGCCGCTGCCAGTTGCCAGTTTCAGTTGCAGTTGTTGCTCCCTAAGCGCCAGCAAAGAAATCAAGAATACAAATCCCCAAACTGGCTCGCATGCTTCTACTTGTCGCCAGGGCTGCCAGCGGTTGCATCAAAAAACTGCTAAAATTAGCTGTAAATAGCTGAATTCGTCCATAAGCTAAAATACTGCATTGGGCAACAAATGTTCAAGTTAAACAGCTAAAAAGAATAGCTAAATCCCTTCAAAAGTAGCCAGAGTCGGGAGACAGCTGCAAACGTCAGCAGTTTCCGGCTGCTGACCTCTGCCTGTAGCTGAATTTAGCCAGAATAAAGCTGAAATGGTCAACACTGCTCGCAACCAGTATTCAGTGTATCCTGTTCAATTGGCATCGTCTGACAACTTGTTGGCCAGTTAGCCACAAGAAAAAACGTTTCAGTTGGGCAACATGAACTGGGACATGCCACCTGCGTAAGCCAGACCCGCAATTAGCTGCGCGCGAGAAGCTTTGAAAGCGCCTGAAAGCTTTCAGCGATCTCGTTTTTGCTGACATTGAAATAATTAGCTGCGCGAGAGGAGCTTTGAAAGCGTCTAAAAGCTTTGAGCGAGCTTTATTGCGCTTAAATGGAAGAATTACGTTTTGCTTAAGCTCAAGTTTTGAGCTTTTCTGTTTTAAATATTTAATCATTTTAGCTTACGCAACGAGATGAAAAGCGCTTTGAAAGCGCCTGAAAGCTTTCAGCGAGCTCAATTGTACTTACATTGAAATAATTAGCTGTGCAAGAGGATCTTTTCAAGCGTCTAAAAGCTTTGAGCGAGCTTTATTGCGAAATGAAAGAATTACGTTTTTCTTAAGCTCAAATTTTGAGCTTTTCTGTTTTAAATATTAAATCATTTTAGCTTACGCAACGAGATGAAAAGCAGTATATCGATATATTATAAGAAAACTATCATTTAAGAAAAAATTCAACCTTAAATCTTTGTTTTCACAAAGCTTATCGGATAATTTTTAATTCAATCAATATTTCGATGAGCGCAAGCTGCATCATCTTTTTAAAGCTAAGCTTGTAAATCAATCGATTAGTTGATTAATTCTAATATATTATTAGAAAGCTATCATCCAAATGAAATATAACCTTAGAGCTTTGTTTTAATCAAAGCTTATCGGATAGTTTTAACCTCAATCGATATTTCGATTAACGCAAGGCACAGGAAGTAAAGGTTGTCGTTGATAATAATGCTGGCCGATTAATCGATTTATCGATTTACACACAAAAATAAATCATTCAATTCAGATTCACAGCTTTTTAGCTAATCGAATATTCGATAAATGTCGCAAATTAAAGTATGATCCTTCAGCTATCTAGCAAATTAATCTACACTTATTTGATAATTTGGTTATCGTTTATTCGATAGAACTAATTTAATTTTGATTGGTCGACTAATTTCGGGCACTATCGATTACAATAATCGATACGCCGCAAGCGTTGCTGCAGCGGATTTAAAAGACCAAGAATGCAAGACTTGAACTGTTTCTGGCTTGGCTCGGAGAAAGTGGCGCTCTCTCGCGCAAGATAGAGAGAGGGAGAGAGGGAGAGAGGGAGAGAGAGAGTTGTTCTTCTCTTAATTGAATTGAGATCACAAAGATCGGGCAGCGCGAGATCAAAGTCAAAGCCATGCGACAGGTTTCTCTTGCGCAAGTCTTGTCTACCGTTTCTCGTTGTTCTCTCGCTCTCCAAAACTGGCTGCCCGTCTGAGCGTCTGCCAGCCAGTTAGCCGGGAGGAGTGTCATCTTTGGGCCGCGTGCTACCCCCACTTTCGGCCGAAATAGACACAGAAACGTGTTTCAATCGATTGCCTTAAGAAAACGTTTAGGCGCTTGAGCAGAGGGGCGGTCAGGTGGGCAGGGGGGGGGGGGGGATGTGCAGGGGAAAACGCATACTGGTGGAAAACTGTGGCAATGTCTCGGCTATTGGCCCAGCTCCGCTTGACTCCTTTCAGTTGCATTCGAGACGGCGGCCAATAACGTCTCCGGCGCCATTGTTGTTTTTGGTTAACGTCCGGTTTTTCCGCGTCGAATCTCGGTACGGTTCGGTTCTTGATTCTCGGCTAGTACCGTTAGATGCGCATCGTACGCTTCCACCTGGAGCCGTGGCAGCGGGGCAGCGGCTGCGGCTCAGTGACGCCCAGTCCGGCCCAGTCGCCGTCGCTGGCGCTGCTCTCGCCGCACGTGCTGCGCCGCCAGCGGCCAGCTAGTCTCGAGGATCTGGACGAAATCTTTGCCCAGCAATCGCCACAGCAACAGCAGCAGCTGCTGCTGCGTCGCCAGCGTCGCCTCAAGTGCCGCTATCCTCAGGTGGTCAAGCGGCTCTCGACGCTCTGCAGCGATGTGATAGCCCGCCATGTGAGCCAATCCAAACCGCAAGCCCAACTAAATCCTGTCACAAGTTGTCCACTTGTCCGGTTCTCAATTCGATATTCTCTTGAAATCGATTGGCTCTTACTCTCAGCTTTTATACCCAGCCGGACTTATCCAAATATAATCCAAGCTAAAAAACCAGTTAGCGTAGACTTATCAAGTGTCATAAATTGCGGCCGCTTCCATGGAAATTATGGAAGATGGAACTGAAGGGGGTTGTATCGAGCGTGGTTTTGTGGCCTGTTTTCTAGGGTGGAGCTTTGGGCATCAGTTGGATATAGAAAGCAGGCAAGCCCTTCCTTGAGACTGACCTGTATTTATTAGAAGGCGGAACAATCTCTTCCATCGGAAGAAGAGGGTTCTATAGAGCGTGTTTTTGTTGCGTGTCTTCTCTACCTTCCTGGGTGGAGCTGTGTGCATAAAGTGGGATACAGAAAGCAGGCAAGTCCTTCCCTCGGATGAACAATCCTGAAAAGCACGGACTGTCTGGAAGAAGCTGTCTGGTTAAGCCGTCTGCAATTGATAGACCTGGCTTTCTATATGGAGTATATGAGATGGTTTAAATTCCTTTCGAAACGAAAGCAAACTAAGCCCGCAAATGAAGACTATTTGGTGCCAAAAAAAAAACAATCTACCACAAGAATCCCAGCTTGATGAATGGAGTATGTGACTACCAGATACCTGAACCAAACGCAAGAATAGAATGCAAACTAAGTCCGCAAATGGAGACTATCCTATTCCCAAAAAACAACCTACCACAAGAATCCCAGCTTGATGAATGGAATATGTGACTACCAGAGACCTGAACCAAACGCAAGAATAGAATGCAAACTAAGTCCGCAAATGGAGACTATTCATATTCCCAAAAAACAACCGACCACAAGAATCCCAGCTTGAAGTATAGAATATGTGGTTACCAGAGACCTAATCCCAAACTCAAGTATAGAACGGGCAAGAGAGATAATAAAAAGTGCTTGTACGGAATGTTAAACTCCTTAGACCAGACACATGCTCCCCTATCCCAATCAAACGCAGTTGACCTAATCCAACAACTCTTACCTGAGAAAAGCATTGGGAGAGTGTACGCATCCTCGGGTTGTCGAATAACCACACCACGATTCATCCGATGGGTCTAGGCGAAGTTTCATTAAGTGGGTTTTGTTATTAAGAAACGAGTTTGTATAACAAAAAGGCAGACAGACGGACGGACGTGGATTGGCTTTATCAATAGAACTCATTCACTTGATGGGTTGCAAAAGGATTCCTTCCATCGTTGCGGTAGTACAACTAGTCGTACTCTTTAATGCTGACAGACGAATTTGTATAGGAACAGGCAGAGGGTCTGACAGACATGGATAGACTTTCTCAATAGAACTCGTTCACTTGATGGGTTGCATAAGGATTCCGTCCATCGTTGCGATAGTACAACTTGTCTTACTCTTTGATGCTGACAGACGAATTTGTATAGGAACAGGCAGAGGGTCTGACAGACATGGATAGACTTTATCAATAGAACCCGTTCACTTGATGGGTTGCATAAGGATTCCTTCCTTCCGTTGCGATAGTACAACTTGTCTTACTCTTTGATGCTGACAGACGAATTTGTATAGGAACAGGCAGAGGGTCTGACAGACATGGATAGACTTTATCAATAGAACTCATCCACTTGATGGGTTGATGCGTTGCAAAGGGTTTCCTGCCATCGTTGCGACAGGTTGACGTGTCTTAAGCCCGCAATCCGAACACAACTTGAACGATCAGCTTGAACTGAACTAATTGAATCTCTTTTGGGTCACAGGCACAAACGTTTGCCCTGCAGCCGGGCGAGGGCAGCCTGCGAGCGCGTCAGGATTTGGGCAGCAGCGGAGTGGAGGACATGACGCTGCTGGACGATCTGCACGAGGCGTCGCTGCTGTGGAATCTGCGACTGCGCTACGACAAGGGACTGATCTACACGTTCGCGGGCAGCATACTGATCGCCGTCAATCCGTACAAGATGTTCCCCGACGCCTACGGCCTGGAGGTGGCCAAGCAGTACGCGGGCCGTCCGCTGGGCGCCCTGCCGCCGCATCTGTTTGCCATTGGAGCGGCGGCGCATGCCGCACTGCCCTCGCCCCAGGTGGTGGTCATATCGGGCGAGTCGGGCTCCGGCAAGACGGAGTCCACGAAGCTCGTCATGCAGTATCTGGCGGCTGTGGTGCCGGGCGGCGGCACTGCCTCGGCTGTCATCACGGAGCAGATACTGGAGGCGGCGCCGCTGCTGGAGGCGTTCGGCAATGCGCGGACCGCACGCAACGACAACAGCTCCCGGTTCGGCAAGTATCTGGAGGTCTACTTCAAGAGCGGCGCCATTGTCGGCGCCAAGATAACCCAATATCTGTTGGAAAAGTCGCGCATTGTCACCCAGGCGCCCGGCGAGCGCAACTATCATGTCTTCTACGAGATGCTCGGCGGCCTAAGCGAATCGGAGCGCGCCAAATATGGTCTGCTCGAGGCGGACAAGTACTTCTATTTGAACCAGGGCGCAACGGACTGTGCCAGCGGTCGGGTCGACTGGGCCTCCCTGCTGAGCGCCATGCAGGTGCTCGGTGTCACCGAGGGCGAACGCGAGGGCATTGTCCGTGTGCTGGCGGCCGTGCTGCATTTGGGCAACGTGTACTTCCATCGCCGGCAGCTGCGTCACGGCCAGGAGGGCGTCGAGATTGGCTCCGATGCCGAAATCAAATGGGCCGCCCATCTGCTGCACATCAGCGCCGAGGGCATGCACCGAGCGCTGACCAGCCGGACGACCGAGGCGCGAGCCGAGCGCCTGCACACGCCGCTCGGTATTGACCAGGCGCTGGATGCCCGCGATGCGTTCGCCAAGGCACTCTATGCGGGCCTCTTCAATTGGCTCGTCTCGCGCATCAATTCGATTGTGCAGAAGGGCGGCACCCATGACGCCCATCGCATCAGCATCCTGGACATTTTCGGCTTCGAGGATCTGGCCGAGAACAGTTTCGAGCAGCTGTGCATCAACTATGCCAACGAGAACCTACAGCTGTATTTCAACAAGCACGTCTTCAAGCTCGAGCAGGCCGAGTATGCACGCGAACGTCTCGAGTGGACGCCACTCGCCTGGGACGACAATTTGCCGGTGATCCATCTGCTGGCCAAGAAACCGGTCGGCATTTGCCATCTGCTCGACGACGAGTCGAATTTTCCGCGCGCCACCGATCTGAGTTTCCTCGAGAAGTGCCACTACAATCACGCGCTCAGCGAACTGTACGCCCGGCCGCGCATTGGCGCCCAGGAGTTCGGCGTTACACACTATGCCGGCCAGGTGTGGTATTGCGTCGATGGCTTTCTGGACAAGAATCGCGATGCGCTGCGCAGCGATGTGCTCGAGCTGCTGGCCACCAGCCGGCTGCCCCTGGTCAGCGAGCTGACCAAGCAGCTGCGCGCCCAGCGCGATGCCGGCAAGACTCTGCCCAAGGGCAGCAACGGACGCTTTGTCACCATGAAGCCGCGCACCCCGACGGTGGCCGCCCGCTTTGCGGACTCACTGCAGCAGCTGCTGCAGTCGATGGGCCGCTGCCATCCGTGGTTTGTGCGCTGCATCAAGCCCAATCAGGAGAAGCAGCCGCTGCGCATGGACATGCCATGTGTGCTGCAGCAGCTGCGCTATCTGGGCATGCTGGACACCATACAGATACGCCAGCGCGGCTATCCGGTGCGTCTGCGCTTCCAGCACTTTGTCGAGCGCTATCGCCATCTGTTGAGCGCGCCGCTTGCCCGCGGCACGCCCTATCGCGAGCTCTGCCGCCTGCTGCTGGAGGCGATGCCGCGCACCGGCGTCGAGGGGCCCGACTATCAGCTGGGCGCCACGCGCGTCTTTCTGCGCGAGGCACTGCATCGCGCGCTCGAGAGCGGACGCACCGAACGTCTGCGCCAGGCCGCCGTCCATATACAGCGGCATGTGCGCGGCATGCTGGTGCGCCGCCAGCTGGCCCGGCGCCAGTCGGCGGCCATCCGTTTGCAGGCACGTTGGCGTGCCCAGCGACAGCAGCTGCGCTACGAGCAGCTGCGTCGTGGCGTGCGCACCGCCCAGCGCCTGTGGCGCGGCAAGCTGGCGCGCCGGCGCGTACAGCAGCTGCGCTCCGATCATCGCCGGCGCCAGGAGGCGCGCGAGGCGGCGCAGCGGGCGCGCGAGGCACGCGAGGCCAAGCAGGCGGTGCTGGAGCGCAGCCAGCTCAGCTATCTGGACATACCCGCCGAGCTGGCGTTCATCTACTCGAAGCTGCAGGGCTGGACGCCGCCGCACAGCGATCGGCATCTGGTCAAGGTGCTGGGCACGGTGCCCGGCCCGCCCGCGGCCACTGCCCAGCTGCCGTCGGATCTGGGCCAGTTTAGCTTTGGCAAGTTCAGCAGCGTCTATTGCAACGGGCTGCGGCTGCAGCCGCGCCGCGAGCCAATTGCGGCGCCGCTGTTGACGCGCGCCGCCTCCCGGGATCAGGACTTTCAGGATGCTCTGGCCGTCTTCAAGCTCATCCTGCGCTGGAGCAACGACAAGGCGCTGGAGGGCGAAGGCGCCAAGGAGAAGCTGCTCTCCGATTATATTGTGCACAAGGCGCTCAGCTCGCGCGGCCTGCGCGACGAGATTCTCGTCCAGCTCTGCAATCAGCTGCACGGCGCCGAACCCGCTCTGGCCGCACGCCTCTGGCAGCTGCTCGGTCAGTGTCTGTGCTGCTTCCAGCCGAGTCCGGCGTTTAGCAAGTATCTGCTCAAGTTTGTCACCGACGAGGCGCCAGCGACGGCGACGCGCCAGCTGCTCCAGCGCCAGCTGCTGCGCCAGCAGAGCAGCTCGGCCGGCGCCGCTGCCAACTGTCGCAGCTTTGTGCCCGCCTGGCTGGAGTGGCGCGCCTGGGCACGTGGCTGCGATATGGCCTTGCCGCTCACACTGCCCGATGAGGCCAGCCAGACGGTGGCCGTCGATTCCTGGACCAGTTGCGAGGAGGCGGCCGCTTTGGCCGTTTCCACGCTGGGCGTGGCCAGCCGCGGCTGGACCCTCGTGCTGGACGATGGCCAGCAGCTGACGGACAGCTGCGGGCTCGACTATGTCATGGATCTGATTGCCGAGAAGGAGCTGTGCCCCGCCTTCCCGGCGCCGCGCAGCGACCTTTTGCGCTCCGGCGCCAAATTCACGCGCACCAGCCTGCCCGAGGCCGTCAAGCGTCCGGGCGTGCCTCCGCCGGCGCCACCCACAACGTCCGCCGCCGCCGCCAGCAAGCAGCAGCGGGAGCGGGAGAGGGATCGGGAGCGGGACATGGAGCCGGAGCCGGCTCAGCCGCAGCGACGCAGCAGTCGGGAGCTGCTGTCGCGCAGCTCGGCGCTAAACGAGCGCTATTTCGAACGGACCGAGGAGCCAATAACGCCGCATCTGCTGCCCGGGGCGCAGTCCAAGTCGCGCTCCAAGTCGCTGGACGATCTGCTGGCCGGGGATATGGGCAGTCAGCAGCTGCCGCTGCCCGACAGCGATTCGCAGGAGTCGCCGCTGCACACGCTCGCCCTGGGTCTGTCCGAGAGCAGGCTGAACGATCGCTACCATTCGGCGGAGCGGCTGGCGCCGATGGGCAAGGAGTCGGCGCCGCGCTATCAAAAATCCCAGAATGCCGGACGGCGTTCGCATGCCGCATCGCACGGCTCTGCGCACAGCAGCAAATACAACATGGACAAGTCGGAGTATGCGACACGCTCCTCGGCCATGTCGGACACCAGCGAGGCGCCCTCGCTGGCCTCCCATGTGCGGCGCGTGCGCGTGCCCTCGCAGGCCTCCGACGTCGATCAGTTTCTCGACGATCTGTTTAGCCCCGTGCTCGATGGATCACTGGACGAGCTCTCCGATGCGCGCTCCCTGGCCGCCAGCATACGAGGCGGCGGCGGCGCCCAGAGAGCTAATCCTGCTCAAGCTGACAATCTTGATCAGTTTGTGGGCGAGCTGTTGCCTTTGGACGAGACACTCGATACGCTCGGCTCGCGTCACCAGCTGGTGGCCTGCATCAAGGGCGGCGGCAGCACGGAGCACAGCCAAGCCGGCGCCGCCGATCCGCTGCTGCATCAGCTGATCCAGCTGCCCGGCGGCGATTCAGATGCCGCGCCTGCCGCTCTCTATCAGCAGCAGGTGCAGCGCGCCTTCCTCCAGTCGGCCATGGCGCAGAATCTGCAGATACAGCAGCAGCTGCTGGCCCAGAACCAGGCGCTCCAAACCCTGCTCAGCCAGCAGGCCAGCGCCAACAACAACAATGGGAGCAGCAACAACAACAATGGGAGCGGCAGCAATGGCAGCGGTTCACCTCCGGCTGCGATCATTGGCAGCATCTCGCCGCCGCCGGCTCAGACGCCGCTGCGCTTGAAGGCGACGACCATGATGACAACGACGAGGAGCAGCAGTTTGGTGCTGGAGGCAGCTTCTGGAATGCAGCCGCCGGCGCCGCCGCCGCCGCCGCCGATGCCGCCACCGCTGGAGAGCAAGGATCCGTCGGAGACGCGCCACTTCCTGGATCCATATGGCCGGGCCAAGACGGTGCGCATTGGCAAATGGCGCTGGCCGCCGCCGCAGGGCGAGCCGCAATTCCAAACGGAGGAGGACTTCTTTGCCTTCAAGCTGCGCCAGCAGCAGCGCAAGACAACGCCCCAGGCGCAGCATAATGCCGGCGGCAGCAGCAGCAGCGCCGCCGCCGCGGCCGCCATCGAGTGGGAGGAGTTCGAGATTGAGTCCTGCAAGAGTCCGACGCCGCCCGTCATGCAGCTCATGCGCAGCAGCATGCGTCTGGAGACGAATGGCGGCGGAAGGGATGTACAGGATGCGGCACAGCTGCACCACCATCAGCTCCAGCTCCAGCAGCAGCAGCTCCAGCAGCAGCAGCAGACGACGACAACAACGACCACAATTGTGGCCACAAAGCTGGCCAAGAAGAGTTTCGAGATTGGCGCCGATCGCCCGCCGCCGGGCAGCGTCGGCAAGCTGAAGCTCAGCTCGGAGATGCGCCAACGTCTCGAGCAGGTGACCGCCGGGCATTCGGTGCGCTCCACCGTCTCCAACAAGTCGGAGCAGCGTGCTCCCGCCAAGCTGGAGGACACGCGCAAACTGATGCTCCAGCAGCAGCTAGGCGGGCTCTTTGCCAGCGCCAATCCGCCGCCCGTCGACTCCCTGGCCACGGTCCGCACCCAGATCGAGCGCATGGAGGGCAAATTATCGCCGCCGCCGGCGCCACCGGGCAGCGCCTGGCCGGGCGTGCTGCTGCCGCCGGCGCCCAGCGTACCGGCGCCACCGCCGCCCATAAGGCCGCCCAGCATGGCGCCGCCTGCACCGCCGCCGGCGCCACAAAGTCCGCCCGCGCAGCAGCAGCAGCAGCAGCAGCACGGATCACCCGATGCCGACGAGCCGGAGCCAGACTATCGCAAGGAGCACGTGCCCGCTTTTATACAACGCCAGGAGCGCGACACCTTCGGTGCAGTGCGTCAGATGCACCATCTCCAGCACCAGCAGCAGCAGTCGCTGCACCACCATCAGCATCATCTCCAACAGCAGCAGCACCAGCACCACCAGCAGCAGCAGCAGCAACAGCATTCGCTGCATCACCAGCAGGAGCAGCACGCTGCCGCCGCCTGGGAGCAGGAGCTGCAAACGGAGCGGGAGCGCTCGCGCAGCCGCAGTCGCTCGCGGGATCGTGAAGACTACTCGGAGTCGGTGTGGGATCGCGCCGAGGTCGAGGGCCCCGCCTCGGGCAGCGGCAGCGAGAAGGAGCGCGAGAAGCGCGAACGCGAACGCGACCGTCTCTACGAGCTGCGCCAGGTGGAGCGCGAGAAGGAGAGCCACAAGGTCTATCAGCCGGCGCCGCCGCGCGTCATACAGGCCAGCCTGGACACCACAGGCGCCAAATTGAATCGCGAAAGGGAACGAGATCGAGAACGGGAAAGGGAACGAGATCGCGATCGGGAAAGGGAACGAGATCGAGATCGAGAAAGGGAACGAGAAAGAGAAAGAGAAAGAGATCGGGAGCGGGATCGAGATGCTTTGGCCACGACGCCGGCCACGTTCCGCACGCACATGGCCCAGAAGTATGAGAACGAGCGCAAGCGCAAGAGCTCCGCCAGTTCGGCGGGCATGCGTGAGGATTTGCTGGACTCGAGCATGTCGGCCGTGGTGGTGCCGGCTCCTGTCCCGCCGCCCGTTACGCCCACATCCTCATCGACCGTGGCGGCGACAGCAGCTGCCGTTACGGCCAGCTCAGCAACTGGCACCGGCGCCGGCGCCGTCGGATCGAGCGCCTGCCTCACCTACAATCGCGTGCCATGGAAGCTGCGGGTGCGCAAAGAGGTATTCCAGCCGCACGAACCAATCGGTCCGCCCGTGGCGCTCGATCTGCTCTTCGCCCAGGTGCTCAGCGATGTGTTCGGCGTGACGCCCTGTCTGCGCATCACGCCGCAGGAGAAGAATGCGGCGCTAAATATGCTCCATGGCCATGGCGTCAGCGTGGACACGTTGGCTGCCCGCGGGCAACAGGTGCGCGCCTTGGTCAAACGTCATCTGGTGGACATGGCCCGCGACTGGCCCCTGTACTTTGCCCGTCTGTTTGCCGTTCAGGGCGCACCGCTCTATCCGGATGTCTCCATCATGGGCGTCTCCCACAGCGGCCTCTATTTGGCACGGCGCGACGCCGACTATCTGATCGTTGTGCAGGCCATATCCTTTGCCGAGATCCAGAACGCCGTCACGCTGCCCCGGCCCGCCGCCCTGCAGCTCAATCTGCGCAACGGCAAGCATCTGGCCCTCCATGCCACACGCGCCGCCGCCATCCAAACGATGATCACCGCATTTGTCCAGGAGTACCGCAAGGTGAGTCCCAACCCACGTCCACAACCACAACCACATCCACAGTTCACAGTCAACAGTCTCATGTTCCAATGAAGTTCACCAAACTGGGGCTTAACGGGGCACTCAATAATCTGCCTTTTACCGTTTTACTTCTCTTTAGGCTTCTTTCTCCATTTATTTATCTCTTCTTTTCTCATGTTCCCCGAGCTTGTTTCTCTATTAAACTGTTATCATCATTTGCGTGTGGGCGCTTTGGATTATAAGAGAGCTTTAAGCTATTAGAAATTGACTAAGCTTTAAGAGAAAGCAACAGCTTTAATCAATTTATCAATTTATATTTTGTATCAGCTTCTGAATACGGGAGAGCTTAAAGTTATCGCCATAAATTGAATAAGTTTTAAAAGAGAGCAAAAGCTTTAATCCATTTCTCAAAGTATTTTGTATAAGCTTAAAGCTCACTTAGGCAACGGGCGCTTCTGAATACAAAAGAGCTTTAAGCTGTCGCCAGAAATCGAATAATTTTTACGAGAAAGCAAAAGCTTTAATCCATTTATCAATTTATATTTTGTATCAGCTTAAAGCTCACTTAGGCAATGGGCGCTTCTGAATACAGGAGAGCTTTAAGTTATCGCCACAAATTGAAAAAGCTTTAAGAGAAAGGAAAAATCTTTAATCCATTTATCGATTTATATTTTGTATCAGCTTAAAGCTCACTTAGGCAACGGGCGCTTCTGAATACAGAAGAGCTTTAAGCTATCGCCATAAATTGAATAAGCTTTACGAGAAAGCAAAAGCTTTAATCAATTTTTTAAAGAAGAGCTTAAAGCCAATGGGCAACAATTGGGATTATAGTTAACTCGAAGTAAATATCAAATGATTTTATGGAATTTTATGGAGGCTTAATTTTACGATACTATAAATTTTAAAGCGGAATTATTTTTGATTTAATTTAAATTTTGTTTCTAAAACTGAGATGGAACAAATATCAGATCCAATATTTAGTTAAAAATTCAACAGTCTTAAAAACCTTTTACACTCTTCGGTCATTGAAAATGGGTTAATGTTAATTTATGCGACAAACAAGAGCCAGCAGCTCCTTTGCCCCAAATAAAGTATATATATTCTTGCTAGACGCTAAGCTGAGCCGATTTCCATCCATATCACATCGATCTTTTGAAACTTTAAAAGCCAAATACTTCCAATTGGGCTATCATACCTTGAACGAGCTTATCATATTTTTCGAGATATTCTCCCATTTTATAATATCGAAGGTTTAATATAATATGATTTAAATATAAATCGAGAATTATAAGAGCTAGATAAACCCAACTTGTTATGTAGGCTCTCGTACGGTATATTCAACTTGGTTTTTTCTTTCAGTTTTTGGAAATCTCCCCATTCCTTCTTAAACTTAATTAAAACAACTTATTTTTGAAGGCATATGCCATGCATAATCCTAGAAAAATTCATTAAGATCGGACTATAAGCACCGAACTTCATCAATAATGAATTTCCTATATACACGCCCGACTAAAGTAGTCTTGTATTATTTTGTTCTCTCTATTGCCCCCTTCATCGAGTTCTACCTTGAATTCGGAGTGTTTTCTGGCACAGCTTTTTCATTATCTCCGAAAGCTTTTCAAGCTAAGTTGTACTCGTGATCTTTATAAGAAAGCTCCTGCCTAATGAAGCCTTTTACGATTCGCTGTCTATTTTTATTTCATCTGTCAATATTTGCCCCTTTCATCGAGTTCTATCTTGAATTCGGAGTGTTTTCTGGCACAGCTTTTTCATTATCTCCGAAAGTTTTTCAAGCTAAGTTGTACCCCTGACCTTCATACGAAAGCTTCTGCCTAATGAAGCCTTTTACGATTCGCTGTCTATTTTTATTTCATCTGTCAATATTTGCCCCTTTTATCAAGCTCTACTTTAAATTCGGAGTCTTTTCTGGCACAGCTTTTTCATTATCTCCGAAAGCTTTTAAAGCTAAGTTGTACTCGTGACCTTCATACGAAAGCTCCTGCCTTATGAATCCTTTTACGAATAGCTGTATATTTTGATTTTCTCTGCCAGATTCGCCCCGCACCCTTCTTCGCATCTTGCTCTTTGGCAATGCAGTCGCATAGTTGCACGCGTGGTTCAAGCTCAGTGGGTCTCAGTCTGTCAGTGTGACCATATACGTGTTAGACGAGCTGTCCAGCGAGTGATACTCGTTTCGGCGCAACTCGACTGCGATTCACATTCACATTCGCATTCGCATTCACATTCGCATTCATGCGATGCGGCGCATTCATTTATCAGTTGGCAGCTTTTTCTGCTTTTCTGCTTTTCTTTGAATGCATCTCTTAAGTTATTTTAATTTAATTCAGTTTTATGCGTGAAAACTGGTCGAATGCCAAACTTGGCTCAAAACCCGAACCTGCCCGAGAGCTGGCCCGAATGAAACAGTTAGCCACACACACACACACACTCACAGGTGGGTTGAAAAACCACTTTGTTGGTGCGCTACTCGTTTCTGGGTGTTGCTTCTCTTAAGCAGTGCTGCCAATTCAGCATTTTTCCAGCCAAATTTGGCTACTTTAAGAGTTTAGTAGACGAAAACGACAATATTGTTATTAAATTCGTTTTTTTACCAGCAAATTTGCGGCTTCATCAGCTTTTTAATGGCTATGTTTCTTCTCTTAAACAGAGTTGCCAATTCAGCTTTTTTTGGGCCAAATTTGACTGCTTTAAGACTTGAGCAGCCGAAAACAGCAACATTTTTATGTGTATCAATTTTGTTTTCCTAGCCAATTTGCGGCAATTTCAGCTTTTTTCTGTCTATGTTTCTTCTCTTAAGCAGTGCTGCCAATTCAGCTTTTTCTAGCCAAATTTGGCTACCTTAAGAGCTTAGTAAAACAGCAACACTTTTATTCAATTCAGCTACTTTCTGGCGAAATTTGTCTATTTTAAGCTATTTCTATTTCTATATACCTTTTTTTTGTTGACTCTCTTCAGCCGTTTATTAGCCAATTTGCGGCTACTTCAGCTTTTTTCCAGCTATATTTCACATGGAATTCAGCTACTTTTCTTATAAAGCGGCGGCTGGCAACTCTGGTCTTAAGCTTAACGCTCCGCTTGGCCCCGCTGCAGTTTTCACTCACTTCCAGTCGCGCTCTCCCTCCCTCTCTCTCTCTCTCACCCTCTCTCTCTCTGTCATTCTCTCTCTCCGTGCTGTGGTGTTCTGCTCGGCTGCGAGTGAAATGGTCAGTCGCTTGGCAACTCGCCAGCCGCCTCTTTTGACCAGTCTGCCCAGTTTTCAGTTGCCACAAATGTTCGTTAACGGCATCACGCGGCGCGCGTCTCTACAAATTCCCAATTCTACAGTTGATTTGTATTTATTTTTTTTTTTTTATATTTCTTTTCGTGCCAATGTTGACCAACTTTTTTTATTCGTGTTGTGCTGTGCTCAGAATGAAATCTTTTTGTTTGGCCACACTCAAAGATAGCTGTTCATGTGCCTGACCCAATAATCGATCGCCGTCTGGAATACAGCTCGATGCAATCGACCACGGCGCTGAGTTGACTGATCTATTCATAAAAAACTAAAACGTCAAACAAATAAATCGAAATACAAACAAAAGATTAAAAATAGTGCGAAAAAATAAACTTGATAGCCGGGTAAAATTCTTAAGATTTAGTGTTTACCGGAGCTGTGTTATCTACGCCCTGAGCTTGACTTGTTTTTAGTCTTAAAGTTGCTTTCTATATATACATTTTGGTATTATATTAATATGGCCATATATAAACAGGCAATGATTTACATTCCCAGTAAATTCTCTATGACTTTCATCTGATTATTAGTTTTCTACATTACTTTCCTTATAGTTGAAGCCTCATCAAATATTTCTCTGGCCCAACTATTCCTAAATGCAGTTCCTATTGCCCGAATGTCTATTCAGATTCTGATGAAATTAGCCCAAGTGGCCATGTTCAAATGTTGTATGCTGAACAATGCAAGTCCGAAATTGTTTGTGTAATTCGCGCCAACTTCAGACTTCAGACAAAGCCGCTCCAATTGCCAACACACGTCTTTGCATTCGCCCTAATTAATTTAGCTTGTCTTGCCTTGATTGCACAAAAGAAAAAACTTTTGGTTTAATTTATTAAAAAAATACCTATCTTTTCTTATATAATTTAAATGAAAATGAAAATTTGCTGTTTGAACCGGCGACCTCTCTATTGCTAGTCCGACGCGCAGAGACCTTAGCCACGCAGGCTTCGGACATTCATCAAGTTAGTTGCTTTTCGACTGCGTTGTAGTTGGACCCAAGAATAATTTAAAACTAACTGTTTGAACCGGCGACTTCTCCCTTGTTGGTCCGACGCGCAGGCACGTTAGGCATCTGGTTGCATTTGACTGCGTTGTGCTTTAACCCAAGGCGAATTTGCCGCACAAATTGCAGTATAATCAATTAGTCAGGGCAAACTTTAATTGAATTTATCGTTAATTTCATTATTTACGTTACAATTTGTAAAGTTTTCATATCTTTTCTTGCCCTGGAATCGTTTTTCTATAAACAACTCAGACTTGCGTTCGTTTAGCTCTTGAGCGTAGTTTCAGAATATAATTTTCAAGTTATATTTGCAGTTCGAATTATATAATATAATATATATATATATATATATATCAATAATTCTGTACTCTGAGCTCTGAAAAGTTCTCATATCTTTTTTGTCAAATTTCCAGAAAACTTTTCCTCAGCAATATTTATAATATGCACATCAATTAGAAGGATTGTTTCACAGTTTCTACTCTTCGAGTTATAGCAAACCTCTCTTCGGCTGGACTCTAAAGCAGCCTTAATGTATTTTGAGCCTCTTTTTGGGTATATATTTGTAATATATATGATATCAGTCCACGTGCTTTAATCAAATATCTCTATCTAGTTACAATAGCTGTTCTTGAAGTTCTTCAGCCCTCAGCCATATTTAAGATTTCACCAGCAGTATTTATGATATGCACATTTTCTCTTGGAGTTATATTAAATCTCCTTTATACTAAATAGTTTTTAGTTCGAGTGAACTCTAACGCAGCCTTAATTTATTTTGTTCCTTTCTCGAATCATATATCGCTATCTAGTTGTAATACTTGTTCTTGCAGCTCTTTAGCTCTTCCCTTTTCAAGTTTCCTCTGGTCGTATTCATGATATGCACATCATATGAAAATATTCAAGCCAAGTGAATGCTTGCTCAGTGAACTCCGATCTCAAGATCAATAACCGCAGTTAACTGCGAATTTCGCAGCATCCTGTTGCCAGTTGCCAGTTGCCAGTTGCTGCCTGCAACTGACTGGGAATTTATTTTGTTTTTTGTTTTTGGCACAAACATTTGACGGCTTCTCATGTCTCGGGACAGGTGTCAGGCGAACGGGCGAGTGCTTTGAAGTGGCAAATTAAAAATAAATTCAGGTCTGGCAAATTGCAGCGCACGAAAATTGAAAACTGACATTTTTCACTAAACAAAAAGCGGCTAAAGACGAAAAGAAAAAAGGTAGCAAAAAGCAAAGAAATTGCCAAAAAGATAACAAAAAAAAAAACAAAAAAAAAGCAAACATCACGTATACGCAGCGTTTTTCCACGAAATCGACAGGCGCGTGTGTGTCTGCGTGTGTGTGTGTGTGCGTGTGTGTGTGTGTGCGTGTGTGCAAACAATATAGTTAACATTCATTATGGTCGTGTAGTTTGGCCAGTTCGATCAACAAAATGCAATAACAACTTTCACTGGCACGCGCCGCCGCCGCCGGAATCGCAATAAACGGCAATCCGTGGCAACATGTCGCACAGTGTCCGCAGCAGCAAGTCCTGCCAGGCCACGCCCACAGCCCATGGCGGCAGCCCGAAGCACGAACAGCTGACGCCGGGAGGCAGTGTGCCGCACAAGTTCAGCAGCATTGTGAACAAGGTGGAGTCGCTCATCCACAAGATGCACCACGACAAGGTCAACAACTTTAGGCTCCTGCAACAACAGGGCCAGCAGCGGCAGGAGGGGCCGGGCCCGAGGCCGGGTCAGGGTCAGGGTCAGGGTCAGGAGGAGAGATGTCAGGATCATCGCGAGCAGAGCTGCAACAAGTGCGCCTCGCTGGACTCACTCAACAATCTGACCGATGCGGACAGCGGCGAAGAGCACGAGCTGCTCTACACGGACTCGGACGATGCGGAAATCGCGCACATAACGGGCACCACGGCCGCCCAGGTGCACCACCAGCAGCTGCAGCTGCATCGCCGCAGCGATCTTGACCAGCTGACCAACGAGAGCATCCGGGAGCTCAACGAGCAGTGCTGCGTCTCGCTGGGCGGCGAGCTGAACGCGGCCGGCGCTGGGGGCGGCGGAGCCAGCGGCGGTGGTCCGGATCAGGACTACGACAATGCCTGGAGCGTCGAGGAGGACATTGTGTACAAGTGCTGCAGCGGCTCGGCCTCCACGACAACGGCCAGCGGCAGCCTCTGCGAGGAGTGCTGCTTCGAAGAGCAGCTCAACTACAAGCTGCGGCTCAACCAAAGAGATAACAACAATAACAACAACAACAACGAGGAGGAGGATGACGAGGATGTTGTTGATGCAACAACTGTGGACGCGACCATAACAACAACAACAACGACAACAACAACACAAATGACATCAACTGGCGTTAGTCTGCCCATTCCCATTCCCGTGCCCATCGCCGGCTCCGGCTCCGCCTCGACGCTGCTGCTGGGCAACAAGACGCGACGCGTGAGCAACGCCAGCAGCGGCTCCATCAGCCGCATGGAGACCATCCTGGAGGAGCCCACGGAGTCAAAAATATCCGTCAAGGAAATCCTGGCACGTTTCGAGACCATGAACTCCAATGAGGTATGCAGCAGCTCACAATCCCACAAGTCTCTGTTTAAGTGCGTTGATTCCGGAACTGCCCAAAAGTTTCTGGTTTGTCGGGAAAAGTTTGGGGAAAATCGATGGGAATAATCAGAAAGTTAAAACTCGACAAAGGTTGAACATTTAAAGAAGTTATTTACTCATTTTTCAACTACCTCTTTAAAGAAGAATAAAGGGGACAATGTTTTTGTTTAAGGGAAGAACGGGAACGAAGCATCTTCCACTTCATTGAGATATATATTAAGTCCTAATAAGGGCAGAGTCGAAAATAACAAAAGCTGTAGACCTATATTTGTTCTCACATACCATAATCCAGAAGGATTCAACATTTTCTTCCGATATCTCTCATTTTTACAATATCGATATATATCGATTTCGAGACATAATTTTTCAAGCATAGCTCGAACACTATTCAAGCTTGACTTGAACTTTGATATATATATTTTTACATACTATATGCAGAAGAACTTGACATTGTCTTTCGATATATTCTCTCATTTTTACAATATCGATAAATATCGATTTATATAAAGGCTTTTTGAAGCACAACACGGAAACTATTAAAGCTAAATACGCCAAATTTGGTGTGTAGTTTTTCGTATAGCTTACACAAATCAGGCATATTTCACTTTTTTGGATTGTTCCACCCATTCAACCTCAGATTAAAAACAAACAAAATTTCTAAGGTAGAGCCTCGTGCTCTGGTATAATAAATTTCATTAAGATCGGACTATGAGAATCGGAGTTAATAATACAAAGTCTGGGGCAAAATTTGCAGGGTATGTTCTCCTCGGATAACTCCGACTAGCTCACTCTTACTTGTTGATGCATGATATTTATTTGTGAAGCATAAATCAAGAGATTGACATTGGCTTAACTCTGATCGACTCGAAAGCATTTGGCTGGAACTTCCCAATCAAAGCTCTTCGTAATAATCACAAATTACGTTGCTCGCGTGCAAAGAAAGCAAAAAGAGAGCTCTTTACAGTTGGCAGCGAGTGTTGCTAAAGGCTAACGGTTAAGTTAATCAACACATAATCGCATTATTAGCTAGCCCAGGCACAATGCCAGATCGAGGGCCAGCACCAGCGACCCACCTGAACCACCTGAGCCACCTGCTTACATCATTCGGCTCGCTCTTCAACCTCATCTCAGCTCTGTGGAGAGCAGCGTCTGTCGCGACTAACAAAAGTGACAAACTGACCGATCAAAGGTGTCGATTATACAACATGCAACAACAATTGGTCCAGCTTTTGGGCCAAAAGGTTTTCGAGTGTGGCCCATAGAAATTATGTTATATATATATCTACACACACATAAAAGGTGTCCGTCGAATTGGTTCAACATCAAATTGTTCACTTTCCAACTGTAAATCAGCTGGTCTCGAAAGAGAGTCGTCTGTGGTTAATGAAACCAAAAGTAAAGCTGGAAGTTATTTGAGGGATATGTGATATCTAACTAAATCTGTGTCTAGATCTATTTATAGATATGCTCAGGGCTATGCTCTTATCGATATCTATATAACTATCTATCTATATATCTGTATATATATATATATCTATATATATATATATAAATATACATATAGATATATATATATATAGATATATATATAGATATATATATATATATAGATATATATATATATATATATATATATATATATATCTATGCACCTATGTGTCTATATATCTATATCTATATATATCTATATATCTATCTATCTGTCTATCTATCTATCTATCTATATATCTATATATCTATATATCTATATATCTATATATCTATATATCTATATATCTATATATCTATATATCTATATATCTATATATCTATATATCTATATATCTATATATCTATATATCTATATAACTATATATCTATATATCTATATATCTATATATCTACATATCTATATATCTATATATCTATGTATCTTTATATCTATACAACTTTATAACTATATATCTGTATATCGATATACCTATATATATATACCTATATGTATCTATATATCTCTATATCTATATATCTATATACATATCTATATGTCTATATGTCTATAAAACTATCTATCTATATATCTATATATATAAATCTATGTATCTGTGTCTATATCTTGGTTATATATATATATATATCTATCGTATACTGTCATCTTTTGGGATCATCTGATGGCACTTGAACCGGATCCGATGCTACGCTTCGGATCGAGGGGTTGTTTAAATGCCAAAAAACTGCCCTTGGGCCAGAAGTCGGGCACTCATAAAACCACAAAGAAAGAACCGTTGACCCACAAAGATACAAGATACATTTGCAGATACTTTAACGTGCGTCTGCAAACGTGAACACATGAGATACTCTCGAACCAGAAGAGAAGCAGCTGAAGATTGTAATTTAACTGTAATTTGATTTCAATAATTTAATTACATTTCGTGCGTCTTTTATTGTCGGTGGCGGGTTCTTTTGTTCTCCGCCTCTGGTAAATGGGTTTAATTTCTTTTGGCTGTCATGTATCTGCGGCTCTAAATTGTATCTGACAGCTGGCTGCGGCTCGGGCTGTGGCTCGGGCTGCGTCTGCTTCTTCTGCAGGTGTTTCGTTTCTGGGTCTGGAGCTCTCTTTCGGCGTAGATTTCAGTGTGTGGTGCGCATTAATTTCGAATTTTAATTAACTCGAGCAAAACGCAAATAAAAGCTACACTTAACAAAAAACAAAACAAATGCCAAAAAGAAAGTTGCTGCTGTTTAGGCGAACCCCCTTTGGCCCCTGTGCTAAAAAAAAAAAAAATATGAATGTTAAACCCGACTCGCCAGAAATTTTATTCGAAATTAAAGTTTAAAGTTTTTCTCGGTATTCGTTCGTAATGTTTTTACGTTTTAACATATTGTGTTGCTCGCTTTTCCACTGCATCGAATTCGCATTCGCATTCGCAGCCAACTGGAGCACAGCCGACGCTAGTCTTTGCCCCAATCCCCGCCCCACCCCGCCTTGCCACGCCTCGACCCCTGAGGGGCGCCGCTGGGCCGCAAAAAAAAAAACAAGTCATGTGACCCAGTTGCGTGCCCGGTTCTTTAGAGTCCACGTTCTAAATATGTGCGCACAACTCGATCCATAAACCAGCTCCATCTCCAGCTCCGCCTCCAGCTCCAGCTCCAGTTCGAGTTGCATCTCCGATTTGTGCAGACCGCTTCTCGATCTGCAACCATTTGGCTTATTTATTGACTGTCAGCTCGTGCTCTGAATTTAGCACAGCGATAAGACCCACAGGAACTGTCAACCGATAATATTGAAGAATTGCCATCAATTTGTCAGCCGTCCGCCAATCAGTTAACTTGTCCGCCTCTCTTTTGGCAGTTAGCTGAATGTACATAGAGGACCATTAACGTTCCTTAGTCCTCCATGGTCTCCATTCTAGTTTCTTTGCTCATTTAACTTGTTCAGTTCCAGGTCCTCCATGTTCACCTGAAGCCAGCGCTTCGATTGCCTAACTTACTCTTTAGCCATAAATATTCATGACATTTCCGCCATGCTTCCACGATTAACTGCTTCTTGAAGCTGTCTCCGTCCTCCGTTCTCCTCCTGCTTTGACTAATTGCTTCCTTTTCGTATCTTCACGTGACCTCCATGGTCACGCGACTATCTTCTTCCAGGTGCTTAGTTTTTAATGTCGTCCATGTTCACTTGATAACTATCGACTTTCTGTCGGCAGATCCTTCGTGCTTAGCGGTTAATTTTATTATTTAATTAACTCTCTTCACTCTGAGATCTTTGAGATCGTATCACTTTATCATAGAAATAATCGGTTAATAGTTTAATTCTTGTATTAAAGTCTCGATGATCTAATTCTTTAAAGCAGCGAACTTCTGAAATACTATGCACCTTCCGAAGGGCAGAAGGTATAGTTACAAGTATGTAACTTATATGATATTCAAATAGTTATTATGTATATACATATATATATTAGCACAGGGATCTTTACAATGAAGGGCAAGAAGGTATTTAAATGATTCGCCTCGTAGATATGTCGCCGGGGTGTAGTCTCTCAGCCTGGACCCTGAATCCGTTCGGATGCTGAAGAAGTTTACCTGATTGCAGTGAGCTTCTATATCATATTTATAGTTCTATTCAAAGAATCGTAAAATGAGTTTCGGTTTGCCAAAACTTTCTTTTTCTATATTTCTGCAAGGGTATTAAATCGTCGGCGTGCCAAGCAAGCCGTTCTTTCTTGTGACAACTATTATATTATTATATATTATACAAGTATTTTGTTCGAAGGCATACAAGTATTATATATGCATGTGTGTATGTATGTGTGTGTGTGTGTGTGTGTGTGTGCGTGGGCAAGTGTGTGTTAGTGTATTCATGCACGTATGTATGTATTTTTGTATATATGTATGTATGTACGCATGCATGTTTGTTTTCTAATACCAAACGAAGACCAAGCTGATTTGTCGCTGTGCTGCAAATTTAAATAAAACGAATTTCTACCAAGTGCTCTTCACCTCGATTCTCAAGAATTTAAGTAGGCTCTGCAGTTTTTCATGCTTGGCTAGTAGTGTAGTTTTTTTTTTGTTTTTTTTTTCGTATGTGTGTACATTTATATGTATGTATGTGCACATACTTATGGATATGTATGTATGTATGTATATTTGTGTATATATGTATGTATGTGCACATACTTATGGATATGTATGTATGTGCACATACTTATGGATATGTATGTATGTACGTATATTTGTGTATATATGTATGTATGTGTGTATGTATGTATGTGTGTGTGTGTTTTTTTTTTTTTTTTTTTTTTTTTTGTATAGGAGGGAAAAGCATTAAAAGCCGAAAAGTGTGGGACTTGCACCCACTAAAAACCCACCTACTCTCCGTATCCCTCTCATGGCACCACCGATGGGTATCACTTCACGAGGGGGAGATGGCATGAAAGCCTCACCTAGATTCTCATCTATGATTGACGATTGCGCTGTCGTTCAGCGCGACGCAAGGATTTGATTATCACTGCCGCTGTGGTGCTAATAGCAATCCAATTGTTTTGCGAGCTTAGTAGGATATCTAGTAAGTCGTTGACTATAAAAGGTCTCCCAATAATTTGACTAAGCTCTTCCCGTTCAGCAGAGAATCTTGGACAGACGAAAAAGACATGTTCAGCGTCTTCTGTGGCCCGCGCACAGTGTGTGCAGAACGGGTCCGTCTCGTGTTTAAACCTATATAGATAGGATTTAAAGCACCCGTGTCCCGTCAGTAATTGAGTCAGGTAGAAGTCGGTCTGACCGTGCTTCCTACTCACCCAAGGCCGTATGTCCGGGATCAGCGATCGTGTCCAGCTGCCATTGGTGGTAGTTCTCCACCTCGCCTGCCATTCTTCCATGGTTTCAGCCCGCCTTACAGTTTGGGAGCTGTTGCTCCTCGTCTCCATTGCCAGGAGATCTAGTGGGATCATTCCGGCCAGTACTAGTGCTGCATCCTCGGAGACAGTACGGTAAGAGCTGATACATCGTAGCGCGCACCTGCGGTATGCAGCCTTGCTGCTTCGGCCGTACGCTGGTATCCTCAGTGCCGGCGCCCAGACTTTTGCTGCATACAGTATGATTGACCTGACCACACTTGCTATCAACCACCTGCTCTTCTGCCGCGGGCCCGCATTATTAGCCATCATCCTGGCTATTGCATTCGCGGCTTTCGCCGCCTTTCCCCCGACGAACTCCAGGTGGTGCTTGAACGTAAGCCGATGGTCCAGCATTACTCCCAAGTATCTGATGGCTGGCTTCGAGTGTATGGGACAGTTGTCGACGCGTATTGTGGCTGTCTCCACTACCTTACGGCTGCTGACCAGTACTGCCTCCGTCTTGTGGGCAGCCAGTGTTAAGCCATTGGACGCGAGCCAGTTCACCACCTGTCGGATAGCGGTGTTTGTTTTCTCCTCCACAGCCGGCAGCTCCTTGCTGACCGTAACCACCGCAATGTCGTCCGCAAAGCCAATGATGTGAGTGCCTGCAGGGATGTTCAAACGGAGAACTGCGTCGTACATCACGTTCCATAGTGTAGGTCCCAGGACTGATCCTTGTGGAACGCCGCCAGTTATGGTGTGCTGCCGCTGTCCTGCGGCGGTGTCATACAAGAGCACACGATTGGAGAAATAGTCCGTAATCAGGCTTATCAGGTACTCGGATATCTGGAGTCCCTGAAGCGTGCGTATGATACTCATCCAGCTGGCTGCATTGAACGCGTTCTTTACGTCCAGGGTCGTAATGAGGCAGTATTTTTTGCTACCATTCCGCCATCGGGACCCTCGATGGCTTGTGTGGCGATGCCCACAACATGGCTGATAGCTTGGGCAGTGCTGCGCTTTTTCCGGAATCCAAACTGGTACTCAGATAGCCCTTGCCGTTCTTCTAGTTCGTCTTGCAGTCTGTTGCATATGATGCGCTCGAACAGTTTGCCAACCACGTCGAGCATGCACAGTGGCCTGTATGCGGACGGGTCCTCTGGTGGCTTGTCGCCTTTTGGGAGCAACACCAGTCTCTGGCGTTTCCACCTTGTAGGAAAGCGGCGATCCTCCATGCACTTATTAAATAGCGCTGCATAGACTGCTGGTTGCTTGGCCACTATTAGCTTCAGAGCTTTTGTCGGGATCCCGTCAGGTCCTGGGGCTTTATTTGGCTGTATCCGCGCAAGAGCCTGTAGCACCTCCTCTGCGCCCGTCCATTTTACCGTCGACGTTCCGGCGTACGTGGTGGTTATGTGCAGCGTTGGTTGCGAGGGGAAGAGCGTGGTGACAATTGCCCTTAGCTGGACCTCGTTTGTGGGCATTGGCATCCTGCACGTTCTTCCCATGACCAATTTGTAGGCTGTACCAAAGGGTTGCGCGTCGGCTTCAGCGCATAGGCTCTTCCACGTGGCGTCCTTGCTGCGATTGATAGCCTTCTTAAGTGCGGCCCTCTTCGCTCTGTAGGCTTCCTGCATTTCCTGGCAATTGCTTCTCCCGTGGGCCCGTTGGTAGCGTCTTCTGGCTATGTGGCATTCTCTCCTGGCCATCTCTATTTCATGGTTCCACCAGTGAACAGGTCTGCGCCCGTTTATCCGCCTTCTCTTTTTAAGCATGGATGCGTTGCATGCCTCCTCTACCGTTCTTCCTAGGTAGTTTGCCCAGTGGTCGGCATCTCCATCGGCTGGGAGTTGCATGCTCTCGACCATTAGCAGCAGCGCTTCTGGGCTGAGCGTACCTTGGCTCCATGTGCCACGCTGGTGGTATTGGTCCTTGTGCTGGTCGGCGAAGTGACTTATTATCGCATGGTGGTCGCTGTGTGTGTATAAGTCGGACACCATCCAGGACGCGCGTCTCGCCAGACATGGGCTAGCAAATGTCAAGTCGATGATTGATCCTCTGCCTGCTTTGTTGAAGGTTTGCCTGTTACCAACGTTGAGAAGCGACACGTTGAGGGTTGCAAACACGTCTAGCAGGATACGCCCACGTTGACTTGTTTTGCTGCTTCCCCATTCAACTGCCCACGCATTGAAATCGCCCGCTATGATTACGGGTGAACGGGTTCTTGCGTCGTCCGTAATGTTGTCGAGTATGTTGGCGAACTCGCTGATTTCTACACTGGGTGCAATATAGCAGCTATATATATAGACTCCGCAACACTTGGCTCTGGTATATCCGGTTGCCGCTTGCCTGTCTGTAAGTTGCGCTGGTGGGCTTCCGCAGCTCCAAATTGCTGCACCACCGCCATTGCTCTGGGTCCAGATGCCTTCATGTTTGGGCTGGTATGGCTCACTGACGATGGCGAAGTCAGTTTTTTCTTCCCGAGTGGTTTGGTCGAGTAGGTCCTGGGCCGCTCTGCAGTGGTTCAAGTTAATCTGGATTAACTTGATTTTTTGGCTGTTGGTTGCGACGCCTTAATGAACCACGGGCAGGCCCTGCTAAGGGTATTGTGTGCCGTGTTCACGGTCTCATATCTCGTGCAGATTATGCATTTTGACTTGCCGGTGCACTCCTTCGCCGAGTGGTTGGCTTCTCCACAATTGAAGCACAGTTTCGAGGCGTCGTGTTTACTGCGGCATCGTGCAGCCGTGTGCCCAAAGTCCAGGCACTTGAAGCATCGCCTCGGCTCCACTTTTTGGCGTATACGACATACCGCCCATCCAATGCGTATCTTCGCTACCTCCAGAAGTTCGCTTGCGACTTTCTTGGGCAGTAGCATAGTAGCCGTCTGTGTGCCGCGGTATGCTTTCCTTAGCTTCGGTGAGGCTTCAGCAAGGAGGTCCCCTTCGATTTTTGTGAATACGGCTCCTAGCACGTCGTCGCTATTTGACCATTCCGGAATGTCCCGTATCTCTATGAGGACTTTGTCAGAGATCGTTCTGACGTCTGCAGTAATCCCCACGGCATCCTGGACGGCCTTCTGTAGTTTGGTTGTGGCTTCGTCCTCTGCTTTGCTCATTCGTAGAATGAGTTCTCCGGCTGCGGTACGCATGATGCCGCTAACGCTCTCTCTGTACTGCTGTAGGTCTTGGTTTGTCTGTACAGTTTTGAGCACGTTGGCATATTCCTCTGGGCTCCGGCATTTTACCAATATGGCATCTGGTCGACTTCTCTTTGGTGGCTGGGTGTTGCTCCTCTTTTTCTTCTTGGCTCCAACTTTTTGCCATTTGTTGTTGCCTGGCCCTTTGTTGTTGTTATTGTCCTCCTCTTTTTCGGTGGTCCCGCGCTTGTCCGCATCTCGGCGCTGAGATGTTCGCGCTTCTTCTGGACTCGCCTTCCTGTTGGGCTTTGGGGTTGCACTCGGCACCGGCCTATCTGCGGGGGTTTTCCTCCTTGTTTGTAGCAGCGCCGGGGAGGTTTGCACTGCGCTCTCTCTGCTAGTGCTATGTTCATTAGCCAGTGCGCATGGCTGTGCACTGCTTCCCTGGCCCGTTTGCTGCGCCGCTTGCTCGCTTGGCAATTGCGCTGTGGCTGCCATTTGGATCTCCTTCATCCTGGCAAGGTCATCTTTCATACTCTGGTTGATGTGCCGCACAGCTGGCTTTTTGCCACCCACAGTCGCAAGGAGCCTGTCCAGAATAGCTCCCAGCTGAAGGAGTAGAGCGCTGGTACCTACGCCATGCCCTTTTGGTTTTTTCCCAGGGCGTCCGCTTGTTGCGTTTGGGGAACTTAATAAATCCCTGCTTCGCTTGATGTTTGGCGTGCCACTGACCGCGTCTCTAGCACTGCTCCTCTCCGCCTGGGCTGCCTGCTGTGCAGGCAGTGTTGCTTGCGGGGGGGTCCTTGACATCTTTGCATTTCTCCGGAAGGGATCCATTTCTGCTGATGCTGCTGTGGTGTTGTTGCTTGTCGCATTATGTGTGTGTGTGTATGTATGTGTGTGTGTATGTATGTATGTATGTATGTATGTATGTATGTATGTATGTATGTATGTATGTATGTATGTATGTATGTATGCATGTATGCATGTATGCATGTATGCATGTATGCATGTATGCATGTATGTATGTATGTATGTATGTATGTATGAATGTATGTATGTATGTATGTATGTATGTATGTATGTAGGTATGTATGTATGTATGTATGTATGTATGTATGTATGTATGTATGTACGTATGTATGTATGTATGTATGTATGTGTGCATGTATGTATGTATGTTTGTATGTATGTACATATATATGTATGTATGTATGAACATATATATGTATGTATGTATGTCGCATATATATATGTATGTATGTACATGTATGCATGTATGTATGTATGTATGTATTTTTTCGAGTAGCGTGAAATAACCCTTGTGAATGAATTTGAACTTTGAAAATGAGTTTGCGGCCGATCGGATGGTAAACAAGAAAGTTTCCTACAAACGTTTTGCGCGATATTTCCACACATGCGAGTGGAATTCCTGGAGTACGTTTTTACGTGCACCTTCATCACATAAGGTAACTACTGTCGAAATTTCAGCTTCCTAGCTCTTACGGTATGAGCTGTGCGTTGATCACCAATCAGTCAGTCAATAAGTCAGTCAGTCAGTCAGTCAGGACAAACAGTTTTATATATAGAGATTATACAATATATAATATTTTTTTATATATATCACTTGTCCTCCTTGGTCACTTGATATATATAATTAACTAATGTCGTTTATTCTCCATGGTCACTTGATATGCATTGAATAACTATTCTATTCTACTTCACTTGTGTGTGTCTTCTTCATATCGCATGTCCTCCATGGTTACATAATACTAAATCAACAGCTATTATCTGAACATTCACTTTCTTCTTATTTTGCTCCATCTTCACATGTCCTCCATGGTGATATGTTGTTGTTATGTTTATCCGTCATAATCATTTAATTTGATTTAATTTTTGTGTTTTCCTTCTTATATCCAATACATACACATGTCCTCCATGCTCACATTATTGCTTTTCTGCAGCTTACTTGTTCTGCATGGTCATATGCTACTCAGACAACGGTTGTCATTCTTCTTCTTTTGCATCATTTGCACATGTCCTCCATGGTCACATGATTTTGTGGCTTCAGCTTACTTATCCTCCATTGTCACATTATACTCAAGCAAGATTTGTTATCTCCTCTTATGCATTTTACTTTCGTCTTCTTTTGCGTCATTATCAAATGTCCTCCATGATCACATGATATTTTTCCTCCATGGCCACATGATTTTTCTCTCTCTTCAGCTTACTTGTCCTCCATGCTCACATTATACTCAAGCAAGATTTGTCATCTCCTCTTCTGTACTTTACTTTCTGCTTTTTCTTTTTCTCAATCTTTACATCTCCTCCATGGTCACTTATGTGTATTTCATAATTTTCCATCTGCAGCTGTGCTAGTCCATATTTTGAATGGGGAATTGTGGCGCCATTTTGTACATGCCTGATAGTGCCTTGTTGCGTCGCCAGGTGGCGTGTTGGCCTTTATCGCATATTAATGCGTTAATTGAAATGTAAATTGAAATCGAAATGAAAATTCATAAAAGAGTAGGCCAATTAGAAGTGCGATATTTCGTACGAGGCAACATGACTGATTGGTGAAAGATTTCCGCTTTCATAAACAACAACAACAGCAACAACAACAACAACAACAACAACAACAACAACAACAACAACAATAACTTTTACTCACCTCCATTTTTGTTGTAGTTGCTGTTGTTGTTGTTTTATGCGCTTGAGCGTGTGCAAAATGCAACAAATTTTTATTTAACAGTGGGTGTTTTTTTTTCTTAGCTTTAACAAGCTGGTTGAGTCGAGCAGGATAGCGAGGAGGGAGGGGGGGAGGTGTGTGTGGGGTGTGTGAGCTGTATTTTGAGTGGGTGGAATGGAAAGGAAAGCAACGCGCGCCGAATTGCATTTGGCAACAAAAGTGAAAAATATATTGGCAAACACTTTCGTTGCCGAAAGAAAACCCAGCCAGCTCCCCAAATCAAATAGTACAGTGAAAGCTCCACGAATGGACAACGCCTTCAGCCAGCCAAATTTGTTATTTACAATCTTTGATCCCATTAAATAATATATATGCCAGATAATCCGTCTGTCTGTTTCTATGCAGAGTAATCTCTCAACTCTGTCCTAGTGCTAGTCTTTCCGTTGGAGGCATTTGATATGTCGAAACGGGATACCATGTCCTCTAAAAGAAGGAAAAAATCCTTTATGTGGGACGCTTATATGCCTTTGGCAATATCTAAAGCAAACTCTAGCTGCAGGAACCGTCGGTTGGAAATGAAACTTTTATATAAGACCATCTCCAAGCACCTCTATGTTTGCAAGCGTTTTTTTTTTAGCTCTGCGGGGGGTTTTTTTGTTATTTTTTATCTCTTATTAATTGCGGAGTGTGTGAAGCCGTCACACGATCCCATTAAATCATATATGTAAATTACAGATTATCCGTCTGTCTGTTTCTATGCAAAGCAGAGTCTCATTTTGATGAAACTCTGCCCAAGTCCAAGTCTTTCTCTTGAAGGCAGTAAATATGTCGATATCATGTCCTCAGTTTTAAAAGAAGGAAGAATTTCTTTATGGGGAACACTTTTATGCCTTTCACAATATCTGGAGCGTACTCCAGCTGTAGGAATCATGCGGGCGGAAATCAAACTTTAGGCTCTAATTCTGTAATTTTAAGCCTGACACGCGGACCTAAGCAACCGATAGGGCTTAACAAACTCTTATAATCTTCGAGTAAAGCATAAAAACACATGTCTCTAAATCGATATTTATCGATACAGCAATAAAACACATGTCTCAAAATCGATTTATATCGATAAAGCATAAAAAACACATGTCTCAAAATCGATTTGTATCGATAAAGCATAAAATACACATGTCTCAAAATTGATATTTATCGATAAAGCATAAAAACACATGTCTCAAAATCGATTTTTATCGATAAAGCATAAACACGCATGTCTCAAAATCGATATAAATCGATATAGCAACTTATTCAGGCAATTTTGTTTAATAAGCTCTTCTAATATTTGATTAGAGCTTAAAAACGCATTTCTAATCGATATTTATCGATAAAGTATAAAAACACATGTCTCAAAATCGATTTATATCGATAAAGCATAAAAAACACATGTCTCAAAATCGATTTGTATCGATAAAGCATAAAATACACATGTCTCAAAATTGATATTTATCGATAAAGCATAAAAACACATGTCTCAAAATCGATTTTTATCGATAAAGCATAAACACGCATGTCTCAAAATCGATATATATCGATATAGCAACTTATTCAGGCAATTTTGTTTAATAAGCTCTTCTAATATTTGATTAGAGCTTAAAACACATGTCTCAAAATCCATATTTATTGATAAAGCATAAAAACACATGTCTCAAAATCGATATTTATCGATAACGCATTAAAGCTCATGTCTCAAAATCGATATTTATGGATATAGAAACGTAATTGGATTATTCGCGTCTTGGGAATGCCTCGTTCTGCCTGTTACAGAATATAATAAGCATGTGTGTTCGCTTGAGCGAGCTTTCACTGTAGCATATACCATCCATATATCATATTTACACGACATACACATCATCAACATCATGATAGGTGCGCCCCATTCAAACCGGTCGCCGTCGTCGTGGCTTGGCTTGGCTTGGCTTGGCTTGGCTGGGCGACCGGTTGGCCAAAAAGGCGCCCAGCAACTTTCACAAGCCATTGACTCCGGCCGACAGAGACAATTAACAAATTGCATTCATTGTGCTTTTTCTGCTTCTTCCAGTCGCAATCGAAGGCATCGACGCTGTCGTCGGGCGCACGCGCCGCCGCCCAAACGCTGAACGTGCCGCTGGAGCGTCTGGAGGCGCGCCAGGCGCATGCCCAGCGCCAGGAGCACGCCCACTCCAATGGCAACCAGGAGGAGCAGCAGCAGCAGCAGCAGCAGCAACAAGTGGAGCTGCATCATCAGCAACAGCAGCAACAGCAGCAGCAGCTGGAGGATGCTGCCGAGGAGCAGCAGCTGGCGGATCAGCAGCGTTATATGAAGCAGCAGAGCTATCTGCACTCGGCACGCAAATCGAATGCCGGTCAGCAGCCCAGCTCCCTGACCAATGGCCACCAGCAGCAGCAGCAGCAACAGCAGCAACAGCAGCAGCAGGCAGCGCATCATGACTTGGATGGCAACTATATGCTGCAGGATGAGCTTAATGGCGGCGGCACGCCTCCATCTGTGACCAAGTACTCGCTGCTGCAGTTCGCCATGCAGCATTTCCGCAATGAGTAAGTGCATCCATTCTATATAATCTCCCATTTCCGACTATCTCACCTTTTTTTTACCCTCCGCTCTTCATTTGCAGTCAGCTGCGCGACGCGGATCGGCATCACGAGCGGCATCAGTCGTCGGCTGCGAATCGCTCCTATGCGGAGCTGGTCAAGTGGCAGGGCCATGCCATACGCCTGCCCCTGCTGCGTCTGCCCAATGATCTGGCGCCGCTGGCACTCGAGTGTTTCGATTGCATTCTGCGCTACTGCGGCGACATACCGCTCGATCCGGAGCTGACCGAGGTCAAGTGCGTCTATACCGTCTTAATGGTAGGTTTTTTCAATCAATTGCCAATTGCCTGCAGATCTGTTTGCTAATCCATTGCTTTTGCAGCATTGTCACAAGTATCTGGCGCTGCGGGATGAGGTCTACTGCCAGCTGATGAAGCAGACGACGGCGAATCGTTCGCCCTGTCCGGACAGCTCGCAGCGCGCATGGCGTCTGCTCAGCATATTGGCGGCCTACTTTGGCTGCTCGGACGCACTGCGTCCTTATCTGATGGAGCATCTGACATCGGCCGCCTCGGATCGCCGTCGCTCGTGCCATGGCACCGCCGCCGTCTGCCTAACCAATCTCCGGAAAACGGCGCGCTGCGGCGGACGCAAGAATGTGCCCAGCGTCGAGGAGGTGACAGCCGTCTCGGCGGGTCGCTCGGCCCGTCGCCAAATCTATAGGCTGCCCGGCGGGGCCGAGCGTGTGGTCAACACACGCTGCTCCACGGTGGTCGCCGATGTCATTGCCGAGCTGTGCGCCCTGCTCGGCGTCGAGTCGGAGGCCGAGCAGCAGGAGTTCTCGCTTTACTGCATCGTTCAGGGCGACGCCTTCACCATGCCTCTGGCCGCCGACGAGTACATCCTGGACGTGACCACGGAGCTGCTCAAGTCCGGACAGCCATTCTATTTGATATTCTGCCGCTCTGTCTGGCATTTTGCGCTCAAGCGCGAACCGGCGCCGATGCCGTTGTACGTGGAGGTGCTCTTCAATCAGGTGGCGCCCGATTATCTGGAGGGTCTGCTCCTGGAGCTGCCCGGCAATGGTGTGCCCATGCCGGAGATGGTACGGGATATGGCGCGCATCGCTGCCCTGCTGCATCGGGCCGCCGATCTGAGCCATGTGCCGGCCATGAAGGAGATCAAATTTCTGCTGCCCAAGCCGGCGCTGGGCATACGCGAGATCCGGCCCGCCCAGTGGGTGGGCCTGGTGCAGTCGGCGTGGCCGCAGGTGGCCGGTCTGAGTCCGGGGCAGGTGAAGGCGCAGTTCTTGAACGTGCTGGCCGCCTGGCCCCTGTTCGGCAGCAGTTTCTTTGCGGTGAAACGCATCTGGGCCGAGGAGGGGCCGCACGTGGAGGACAATCACAGTCCCATGTGGCGGGATCTGATATTGGCCTTGAATAGACGCGGAGTGCTATTCTTGGATCCAAACACACACGAAACACTGCAGCACTGGAGCTTCATGGAGGTCATCTCCACGCGCAAGGTAAGCAAACGACAAATTTATCCAACTATCGATTGTCCCAGCTCATGCTCTCTCTCGCTCTCTCTCTCTGTTCGCAGGTGCGCTCCGAGGATGGCGCCCTCTTCCTGGACATGAAGGTGGGCAATCTAATGCAGCAGCGCGTCATACGCGTCCAAACGGAGCAGGCGCACGAGATCTCGCGCCTGGTGCGCCAATACATCACCATGGCCCAGATCAGTCAGCGCGACAAGCGGGAGCTAAACTAGATGCAACGAATATTACGAATATGTTTATTATTATTATAACTATTATTACTATTATTATTATTATTATTATTATTATTATGATGATATGCCCCACACTTTTTTTTGTGTCTATTTTTAAGTCCATATATATTGATACCTGTGCCTAAGCCCATAAGGGAGCAGAATCTTTCCTAATGCCCAACCTCCTCCAACACTTTGTCGGCCATATTCCAATGCTTTCGCCTCATCCATGCATCACACATGCCTATATGCTGGCATTATATCTGAACAATTTGTGTCCTAATTTTAAGCAACAATGTGCAATCGCAATCCGAGTATTTGGCCCCCGCCTCTTTCATTCCATACCCCTGCTCTGAATTCTTTTCCCCCTGCTAAGCTTAAGCGAATCTTAAATATATATAAACTCTTTTTTTTTTTTTTGACAATTTGTTAAACGAAATTCGTTGCAGTTGTTTGTGTGTTTAGTCTAAATTACCGTAAATAAATACAATTCCACATTTACCATATACACTTACCATACACGAAAGTCGCCTTTCTATCAGGCTCAACATACTTTATGCTCTTCATAAAGCTAGCATTATATTCTTGCGAATTTTCTATCCGGACAAATAAAACTATCAACTGGTTAAAGGACATTGAAATCGTCCCGTTAGTTCTCGAGATATCGAGTATTTATTGCTGGTGATTTTTAAATTAATCCTTCATCCTTTTATATAAATCGGTGCAGTTGGTCCGCAAGAATATTGTCTAGTTAAAGCTTAGAGTAATATTCGTAGAATAGCCATAGCTTGGTTAAATTCTTAAGGAACCTGCCGAGTCGAGTGTCAAATAAATCGATATGAACTGAACATTAAGCGACTCAAAGGACATTTTAATCGTCCTGTTAGTTATCGAGATAATAAGGTTTGATCTGTTTAATCCTTAGATAGCTTCCATATACTTGAATGTCTGTCAATAAAGATGCACTTTTTAAATAGGAAATTTCATTTAGGACTAAAGGACTAAAGATCGACATTCAAGAATTTACGGAAGCTAGTTTTATTTAAGGAATATTCGTATAATAGCCATAACTCGGCTAAATTCTTAAGGCACCTATCGGGTCGAGTGTCAAATAAATCGTTATCAATTGAACTTTGAGCAGCTCAAAGGACATTTTAATCGTCCTGTCAGTTTTCGAGATAATGGAGTCTGTTTAATCCTTAGATCTGTTTAATACTTGAATGTCAATCGATAGAGTTGTGAATCCAGCGCACTTTTTAAAGAGGAAATTTACTTTAAAGGAAAATCTTGTAAAATTCACAGTCATCAGGACTATCGATTGATATTCAAGGATTTTCGGAATACGCAATGTTTAAAATTCCAACGCATTTTAAAGTTCTTTTGCCTCGAGTCTTTTGACTTTGTGGCCGTGAGCTTGCGCATATTTTCAACAAATCAAATCTGTTCAAAGTGACAACAAAAAAAACGTAATAAATAAAATAAATAATTTATTAGCTAAATAAATATGCTGTGTATAAAAAAAATATAATAGACACAAAAAAAAAAACAAATGCCGGGCAATTTGTCAGCCCGTTGCTCAAATAATATTTGGTATGATTTGATCATTGTCATCATCCTCATCATCATAATCGTCGCCATCCTCCTCCTCGTCCTCCTCATCTTCATCCTCGTCCTCGTCCTCATCCTCTTCGTCCTCATCCTCGTCCCCCTCATCAGCCTTGACGGGCGCCGTCGTCGTCGTCGCCGTCAGCTGCTCGTGTGCACTGAGCTGTGCCCCAGCTGGAGCTGAAACTGGAGCGGGTGATGGCGACCCACTTGTTGCATTAGCCTCAGCTTGTGTTTGTGGTGCTGCTGTTGTTGTTGCTGCTGTTGCTGCTGTTGCTGTTGAGGATGTGGCACGCCTCGTTGTTGTCGCCTCGTCAGCAGCTGCAATGCCGCTTAACGCTTCATTAGTCGCATTGTGGCTGGCAAGGCGTGTGGCTGCGGTCTCTGCGCCCAACCCCAGACCCAGGCCCAGACCCAGTGCCAGTGCCTCGCCCATTGCTGTTGTCCTCGCTGTTGTTGTTGGTGCAGCTGTCGCCTCGCCCAATCCCAGCGTTGGCAACTTTGTTGCCAGCTCCGTGGGGCTGCTGTTGTCATCAGGCGCCGGCGCCGGCTCCAGCGGCGGCGGCGTAATGCGCGGTGGCGCCACAGAGGTCAGCAGAAACTCATCCAATATCTCGCAGTTCTTGCCCAAATAGCCCTGGCGGCACTGGCAGCGATAGCTGCCATCCTCGCGGCTCAGCGAGACGCATTTGCCATCATTGGCACAGGTCTCCGGATGGTCGAGGCAGTAGCTCAGCCCTGAAAGCGAGAGAAGCGAGAGGTGAGAAACTGGGAATGGAGAGCTGGAGAGTTTGCTCACTTTCATCGCAGAGCATGCCGCCCCAGCCGGGCCGGCAGTTGCACTCCCAGGGCGCCTCGCAGTCGCCGTTGACGCAGCCGGGATAGGGGAAGCACTTGTCGCACTGTGCGCCCGTCCAGCCCACCTTGCAGCTGCCAGAAGAGTGTGAAAGAGTGTGAAAGAGAGAAGGTTGCAGTTCCATTTGCCAGGGGTCAAAGGTCGCCCGACACACTTACCGACACTCGCCAGGCTTGCGGCAATAGCCATGCTGCTTGCTGCAGTCGGAGGCGCAGAGCGCTGCAAGAAGCAATGGTCAATGGAGAAGGATGCGAATGGATGCGAAGAATACTCACCTGTCTGGCAGAGCAGGCCCGTGTAGCCCGGCTGGCAGTTGCACTCGAGCGGCTTGTTGCAGCTGCCGTGCTGGCAGCCCGGCATTGTGGCGCACTCGCTGCAGCTGCGGCCCGCCCAGCCGATCCGGCAGCGGCACTCGCCCGGCGCCTCGCAGTAGCCCCTCGTGCTGTGGCAGCCGCTGCGGCAGCTGGCTGCAACGTGTGACAGAGAGAGAGAGCGAGAGAGAGAGAGAGAGTTAGATTACCAAGCGGCTGGTGTCCAATCTGTGGCCCACTTACGTTCCGTGCAGAAGAGGCCATCCCAGCCGGGCTTGCAGATGCACTCGAACGGCTTGCTGCAGGTGCCGTGCTGGCAGCCCGGCAGCGGTATGCACTTGTCGCACTGCTCCCCGGTGTAGCCGATCCGGCAGCGGCACTCGCCGGGTCGCTGGCAATAGCCTGCGGAGAGCATCAGATGCGGATTGAGCTATTGAGATTTTTTTTTGCTTACCATTCATGGGATCACAGCCGCGCCGGCACATCGGCACCTGGCAGAGATCGCCCTGCCAGCCGGGCAGGCACTTCACGTCGCCCTTCTCGTCGCAGGTGTAGTGCGAGTTCATCTTGTACTTTTGCGTCTTCTCGCAGGCCTGCGGCAAAATGGCTGCTCTTTAGTTGGCACTCTTGCACACTTGGGCTCTACTTACGCGTTGCTTCCACAGCGGAATGTTCGAGTTGACGCTCGTCTGGCGGGCATCAAAGTTCCGTCTCAGCGCCTCGCCGCTGCCCATCGTGGTGGCCATCAGCAGCACCAGGGCGCCCAATCCGTGCGATGATGGCATTTCTATATATTTATCTGCCTGCAAACTTTATAAACATACGATATTATTATGCACTTTCGGAGTTACTTTCGCAGTTTAGTTTATTTTAAGTATTTTAAGATACGATATTAAAATGTATTTTCGGAGTTAGTTTCGCAAGTTAGGATACGATTTGATGATGCATTTTCGGAGTTACTCTCGCATTTTATTTAAATTTATTCGAACTTTGTTAAGATACGATACTATTATGCACTTTCGGAGTTACTTTCGCATTTTAGTTTATTTGAACTATTTTAAGATACGATATTATAATGCATTTTCGGAGTTACTTTCGCATTCTATTGGAATTTATTCAAACTATGTTAAAATACGATTTTATACTGCTTTTTCGGCGTAACTTTCGCATTTTATTTAAATTTATTCGAACTATGTTAAAATACGATTTTAATATGATTTTCCGGAGTTACTTTCGCATTCTATTGGAATTTATTCGAACTATGTTAAGGTACGATTCTAATATGAATTTTCGAAATTTCTTTCTCATTTTATTTGTATTTTTCGAACTATGTGAAGGTACGATTCTAATATGAATTTTCGGAGTTACTCGGAGTTAGTTTCCAATTGAAATGATAGATAGACTACTCGGAATAGCTACAGATTCTTAGCTCTTAGCTTAACCCAGTAGAGCTTAAGACTACTTTAAACTATTACTATAAAGTTGATCTGTTTTTTTTTTCCGTTACAGTCAGGTTCTTTATTTGGATTATGTAGATGGTTTTCGTTTCTTTTGATGGATTGTCAAAAGAAACCACTTGGGCAACGCAGAGCGACCGCACCAAAGACAATTAACATGTTTGAAGACAACTTTCTTCGTGGCAACGACAACAATTGCAAGAACTGTAAGGTCTACAGACCCAGACCGGACCAGACGGACAGGCCGACTGACTGACCGACTGACCGACCGATTGCTTGGTGAATCATCGACGACAAATCAAAGACACTCGTTAAAGCGAACGCACCAAAAACAAATAAAAAAAAACAATGTGATTGAAATGAAAATCCGAAACCTTGCTCAGCTGTCGGGAGAGCTAAAAGAATCCAATCCAATCCAATTCAATCCAATCCACGTCTGCCGCGGCTTGCGTTTACTTGGCGACTAATCAATTAGCCCTGACTTTGACTTTGAAGGCGACTCTGAAACTGAAACTGAATGCGCTCTCTCTCTCTCTCTCTCTCCATCTTTCTCGCGCTCTCTTTCTCTTTTTCTATGCGTTTAGCTGTCTCTGTCTTTGGCCTCTCTGTCTGCGCAGAGAAATTTCAAAACCGGCAGCTGTTGCTGGCATTTGCCTCCACTTGGCTCACAGCTCTTACCTCTTGCCGCTTGCCGCTTGCTTCTTGCCGCTTGGCTCGTGGCCCGTGGCACCTGCGCAATTGGGTCAAACGGTAAGTCCGAAATCAGCTGAGAGCGGCGCCCCGCTCCGCCTGGCCCTCCGCCTGGCCCCCGTCTCGCCATGGAGCGAAACGAGTCGCGACAAGAAAAAAAATGAAAAGCTTTTACGCATCTTCGGCTTTGTTTTCAAAATTATATTTGTTTCTTTATTGTGAATGCTCAATTTTCATTACATTAGTCGAATAATTATTTTAGTTTTTCTGGATTTTCTTTCGTATGTGCCTTAAAGTTTATTTATAATATTTATTTTTTTTTTTTTTTGCCCAAAGAACATTTTTAGTATTTTTTTTTAATTTTTCTTTTTTTGCTTTCTGATATATATCTATCCATGGGTGAGGGTGTGCGTGTGTGTGTGCGTGTGTGTGTGCGTGTGTGTGCGTGTGTTTAGTTCCAGTTGGACACATAAAGTGGGGTTCACTGTGCCGCTTAGACTCGCTTCTCGATTTCAGCTGAAACTCTGGTAACTTATCTATGCTCTAAAGCATGTGACTACAAAGGTGTTTCTTATCGTCGGGAAGATAGTGTGGCGATACTTGAGAATGGCTATCGCAGTTAGATGGCAGACAAAGTGAGCAAAGAAATTGGCCGCTATCGCGATTATATCTCCCAGGCACAAAGCTTGCTTATCGCCTAGAAGAAATGCTTAATGAAGATTTCTAGCATGAGCCGAAAGAAAATCTTATCTTATTCTATCATCCAGGCGTAACGCCTTTTTATTGCCCAGAAGAAATAGCCAAAGAAGAACGCTTTGGATAAACATTTATACTATGCTACAAATAGAACTATGAACGTCTTTTTTATTATTTTGTTCTTTTATTCTTGAACTTGTAGAATACTTCATTTATAAATATTTCAAAAACAGGAAAGAAAAGCTTGCTTTGGGAAGAGTTGAGAAGATTTGAGAAGTGTTGGGAATAGTTGAGAATTATGAACGTCTTTTTATTAAGATTTCCAGTTTTAAAATATTCTTGAAATTGTAGAATACTTAATCTATAAATATTACGAAAGCAGGAAAGAGAAGCTTGCTGCATTCTTCGAGTGAAGAGTTGAGAAGAGTTGCGAAGAGTTGAGATAAGTTAAGAAGAATTCAAAAGACTTGAGAAGTGTTAGGAATTATGAACGTCTTTTTATTAAGATTACCAGTTTTAAAATAATCTTCAATTTGTAGAATAATTCATCTATAAATATTACGAAAGCAGGAAAGAAAAGCTTGCTTTGTTCTTCGAGTGAAGAGTTGAGAAGAGTTGAGATAAGTTAAGAAGAATTCAAAAGACTTGAGAAGTGTTAGGAATTATGAACGTCTTTTTATAAAGATTTCCAGTTTTAAAATATTCTAAAATTTGTAGAATAATTCAACTATAAATGTTACAAAAGCAGGAAAGAAGAGATTGCTGCATTCTTCGAGTGAAGAGTTGAGAAGAGTTGCGAAGAGTTGCGAAGAGTTGAGATAAGTTAAGAAGAATTCAAAAGACTTGAGAAGTGTTAGGAATTATGAACGTCTCTTTATTAAGATTACCAGTTTTAAAATAATCTTCAATTTGTAGAATACTTCGTCTATAAATATTACAAAAGCAGGAAGAAAAGCTTGCTTTGTTCTTCGAGTGAAGAGTTGAGAAGAGTTGGGAAGAGTTGCGAAGAGTTGCTAAGAGTTGAGATAAGTTAAGAAGAATTCAAAAGACTTGAGAAGTGTTAGGAATTATGAACGTCTCTTTATTAAGATTACCAGTTTTAAAATAATCTTCAATTTGTAGAATAATTCATCTATAAATGTTACAAAAGCAGGAAAGAAAAGCTTGCTGCATTCTTCGAGTGAAGAGTTGAGAAGAGTTGCGAAGAGTTGCGAAGAGTTGCTAAGAGTTGAGATAAGTTAAGAAGAATTCAAAAGACTTGAGAAGTGTTAGGAATTATGAACGTCTTTTTATTAAGATTACCAGTTTTAAAATATTCTTGAAATTGTATAAATATTACGAAAGCAGGAAAGAAAAGCTTGCTTTGTTCTTCGAGTGAAGAGTTGAGAAGAGCTGAGAAGAGTTGAGAAGAGTTGAGAAGAGCTGAGAAGAGTTGAGATAAGTTAAGAAGAATTAAAAAGACTTGAGAAGTGTTAGGAATTATGAACGTCTTTTTATTAAGATTACCAGTTTTAAAATATTCTTGAAATTGTAAAATACTTAATTTATAAATATTACGAAAGCAGGAAAGAAAAGCTTGCTTTGTTCTTCGAGTGAAGAGTTGAGAAGAGTTGAGTAGAGTTGGACCCACATCCGTGGGTGTGATTGTGTGTGTGTATGTGTGTGTGTGTGCGGGTGTGTGTGCGGGTGTGTGTGTGTGCTTAGGACTAGTTTTGCAAGTAAAATGAAGAGCTAATGGTTAAGCATGATATACACATGCATGCAAGGGCGAGTGTTTAAGCAATATTAACTGTTAATTGCATATGTCTAAGCCGACGGAAGCACATACACTACAAATTGTTGCTGCACATGTATGTGTGTATGTGGGTGCATCTCTTACGGCTATCTGGATGGGGTACATTCATTTCTATGCGGGCATGCTAAGTGCGCTGCCTGGAATCGAATCCCTAGTGGGAATACACACACATATATATATATATATATCTATGCTAAAGGGGCTTGCGGGGTGGCGGGTGTCGGGTGACGGGTGGTGGGCGTGGCGCTAATATCAATATAATTATGGGTATATCGTTTTATTAGTTAGTAAGTTGTAACTTCTTCTTCTGCTTCTTGTTCTTGGACAAGACTTGTCGGTAAATTGTGTTGTGTCATTTCCAGCTTTGGACTCTGGGTAAATGATCTATTTACAACGTTGGTACAGTAAGAACTCGCCGCAACGGACACCAATTGAAATTGCGTGTAAATAGCGAGCCATTTTCGCCCCCCTCTCTCCATAAATACCCTTGCAGAGGATATTCAAATTGTGTCCTCAAATGTGGGAGGAAGACCTATCTGATATATAGAGTATAGAGTATAGAGCATATATGTCTAAGTCGGACTACTATATCATAAAGCTGCCAGAGGAATGATCTGTCGAAATTATCTTGATATCTTGACCAAACTTCCATATTTATTATTCATGTCATGCTCCCAATATATGAGCAAAATCTTTCCAATATCGGACAACTATACTAAAGAGTTCAATGGGAAAAATCCGAGAAAAATATGGTTTTTTTATGTTAAACATTTTCTTTTCTCTAACAATGCTTCATCTGTTTTAGTAATAGATTTATGTAGTTATATATAATACTATAATATAGCATGCCATATAGCTGCAATTGGAACAATCGTGTCTAAAAACCATGTCATATTTCTCTATTTCTGTAAGGGTATTTCATCTTCGGAGCCCGAAGAAAAGTGTTATTCTTTTTTTGTTGGTACATTGATTATGCATAGAGTGAGTGTGAGAGAGAGAGTGAGAGAGAGAGAGTGAGTGAGAGAGAGAGAGAGAGGGGCTTGTGGAGACAAAAAAAAACACGTACATTTTATTTCAATTCTTAATTAACTTTCTTAAAGTTTTAACACTTATATGCGAGCTCTTGTCTCAGTGTGTGTGAGAGTGTGTGTGTGTGTGTGTGGGGGGGGGGGGGGGAGGGGGAGCTTATTGGGTTATAGACAGCTGCTAGTTCGATATGATGCTAGGATATGATATGGATGAGAGAGCGCGTGGCAGCAACCGTTCAGGATAGTCGGGAGCGGGGCTGGAGCTGGGACTGGGTCTGGGGCTGGAACTGGGTCTGGGGTTGGGTCTGGGGTTGGGGTCTGGGAATCGGGAATCGGGAATCGGGCTTGGGAAGTGTGTACTCGCTACATAGACTACGCGTTTACCCTACACATACTGATACCATACTATATATTGATGTCTCAATCGGATGGTTCATCAAAAAAAAAAAAGCGACGACGCAATGGCCTTTTGCTGCTTTAGACGAAGATGAACTGCGCGTGGTTGCATTTCTTGGGCGGACCGATGGTCAGGCGCAGCCATTTGCCGCGACACGACGGCGCCGGCAGCGCGCTCCAGCGTGTCGTGCGCCCCGACAGCCCCTCGCCGCGGCAATGATAGCTCAGCAGCAGCTGTTGCTGCTCCTGCTGCTCCTTCTGCTGCTGCTGCTGCTGTTGGAGCGCCGGCGGCAAGATTGGAGCGGCGCTTCGCTTGGACGTCGCGGAGCGTGGACGATGCGACTGGCGCTGATGCTTGTACTCGTGGCTTTCGTTGCTGCCCAATTCCGTTTCCGGTTCCGATTCCGGTTCCGCATCAGCTTCGGGCTCGAGCATGTTCTGAGCATCGTCCTCCTCGGTAGTTTCCTCCTCATCGTCCTCGTTGTCATCCTCGTTGTTGCTGCTGCTGCTGCTGTCCAGCCGCTCGGCGTCGTCGCCATCATCCATCGAATACGGCTGAGCCAATGGGGTCTTGCGAGTTGTAGTCGTCGTGGTCGCAGCTGCTCCTCGGCTGCCCTGCTTGCCACCTGCTGCAGCTGTGGCCGCATCCTGGACGAGCGCCTCGAGGTCACAGCGCACCGTAATGCGATCGCCTGCGGCAAGAGGCAAAAGTTCACGGATTAATCGGCGATTCAATGCAATCTGATATAGAGTGTACAGTGAAAACTCTTCGAATGCACACTCTCTCTCTCTCTCTCTCTCTCTCTTTTTTATCTCTGTTACACGACAGTCGCTGTCCGCCCAGGCGAGTTTTCACTGTACACATATGACGGAGAACTCACCTTCAAGCATTAGATTGTAGGGCGGCAACTTGTGGCAGGCCTTCGAAGCCTTGATTACCTCGAACTCTACGCAGTATCTGAAACGAAAAGGTATGTCAAACAATTAATAAACATATGATTAGAAATAAAGCGTTTCATTGATTGATTGACTGACTGACTGACTGATTGCCGCGAACTTTGCGCAATATCTACCAGAAAATGTATACAAAAGAATTTATAGTCAAGAGTTTATGTAAAAGGATAGACGCATTGAAAGCATGACCGTTTGATTGACTAACTGATTGAATGATTGACTGATTGACTGACTTGTTGACTGACTGACTTGTTGACTGACTGACTTGTTGACTGACTGACCAATTATATCGAACCCTATGCAGTATCTGCAAAGAAATTTATGCAAAAAATGAATAATAAAATATTTAAAGCGTTTGATTGACTGATTGACTGACTGAATAACTTGATCTCTATGCAGTATCTGCAAGAAAATGTGTACAAAAGAACTAAGAATAAAACCGGTATCTTAAAGATAAATGGATTTTAACGTTTGATTGACTGACTAACTGCCTGATTGACTGACTGATTACCCTGCAGACTAGTTAGTATCTGCAATATATGCGAAAGGATTAAAAATAAAACGTATTTCGGCGATTGATTGCGTGACTGATGGACTGATTGACCGGCTGACTGATGATTGAGGCATAGTCCAATTTGTAAGAGCTGCAAAGCTCGTATTTACACATTAGTTACTTTAAGTATCGTTAATGACGAACTGTTTGGATATGTTGTGGTAAATAAAGTAATAATACTTATTCCGATTGACAATCTTGCGAGACTTATGTGATCATATATAGAGCTAGATAGATGATATAGATATATGTATATATAGAGATTATGGAGCCATGAAGTTGGTTCTCACTAAATGTCTTCTCACTGAGATAGGTTTTATTTTTTGTAAATTAAGTTCAGGGATATGTAGGAGCAGAGCGAATGGGTAGAGGGGGGGGGGGGGTTGCCTATTAACTGTGTTGGGTTTACAATGAATTTCGACAACAGCCATGGAAATGCATAAAGTTGGAAAATAGCAAGAACAGAGGCAGGAAAGGAGAATAAACGAAGGACAGAGAGCACAGAGCTGACAGACAGGCAGGCGAAGGGCAAAGGACGAAGGACGCAGGACGAAGGACGAAGGACGGCCGCACAGAATGATGATTATTGCGCATTTGAGCGCAGCCGAAAAAAAAGAGGGGCGGGACGGGGCGGGGCGGGGCATACAGTTCAAAGGCGCCGCTAGTCAACCGGAAATTCGAACTGTCTATTAAGCCTAACAATTTCCGTTTCCGTTACGCAAAAAACGCAGCGAATACAAAAGCAAATACGGGAGAGAGAGAGAGAGAGACGACTGTCAAGTGGCTTTGGGTGTGTGTTTAAGTGTGTGCGCGCGTGTGTGTGTGTGTGTGTTTGACAGCTGTCAAGGTGTTGACAGCGGAAATTGCGTCGGAAATTCAAATGCGCCCTGAAACGTTGTTGCCCTCATCCACGTTTTACTCGCATCGCATCGCATCGCATCGCATTGGTCTGGCGGATATTTGGCCACTTAGCCACAAGGGCTCAATTAGCAAATCGCCGAATTAGCCGGGCCTGCATTCAATTGGCGCCGCGGAAATCAAAATCACAAAATCTCAAAACATCAAACCAAACGAAAAAGCACGTGAGAGTGCTCCAGTTGGCGGTGCCTGACTAGGAGATACCCTGCACCTAGCCACACTCAGACGAACTTTTTTCTATATATAGATATACAACAGCATAAACACACAGGCAAGCAATTGAATATGCCCAGCCCTGTTCTTGATTAACTTCGGTCCAATATTATAGCCTAATTCCACTGTCAACATTTCTTAAATTTTTTGCGAATGTGAAATATGTTGCCTGTACGTTTCTTATAAGAAACCACATTTTACACATTTGCAACAAATGTTGGTATTCGCCCCGTATATCGTATAAATATAAAAGTATATTTCCCACAAACAGCTTATTATATTAAAATAATAATTTCACATTTTACTAATCGCACAGTTTTTAACATTCAAAGATGGCCACATCCCGCAAAGAATCCATCAAATGGAGTCCCTACTTCGAGGCCGTATTATTTGACTTTTGGAAAGAAAACTTTGCGCCGCTTTGGTGAATCAAATCAAACCGATTAGCTCTTTATTTACATGTTACCGACAACTGACACCAGTGGAATCGCAGAATGTGAAGTTTGTAAATGTAACATATTTTGAGCATAGTCGAATCAGGCTATTAATGAAATATTTAGATTTATACAAAAGCATGCATATGCCAAAGCGCAAGGCTCTTCTGTTATATAATAGTGAATGGGGGCAAGAGCTGTCTAAAAAGTCAAATATTCTTCAGTTGTTTGTAATAGAAGAGAAACTACGAACCAAGTTAAATAGCTTCAATAATCTTCGAGCTACGCTTGAAAAACTATCAGCCGGAGATTAGTAGAGGGATAAGTTATCGATAGAAAGGATGGCATAGGAGAATGTAGAGAATGTAGCTCTTGTAGTAGAAGGAGAATGTTGAGAATGTAGCTCTTATAGAAGAAGGAGAATTAAGAGAATGTAGCTCTTGTAATAGAAGGAGCATGTAGAAAATGTAATGGAAGGAGAATGTAGAGAATGTGGCTCTTGTAATAGAAGGAGAATGTGGAGAATGAAGCTCTTGTAGTAGAAGGATAATGTAGAGAATGTAGGTTTTGTAGTAGATGGATAATGTACAGAATGTAATGGAAGAAGAATGTAGAGAATGCAGCTCTTGTAATAGAAGGAGAATGTAGAGAATGTAATGGAAGGAGAATGTAGAGAATGTAGCTCTTGTAATAGAAGGAGAATGTGGAGAATGTAGCTCTTGTAATAGAAGGAGAATGTAGAGAATGTAGCTCTTGTAGTAGAAGGACAGATGGAAAAGAATGGATCGTCTGTTGATAATGATCAAGAATATATATGTCTATTGTGTGTTCGTCTGGGCGTCAAAAATTTGGTGACAAACTCATAATACCCTCGACTAGGGCATAAAAATGGCGGCTCTGATAGAAATATAATTCGGGCAGTCGTCGGCATTGCCCGAGCTGAACACTTAATTAACTTGGCCCACAGCCTGTCCGGGCCAGCCTCTGCCGGGCAGCTCGGCCATAAAGGTAAATTGAAAAAAAGCAAAAAAAAAGCAAAAGAGCAAAAATAACATTGATGTAAATAAACTTGGTGGCAGCCGCCGCACAAAGTAATAAAAATAAACAAGGCAATGCACAAAACTTGAGCAGCAAAACATAATTAAACTCAAGTGGAAGCATGGGGAGGGGAGGGGAGGGGGGAGGGAGGGCAGGGTCCACCTTTAACGATGACAAAGAACTTTGCTGAAATTGGCAAAATGTGACTGAGCCTCTGCCTAGTTCACATTGCAGCAATGCGGCTTCCCAAGCTTCCCAAGCTGTCCAATCTTTTCAATCTTTCCAAGTCTTTGTCAAAACTAATCCGATTCCATGAGGATTATCATTTCAGCCAAGCACAAAATTTGAATGTGACAATGCTTTGCTTAACTTTGAAGAAAAATTCCACATGAGAAAATGTCCATTTGAGACACAAGAAAATGCTATTCAATTTTCAAAGGTCTTAAATGGATTCCTGGCCTGAAAAGCTAGTCGACAGATTGCTTAGTTTTAATGGTCTTTTAGAGGGTATTAAAAATTTGTCATTAAGCTTGTGATGCATAGAAAGAGACAACAAATGTATCTTCTCTTGTCTAGTTCGTCTGTCCGTCTGTCTGTTTCTATCTGGCATCAGATCGGATCACTATATAATATAGAATAATTGTTGCCGTTAATATAGAATATAACATGGGAATAATTGCTCGAAAAATAATATTCATACACTTTTTTTCTTGATTTATTTTGCCAAGCAATTTTGGCTATATTACGATATATAGTATATATATTTAGCTTTATAATTATTTTATTTCTTATGTGCTTATAGCAAAATGTTGACGTCTTCTCAGCCGGATGATTTGATGAGCTTCAGAGAGAGAGAGAGAGGGAGAGAGAGAGGGAGGGAGAGAGGTCTGGCCAGTCTCTATCGGATTGTTTGGCGGTTAACTTGGAGCTCTAATTGAATCTAATTGAGGTCACAGTGAAGCGTCGAACCGTGCTCGCATCACAATCAATCAATTTATACTGAAGCATCTGTCATCAGCCATCTGTTTCCCAGATCTGGACTCCGTATCTCCAGGTGGTCACGATATGTACTCTCCCCTCAGAGCCGAAGGGGCAGCTTGGAGGGGGAGACATCTTGTACCTCCTGTTGGAGACTGTGGCCTGGTCGCTTATCCACGCTGACGCCCAGATAGATACTTTGCCTCTTGAGGTCATGCAGAGGGAACCCATCGTTAAGACAGACTTTTAGCATCTCACCCCTGCTCAGGATGTAGCAGGACATTCCCGCCCTTAGCCGGGTGCAGGAGCGGCCGAGAGAGGAGCAACTGGGTCTTCAGCAGCAAGGAAGTGTGGAGAAGAGATAGCTGCCCTCCTCGACACCTGGAACTGTCGCCTCTCCAGGTATTTATTTTATAATTGAAAAACTCGTCTGTTGCTCAAAGGCATAATCGTATCAACATCGGACCACCATATCATAGCTTCATCTCTATTGGAAGAATCAGCCTGAGTAGCATGAGTTGTTGTGCTCTGTTTGTCGAGATAGCTTCAGCAAAGCCAGTCTCTCTTCTCGCTTACCTGTAAAACCATCTGTCCTTTGTCTAAAATGGCATGCTGTATATTCTGAAATCAATTTCAATTTCCTGTCGCTTCCTATTACAGCGTCCCGCTTTTCGTTTTTTCCTTCTGAAGTGTCATTTAAGTGAAATTTGGCCCAAAAGTGAAACCATGGCGATTCGATTTTTCTTTGCTTTTGCCCTTTGCTCGCGGAATTGCCCGTTGCATAGGTAGGCTCTATTTCACCCCCCCCCCTCCCCCTGCCCCTGCCCGCTGTCACAAGCTCTTTTTGCAGCGCTAATTTTAGCAGGCAACCATCCATCGAGCCGAGCTGCCAACTATACATTGCCAATATCAATTATTTGGCACGGCCGAGCGACGACGGGTGCTGCGAGGGGGCCAAAATCGCATGCATAATACATATATATATATATACATATATGTATATGTGTATGTCCTTTATTTGCGCGGGCAGCCAAGCGAAACTGTCGCTGCCAGGACGTCGAACCGGGCGATGGAGGCGGAGAGCTAGTTCCAGGCGTCGTCCCTTTGCATTGCCCGGTCGCTGGAAAGTATGCAACAAGATTTGCGCGCTGCTCAATCATCATTAAAAGGGGCGTAGCATTGGGCGGGGAGGGGGGGGGTAAAGGCAAACTAAACGAAAGTCCTGCAGAGACTCGCTCAGCTTTTGGCCATTCAGGCGGCTCACTGAAGCGCCGCAAAGTGCTTCCTTTGGCCAGCCCCAGACACGGACGCCGCCGGCCTGCAGACCAAGTCCAGAGTCGGGCCCGTCCAATCCGGCACGGACACGGTCCGATGCCGAGTGTTGCCTGTCGCCTGTCGCATGTTGCCTGTTGCTCCATCGACTAAATCCAAATTGAGATGTCGCCGCGTCGTTTTCGTTTCCGGTTTTCTGTGCGGAAATGGGGAAGAGCCTCCGCCCCTTCGTCCAGCAGCGGGGAGCACCGCAAGCAAGCGGCCGCAAGCTGTGAGCCAACTTTGTCAAGCAATTATTTTTAGCAGCTGGAGAAGCGCCAGACCTTGCTTTCTTTTTTCTCTCTCTTCTTTCTAACGTGTTGCTGCACCCATTAAAAATGCGCCAAATTAGGGCATATTCACTTTTTGGCACATCCATGTGACACGCAGCAGAAGGTACATATGCATATACATATTCCTGGCCAGAACGACGAACGTTTTGATATTCATTCGTTCCATATGCAGAGCGAATTTATTGATTCAAAGAGATCGGACTCCAAGCACCGATGTTAGGTGGCACGTTATGTGGAACAGGAAAGGAAAGACGAAGCACAGCCGTGTGTGTGTGTGTGTGTGTGTGCGCGCGTGTGTGTGTGTGTAGCAAAAAGACTTTCGGTCAGCCTGACGCACAGTTCACGTCCAGGGTATTTTCTAGTCGTTCACTCGCGACTGGCGCACTCTAACATGCTTTATTTGTGTTTGCCTTTCATATAAACGAGTGCAAATACTTTTTTAAGTGCCTGTGTTCCTGTTCTTCCTGTTCTTGTTGTTGTTGTTGTTGTTGTTGTTGCAGTCGTTGGCTGCCATTGACAGTTGTCGGCGCGTCCTTTGAAGTGGCAAAATATTTGACAAGAAAATGACATTTTTGCAGGGGGCGGCGCCAATTGGCAGAATGATGTCGACATTTGACTTAGCTAAACACTGCATGCCACATGCCTCATGCCACATGCCACATGCCCCACTTGAATCAGCCGCAAAAGTTTCTCGTTGCGTTTTCTTCTTTTATTTGCACTGTTTCAACTTGTTGCCACGAGCCGTTTCCTTGAAGCTGCAAACCAGCTGCCAAGTTTACATTTCAATTCCACTCTTATTTGAATAAATGTGAACTAGGGATGAATCATTTTAAACGCATTTGTAACTGATTAGCTCGTTTTCCACGGCCTTGACCGCGCCAAGTTTCTTGCTTCAATTTGAACACATATTTTTCCACCTATTTCCCGCCTGTGTGAAATTTTCTATAGCTCACATATATGTTTGAAAAAGAGTTTGAGCCCTTACCCTAGTTTCCACTGTTGCGGGTGGATTTTCTAAATTCGCTAAAACACGTATTTACAAAGTTTTTAGGTTTAGTTTTAAGACTGAGTCTAAAAACAATCAGTCAAAATTTAAAATAACGCACCTAACTTCTATTTTCCGCCAAGAAGAGTGGATTTTTCGAAAAGTGTGAAACATGCATAATTTTCCTCCAGGATGGGTGGATTTTGCGAAAAGTGTGAAACATGTCTCATTCTTTTGCAACTGACTTTAACCCAACTGAACCCGAAACCTTCAAAAAAAACCCCTTCATTCAGCCCCTGAACCGCATTTATCATGAAAATGAATCTGACTCCGAAAATTCAAAAACCAAAATTTGGACCCTCATTTTCCTTCCAAGAGGGTTGGATTCTGCGAAGAGTGTGAAAAATGTCTGATATGAATTTTCATAAAGATCCTTGAAAGTGAATTCGAACGGAAAACTTTAACCATCATATCTTTGATCGCCATTTCCACTAAGGAGGGATGGATTATACAAAAAGTGTGAAACACACATCAAATTAAGTTGAAGAAAGATCTTACATACAATCGATTTTCACGATTTTCCCACACTTTAGGGTGAATTTCACAATAACGTAACTACAGTGAAAATCTCTGCTTGCGAGCTCATACGGCTTGATCATCAATCAGTCAGTCAGTCAGTCAATGAATCAATCAGTCAGTGAGTCAATCAGTCAGCACAATCAGTTGTAGTGTGTATATCTTTAAATACTATTCCAATCTATTTATTAATTTTATAACTTTACCATTTAATTGAGTTTTTTTCAGTGCATTAACAACTAATTGGAAAGTTGATTACCGTCAATTTCGTTTGGCCTTTGAGCCGCTTTAAGCTGCGTTTTAACTATCTTCGCCGGCCACTGCTACCTCTCCCCCTCCCCCTCCCGCTTCCTCTTCTTCCTGTCTCTGTCTCTGTCTCTCTTTCTCTCGTGTTCAGTTTTTTGCGCGTCGCTTTCTTTCACTTTGGGCTCGCCATTAAGTGCATAATTCAATTTGAAAAGCAGACTTTGAGTGCCCCCTAAAAGTATGCAAAGCACGGCGACACACACACGCACGCACACTCACACACACACATGCACACACACACACACACTCACAGGCACACACATAGATCAACTGGGCATAAAACGTAGGCGGCTTTGTTTGTTTGTGTTTTTGTGTGTGTTTTTTCTTCGCTCTGCATAATGAAAATAAAGTAGCAGCTTTTACGCATTTTTATGGTTTTTATTTAACTGCCTGCTGAGAGGCAGGTGTGTGCCTCACCTGCTATGCAAATGAGTGTGCGAGTGTGTGTGCGAGTGTGTGTGTGAGTGTGTGTGTGTGTGTGTGTGTATTCGCGCGTATCATAAAATCTGTCAATTCGCAGGACGATTGTCTTCAATTTTCAGCAGGAGCCACAGCACGCACACGGATGACTTAAAGGCTAGCAATCAAGTTGCCCCCCCCCCTCTCCCTCTCCCTCTCTCTTCCTCTCTCTCGCACTCTCTTCTCTGTCTGGCTCTCTGTTTGCCTGCAAATTTATGCGGTCCAAGCTAATCCTCATGGGGATTTTTGCTTAAAACGTTTTATTGTTGCGCACCCAACGCAGGTGAAGCAGGAGAAGGGCAGCAGAAGGAGGGGAGCAGGGGGAGGGGAGCTGGAGCAGGAGCTGCAGCTCGCCGGGCAGCTGGTGGAGTTGAAGCTGGAGTCGTTGGCCTGTAGGCCGTGTCTTGTCCCATTTAAAGTCTGTCGACTGCAGATTTCCCAGTTGTCCTGTAAATTTATCACATTAAAAAGTGTGAATTTCGTCGACAGCGGGGCCGGGGGGGGGGGGGGGGCGTGGTATGGGCATGGCTCTGTAGGCTAAAGGTCTGTATCCTGTATCCCGTATCCCGCATGCTGTATCCTGTGTATTCTGTTTGCTTTTGTAATTCCTTCACGGCAATCGCTTCGCACTGTCATTATGTAAATGAAATTGTGGCGAATTATTATTTGCATACCCTGCCAGAATGTACCAACTATTTCTGATGCCGTATGTGACACCCAAAAAGCAGACAGTGCATATACATATATATCTATATTTATATGGGATAAATATGTTGATATAGCCGTGTCCTTGAAGATACCTGGCAAGTTGTCGTCCTTCTCTTTGCAGTGCTCACATTTTGGAATAGTTCTCTCTTCGAGATATGCTCGTACAACAATCTACCGATATACATATATCGATAATCGGGAGAAGCTATCGATTGCCAGCATCTGAGATCGTTGCGTGAAATCTTCTTTAGGTCCCTTGTAGCCTAGTTCCACTGTCAACATTTCTGATATTTTTGCGAATGTAACATTTTTGCACGCTTTCCCATAAGAAACCACATTTTTCACATTTGCGAATAATGTTGGTATTCGCGCCGAGTAATTCGTGTTTTCTGCGATGATTTATCGAATTTCATATCGATGTTATGAATTTAAAAGTTTACTTATCCCACAGTTTTTAACATTTCCAGATGGCCAAATCCCGCAAAGAGTCCATTGAATGGAGCACCTACTTCGAGACCGTATTATTTGACTTTTGGAAGGAAAACTTTGCGGCACTTTTGCCATTCACATGTCACCGACAACTAAGAATGGAATCGCAAAATGTGAGGTTTGTAAATGTAACATATTTTGAGCATAATGATATCAGGCTATTAGGTGCAAACTTATAAGAATTCCGCAAGGGTATTTGTGCTTCGGTGCTGCGATGTTTTTTGTTATTTTGTTATTGTTAGCATTTTGTTTGCTTGCTTTTTCTTTGTTTTTTATTTTTTTTTTTCCATTTGTTATTTGCGTAATTTATTTATTTATTTTCTCCGCGCAAGTACCACGCCGCTCCTCTCCTCTCCTCCCCCTCCCCCTTCCTCTCCACTGCTCTCCTCTGTTGTGTTTCTCCGCATTTGAGCGCATAATTCATAATTCGTGCCTTGGTCCGGTGTCCTTTGTGCCCAGGCAATAAAAGTTTGTCGCTAGTTAACAAATCATTGGACAAGTGAATTGTGGCCAGGGGCAGAGGTGGACAGTTTGGGGTAAGGGGCGAAGGGCTGATTATGATTCAGTTTGAATTGATTTGTGTGCCTGAACGAGTACCCTTCGATTTTATCGATGTGCGAACATATATTCATAAGTTATTCATATGCTTGTAACAGTAAAAATGTGAGCATAGAGAAGAGCTGTGAAAGAACGATTCATTTATGAATCAATTGGCGAGTCATTCAGGAATCAAATTGAATATATTTACTACATCAACAAATAAATCAAACTAAATTGTAGAAATCCATTAATTCACTTTATTTTCACTTTGACTTATTGAAACTGACCAAAAGTGAAAGTTATCGATAAATCTCTATCGATATTGCATGCATGAAAGCATGATTAATTTTGGATTCGATATATGATTCATTTAAAAAATTGAGCTGGCCTGTTTTAAATGTATTCATACAATCGTAAAATGCATCGAATTCAACTTTGCATTGCAGAAATGCAAAAATGTACATATATTTTTGAAGAATTTGCACTTTAGTTCAACAAAACTAAATAAAAGTGAAAGTTATCGATTAATATTTATCGCATTTGCAAGCAAAAAAAAGGCCCCACGATTCTAACTGTATTTATTTTATTTATTCTATTTTTTTTGTTTTTTTGTTAAATGGATGAAGCTTGAGCTGAATTGAAAGAAAATGGAAAAGGCATAAAATAATAAATTGCGGATTTAATTTAATTTCGTGCGCGAGCAACAAAAGCAACGGAAAGCAACTGAAGGCAACTGAAGGAACAAAAGCAAAGCGCAGCATAATAAACGGCTTTTGATGAGCAGCGAAACACTTAAGAAGGAAGAAGAAGAGGCGGCAGCAGCAAGAAAAGAGACGACACAACAAACCGCAACAAGCACAAGCACAACAACAACAACAGCAACAAGCGAAAGTCGGGGATTTGGCTTGACCCCTCCCCGCATCCCCCCGCATCCCCCCCCTACCGCAAACAAGACTCATTGCAGGGGGTACAACGGGGCGTATGCGGCACGTGATTGATGTCCGTTAGCTTATTAGCAGAAGGAGGGGAGAGTGGGGGCAACTGCTTCCCCCGCACCCCCTCTTGTTGCTGTTTCTGCAATCAGCGATTCACATTTGTATGGCGTGAGCGTGTGTGCAAGAGAGAGAGAGAGAGAGAGAGAGAGAGCCGAATCCAGGGTCCAGTAAATAGTCGCATTGAGGTTAGGACATGCTCTGAATGCTGGACGCTTTTCTAATGAGTTTAAAGGGTATTTGAAAGTTGATGAGGCACAGCACAGCCCCAAAAAATTGCTTATAAATTAACAAAAACATTGCGTATAGAACGGAAAGGAAGAAGAAAGAAGACATATGACACACGATTCTGCTGACTTAAGTGAAGAATTGTGAAGCTTTGGATAAATATATCTTGCAGAGCAGAACATTTATCCATACAAAAGATCAGGCTACGACCGATTCTTTTTATAGAGACTCATGATATAGTAGTCCGTAGTAATTTGGCTTCTTAGCTCAGCCGGATCGGGCCTTTATGTCGCATAGCTATCATGTCAAGGATTAAGTTCTTGTATGCAAATCTTTTTGTTTATCACAATTAAGAAATTGTGAGCTCGACATATAGTACATATGCCCGATAAGGAGAGAGGAGTCTAGACAAAGTATGGCGATATCCCTTGAGAACTGAGAGGCCTACAGACAGACGGTTTGTTACACATTGTACAGGGTATCTCTAAGTCAGACCTAGACTAGATTAGAGCTAGCTCTGCTTTTTGCTTATACTTTGTTTGGCTTGTGGACAATTGAAAGAAGACATCAAGGACACTTGGGCACGGAGGCGTCAAGGATTCCTAGCCAACCTGTCTGTGTACGAATGGAATGAATCATAAACATTTCCAGTCCCAAACAAAAACAGACTGAAAAAAAAGAGGAAAACAGAAAAGAAAACAACGAAATACTCGTAAGGACGAAAATTAACAGCGCGTCAAATCAAGGCGGGGATTTTATACAATTTTTATGCGCCTTTTATGATGGATTTTTATTGCTGGCGCTTATGCTGATGTTATTCTTGGACGAACCCCAATCCCCAATTCCCAACCCCCGCCGCTGCCCCCGCCCCTCTGTCAGTTTCCCATTACAACATGAAATTGTTGTTTGCATGCCGCGCGCCATAAAAACACAACAGCTAGCAACAAATTTGGGATTAATACTGAAATATTCCAACCCTCCTCCCCCCCCACCGTGTTCCCGTTAACCTAATGCCGTAAAAGCGGCTTTGGAGATTTGGATTTTCCATACCTTTCGCATAGCATCGAGAAGTCAAATTAAAGAAAATCATGCGTGAAAAAGGTCCAGACAAGTGGAAATCATTTCACGCTCGGCAGAAAGTTAGATCTTGAGCATTACGGAAGACCTAGGTTTAGTTATCTGCGCAGATCTAAAGCTGAAAAGCGAAAGAACTCTGTGCCTTGGGAATTGTTGCTAGGGGTAATTAAGATACAGAGCGAGAGAGAGAAAGAGAGATTGAAAGAGAGACTGAGAGACAGGGTGAATAAATAGAAAAATCTTAAGTACTGGGAAAGCAACTACTCTAAGAACTGATCTCCGGAAATAATTAGTTGAAAAGCCAGCTTTATTAAAAGTAATATAGATCTTCAAGTTTTCCAACTCATCTCTAGAAATATGTGGACGAAGAATAAGAGAGAGAGAGAGAGATCGAGAGAGTACTGAGTACTGTGAAAGTAACTTGTCAATGAAGAAATCTCCAGAGCTCTCTCTCTCTCTTTAGATGAAAAGTTAGCTTTATTTAAACAAATTTAAGCATAAAATATGATATAGATTATTCAGTTTTCTAACTTATCTCTAGAGATCTGTGGGCAAAGAAAGAGCGAGAAACTAGTCTTCAAAGATTTTAAGATAAAACCGGAAGTATATTGATAATAATTGGTAAAATGCCTTGCTAAACAATTAATTATAAGCATTAAACAAAATATAGATCTTTAAGTTTCCTAACTAATCCGTAAAAACAAAGGGAGACATCGAGAGAGATCGAGAGAGCACTGAGTCCTGTGAGTACTTCTTTGAGAACTAATTTTCAGAGCTCTGCGGACAAGGAAAGAGTGAGAGACAGAGATCGAGAGAGTACTGTGAAAGTTAACAAGAACAAGTCTTCAAAGATCTTGAGATGAAAAGCGATATATTGATAATTATTGGTAAAAGCCTTTCGGGATATTGTTTAGATCCCGAAATCTTAAGATTAAATTATGCTTAAGCTTTATGCTCTTCAGATAGGGTAAATAATATAAAGTACTTCTGTATATATGAAAGAACCTATGCATAATTACTTTCTAAACAATAGGAGAGACCATAGAAATAGTGTAATAGAAAAAAGGATATTTAAAAATTTATAAAATCATCCACAAAATGTCGTAAGTGCCATGAATTGAGGTTAACTAACTCCAGATAGCCTAAAAATAAAGCCACATCACTTTCTTACCCTGCTTTTGTTTTTTTCTCTCAGATCTTAAGAGTAGAACCATCAAATGATTCAAATATGTTAGTGTTGTGTAGCGTATACTTACTCATGATCCCGATTGTGCTTGTAGGAGTCGCGGTAGCGCGTGCGCAGATTGCGGCTGTTGTTCGCATGATGGCTGCGGGAGAGGCCGGCGGGCAGCAGCAGGGCCATCTCTGAAAGAAGCAGAAAGAAACGTTTGTTGAAAAATCCAAGAAGCCAACTCAGAGGGAAAGCAGCTCGGAAAAGCCACATGAAAATCAATTTGTAAACGCGATACGCCAAATGTTTTGCCAAGTCACGTGTTGGACGGGTAAATGCCGGCGCTGTAGCCGGAAGAGGTGGCTGTAATTTCGTCAACGAGATTGTGTGCGAGTGTGAGTGTGTGTGTGCGCGAGTGTGTGAAGGTGTGTGTGTGTGTGAGTGTGTGTGTGCTGAGGGAAAATGCGTGCCTGCGTGCCTGAGGTTATGCCACACGTTTCGCTTGCTTTCGCTTTGCTTTGACTGGCTTCGCTTGATGTTTGCGTAGCTGAGAGCGAAATCAAAACATGCCATTAGACAACACCGGAAAAAAAAAACAACAGAAAAAGAAAGAAAAAACAGAGGGGGTGGCAACGCCAGCTGACAGGAAGAACAAGCGACGGCAAACAACAAACGGCAAACAACCAGCGCCATAACCAGCTTGGCGCCCAACGTGGGTCCGCCCCCCATTCAACATGCTGACTTTTGACTATTGCCCAGAAAAACTGGAATCGACATCGCCAAAAGCAAATCCTGCAACTGACACCCAACCCAAAGGGGCCGGGGCAGGGGGCTGGTGGCCACACCTGCCGTTTCACTGAGCCATTCACGTGACTCGTGAAGTGTTGCCAATGCCTGCAAAGAAAGAACTTGAGCTTTGTAAGCCTGGGCCAGCTGTGGATGCCATTGCGGAGCGTGCCTCGGTCTGACTACGTGGGGCACAGACAGACGAAGACCAAGTGCTTAGTCCCTACTCTCCCTCGTTCAGTGCCCTGCACCCACTGGAGATGGCTAAGAAAAACGGGAAACTATGGAATAGAATATGGCAGAATATTACAAGTCTTGAATATCTCGGCCAAATAATGTCAGATTTCGGAGAGAATATTCATACGGGAGCATATTATGAGTCCCAAATATACCATTCTCCGAAATCTGACATTATTTGGCCGAGATATTCAAAAAAATCATCAAACAAGTTTTAAGATTCGAACCGAACCCGATTGTGAAAAAATAATGCCAATTGATAGTAGGGGTTACACCACTTTTTTTTTTTAAATGTAAAAATCGCCTGATTTTAAAATTATATACATTTTTGAATTCGTACGGATCCCTACTATCAATTGGCATTCAAACATTTTAAAATAAAAATCTAATTTTTGACCAAAATCATCAAAATGGCAAGGGGTTACATCACGTTTTTTTTCCAAATTCGGGGTCGGTTCGAAAATCGAAACTTTTTTGATGCTTTTTATTGAATATCTCGGGTAAATGCTGTCCGATTTTGAAATGTTATACCTTTTTGAATTCGTAGGGATCCCTACTATCAATCTGCATCCAAACATTTTAAAAATCGATGTGCTTAAAAACGTGGTTGACCAAAAACCGATTAGTTTGTAAAGTCAACCTTTTTTGATGATTTTTTTGAATATCTCGGCCAAATAATGTCCGATTTGGGAATTTTATACC
>JAWNOR010000412.1:0-60858 GCA_035045885.1 Drosophila borealis | reverse complement strand
GGGAGGGTGGTCCATAAGCACAACCTTAGGTAGTCACGAGAGCTTCAAATCCAAACAAAATAATAAAAAACATATTATTTTGGATCTCTACATGTTCGTCGGGATACTTTTCGTCCTCATGACCACAACACAAGCTCGGATCACCCTAGTTCTCGAATGACAATTACATTCCTATACTCGATGGTAACAATATAGCTACGTAAGACACAGCACTAGCCTCACTAACTTTCCCAACATTGTAGATGTTACTAAAAAATTGTCCGAATCATTCCCACATTCGTGTATGCGAAAGTTACTAGAAATTGATGTGGAACACATCGACACAAATGTTTCAGAATCACGCGGGTGCATTTGATTTTCATTCATTAATTCAAACCCGAAATCATAAAAAAAGGGCGCGTGTCAAGTGCGGTCCAATAATGATATTTTCTTTGCGCCCATGATCTACCCATTCACACACATTTGTGTCTATGTGTGTGTGTGTGTAGAGCTTGAAAATCAGAAATCCCATAATATTGTCAAATTTGCATCGGACAAGCCGGCAGGGACCAACAGGCACACAAGCTCATAAATGCTTCTATTCATATACAAAATATGCAAGTATGCGTGAATAGCAAGTCCAAAATCTTTTAAATGCACACATGCAACGCCTGCCAGGTACCCTTTCCAATAATAACGAGCTAAAATGCAAGAACTTCCCATCTATGGGGCAAACCCTATCATTATTTCATATTACTCGTCCATTCAAAAGGGAAGATATTTGATAAAATTGAATTTGTGGGCATTTTGCTTGTGCGGACCCCATATACACTACAAACATTTAAACGGTACCTTGACATAAAGAGAGCATTGAGAGCACTTAGAGTAAGTGCGAGCGAGATAAAAATAAACAGTGATGCCGTTTTATCGCACAAATCATATGGAAATGAGTAAGCCAAAGCAGTTTCCTGTAGTGTAAGCGATCAAAAGACATCATATGTATATCTTACTCGCTCGTTGGACCAGATGTAGCTATATATTTGTGTCCACTGTGGTAACACGGCATGTCCCATCTATATGTTCTTTGGTTAGTGCTAAAATGTAAAAGGGTTGCTCAACACTTATCGATATCTACTAATTGTATCGAGTATTAATTCAGTTTTCATTAAACCGTCTCCTACATCACACGTACGCGTTCTTACTCTGGTAGGTTTAAGGCATTGTAGATTTTATGCCAACAATAGGTTATGGGTCCAGAGTATTAGGTTTCGGTATAAATAAATAAAAAGAGAACTAGAAAATATTCCGTTGAAAATTCAACAAACAAAATGAATAATGTCGTTGCAAATAGATAAACTTTTCGAAAGCAATTACGATATTTGGAGCATTACCATGCGTAGTGTGCTCATAACAACCGTGGAAAGTAGTTTGTGGGCAATATGCAAAGCCTGAAGGTCCCGCTGAATTAAATGCGTGGAATGTAATTGATCAAATGGCATTAACAAGTTTGATTTTAAATGTCAAACAATCAGAGCTGATGCACATGAAAGCATGCACAACAGCAGAGGAAGCATGGACAAAACTTCGTGACATTCATATGCCAATATGTCCTATTAGGAAAGTGCAGCTATATCAAAAACGTATTCGTTTAAATATGCAACAAGGGGACAACGATATTGAAAACGATAATTCATTTGTCGAAAATGTGGAAAAATTAGCCGAAATGGACATTTTAATAAATGACGAGCTAAAGACAATAATGTTACTTTGCAGTTTAACAAATTCTTGGGAAAATTTCGTCGTTGCGATCGAGACACGCGACATGCTGCCGCCGATCGATACTGTAAAACCGAAGCTTCTGGAAGATGGGGCAAGAAAACAAGAGAGAGTGTAACGCAGTGAGTCTGTTCAAGCAGTCTATACACACAAAAGTAACGGTGAAACGAAAAGCCAAAAGGGTAGCGCAAAACTGCGATTCAAGGGCAAATGCTTTATTTGCGACAAGATTGGCCATAGGGCAAGTGAATGCCGCAAGAAAGACGCGCAAAGAAAAGAACATAAAAACAAAGAGTGGAACAACTGTCTTATGCACATCGGCAATGGTATACAACAAAAAACACATATATGGTGCATAGACATTGGATCAGTTTTCATCGTTCATCGCCGATAAAACATCGATATTGTTAGCGGCCGATAAATTTGTGAAATCTTGCGGTATCTGAACTGCGGTATCGGAACAGTTAAGATACGTGTTAAAAATATAGACATTGAATCTAGAAATGTATTGTACGTTCCTTCATTACTTATGCATTTTTTGTTTTTTTTTTTAAATTTGAAAAAAAAAACAAGGCAATGTCATGATACTTATTTACAGTTAACATAAAAGAAAAAGGTGCAGTTTATCTATTGAATAATTCTTTAAGCGCAACATGGCACAATAGATTTGGGCATTTAAAATATCAATGTTTAAAGCAACTATATGACAAGGAGCTTGTACATGGAATGAATATTATTAATATGCCAGTTGAAATTAATTGCGATACGTGCAATCAAGCAAAAATATGTGCAGTGCCATTTCCACACAAGAATGAACGTAGTACACAAAAAATATACTAGAAATAATACATTCGGATGTTTGTGGCCCAATGAACGTAAAGTCACTAGGCAAAAATCGCTATTTTGTAACGTTCATAGACGATTATTCTCGAAAAGTTTTTGTGTATTATATGAGAACAAAAAAATGAAGCGTTTACGAAATTTAAATTTTTCACAGGATACGTCGAGTTGGAAACGGGCAAGAAACTAAAAACTCTCAGAAGTGATAATGGAACCGATTATGTGAACCGTGAATTTTCTGAATATTTAAACACATCTGGCATAAAGCGACAGTTGACGGTTCCATATACGCCTCAACAAAATGGTATAGATGAGCGAGCCAATCGTACTATTGTTGAGATGGACAAAAGCCTCTTAATCCATGCACGTCTAGAAGAATTTTATTTTTTATTCTATAAATAGAAAAGTGCTGGATGGCGTTACACCTTTCGAAGTATGGCATCAAAGAAAACCATCAGTCAAGCATTTGCGAGTATTCGGATCTCGCACATTTACACTGGATACGTTGAGAAAAGGCAATTCCAAGCAAAAGGCAAAGAATGGGTATTTGTTAGCTACTCCACCACAGCAAAAGCTTATAGCTTATATGATCGAGAAAAGCTGCAAATTGTAGAGCGACGTGATGTTACATTTGTTGAGGGTGAGTTTCAGTACAAAACATCTTTAAAATGCCTGTAGCTTTTGGGCCTTTGCCCAAGCAGGTGGTGGTGATTTTGTGTATAATAGCCACTTAATATGGGCTATTCTTTTATTTATTTTAGTTTTCTGAGCCCCCCTCTGTTGCCCTATTGGCGCACTCTACTCACTCGGTAGTTTGTAGTTTTCCGGTCCACGATCCTCGTCATCTGCCTCCAGGAAGGGATTTATTTCTCCTCTTATCTTTCTACTGCCTCCAAGCAGGGAATCGTGACCATGTCACGTTCGCCATGTAAAAGGTGATATCTTCCACTTGTATAGTATTATAAGTGTTCCACTTATAATTGTTTCAAACTGATAGATAAAGGCACGTCAGTGCTATTTTGCGTTGTTTATAAGAATGATTTTATTCAGAGTCAATAAAATGCACTTAGTCTATGGATACAGGTATATACTTATGCTGTTATTGTTTAACAGCTACAAAGAGAGGGAGACTGATTAGCTTGCATATGCCTGTGTTAGTGAGCATACATATGTTGCTCATGAAATGCGCTCAGACGGAGCGTGGGATATGCAACGTAAGCATAAACGGTCAGCTAGTGAGGCTAGTGAACCGCGCTGCATAATATGAGCCAGAGCCAATATACAAAGTGGCTCTGGGCTTGTTTAATGTATAATTGTTATTGTATGCAACAAAGTGCCGCATACTTTATATTTGCATATAGGGTGTACTTTTAAGGCATATACACACTACACCTCCCCTTTTAGATGAATAACGTAATATCATGTAGTAATTTTTTATTGATTTTTATTTGTATTGTTTTGGCTGATCAGGCCGTTTCTTTTATTTTATATGTATATGGTTATTTTTTTTAATTTAAAATGTAAAAATATTACTCAATTTAATAATAATAAGAATAAGAAGAACAGTGATAAAAATAATAGTAAGAATAATAATATGAATAATCTTATGCATGGCCACACTAAAATGATTATGAAGTAAAAATTTTTAACCTATCCTTATGAACTTTCTGTTATTTAACTTTTTTGTCTTTTATTGCAATGTTCGTACTTCATCATTACAAATGACTTTATATACGTTGGGCTTAGAAGCGTTGTCAAGAGTTTGCGTAGGCAAATCTACTTGATCTTATCCTGCGCAGGAGTTTTTCTGTTTACTTTGGTGCTTGGTAGTGACTTTCAGGACTTTAATTTGTAAATCTTTTAATTCATTGATGGCTATACTTGATAATGCATCAGCTACATAATTATCTTAACCTTTTAGATACTCTACTGTGAAGTAATGTTCCTCCACTTCAAGTATCATACTTGTTAATTTTGACGATGTAATGATTACCGTAAATATTGGGTGTAAAATGTGTTTTTGCCCAATGAAAAGCTGCTGATTCTTGTGCACCTTTTATGAATGATCTAGTTGCGTATGCAACCAGAAGTTGGTGGCCATTGTGGTTTTGAGTTAAAACAGAACCACACGCGTGCTGAAGTCTGGATATTGTAACAGAGTTCGTTCTATAAGTTTATTTTTTAGGTATTGAAATGCGTTTTGCCATTCATCTGTCCATTCAACATATTCTTTTTACATAATCTTGTTATGTGCCGTGAATAGTCGGCGAAGTTTCGTATAAAACATCGATAGTAATTGAAAAATTGAGAACTGTGGTGACTTTTAAAGAATGCTAAGCGTTTTAGTGAGTATCGCTTTGATGTAATTTGACAACTGAAGATATATAGAGTTATGCTAAGGCGGCGAAGCGAGGCGAATTCTGCTCCAAAGTGAGTGATAAATCTTTATTGCGCTTTTCCGCTCCGCCCTAAACCTAACTTACACTAGACTAGACTTCATATTATTCAAATTCATTTTTAAAATTCATGCGCGGATCTGCGCCAACACCGGCCACCATGAAGCGCTTGGGGGCTTCATTCCACGGGTAGCCGAGCCAACTTGTGGATCGGCCTTTTAAAATGTTGATGCGAATTCGCGAATTGCGTCCGGCTCTTCCTCGATTCGAGCACGCAACTCCAGGAACTGGCGCCTTGCTCCTACGAAGTTCGTCGCGTTGTCGCAACGGAAGGTCTATGGGACTCCTCGACGGCCGACGAACCTTTGAAAAGCCATTTAAAATGTATTAGTGTATAGGTTAGATACTAGATCTAAGTGAACCGCTTTGGAGGCGAAGCAAACAAACAGTGCTATGTACGACTTATACGTAGATTTTCTACGTATTCGAAAAGTCGTGCTAATTGGGCCACAAAAATCAACGCCACAGATCGAAAATGGGCGGAGAGTTCGGAGTCGATCTGCTGGTAAATTTCCCATAATTTGTGTTAGCAGACGAGGTTTGCATTTAAAGTAACGGACACATGATCTCACTGTCTGACGACAGACATCTTGAGCATTGATTAGCCAAAGTCGCTCACGAAGAAGACTCGCGAGTGCTCTTGGGCCAGCATGACAATTCTTCAAATGCAGGTATCTCATAAAGCTTCTAGCGAATTGCTCCCTTTTTTTAAGTCGTCCCCCTACTCGCAACAACGAAAAGGAGCACCAAGATCCATTATACTCATTTATAAATGGATTAAGACGCTGCAGGCTATGACCCACGCGTGTGCCCTTTCGAACTCTATCTATGTCATCTTTAAATTCAACTTGTTGGATGACTTCAACCATTTTCTCGAAAGCTTCTTTCCTTTCGAGCGCCGTAGGGATACTCTCAAATTGTACTTCTAGATTTTTACATTTTTGAATAAAGCGGAACACATAAGCAAACACTCTCAGCAGCCTGGCATGTGATGAAAAGCTATCGATAGTTGCCATGATATCTGGTCGGTCTACCATAGCTGCTAGCCCAACAGCTGTTTTGCGGACTTCTAGAGATCGCATCTCATCTGTCATCAGATGCTAGTTAACCGGCCAGGATTCTCTTGGTTCCCTCAAAAATGAAGGGCCATTAAACCACATCGTCGCAAGTAATTCATCGACAACAATAACAATATCTGCTGGGTTTTGCTTTGTAGGTACATGGCGCCATTCAGCTTTCTCTGTCCATTCTTGGATTTTAGCTACTGGATTTGACAAAAATGTTTCCAAAGACGAAAGATGTGACCGAATCCAATGAAGCGTGACTTCAGAATCAAACCAAAGAACCGTCCGTTCAATCGGTAATCTTATGATATTTCTAATTCGATGACAAAGATCTGCGAGAAAGTGAGGGGGCTACTTTCGATTTGGATGTCAACAACGAAATATGACAACTTTCTGCGGTGTGGCTGCGTATATAAACGCATGCGCCAAACGCTCTTATTGAGGCGTCGGCAAAACCATGTATCTCGATCGGTGAAGTTGGCTCTGTAAACACGTATCGTGGTATCTTTATTCTTTGCAACTGAATCAGACTTGATTTCAGTTGCTGCCACGAGTTATCCGAACCCTGAGGGACAGATTCATCCCAGTCCTAACTTCTGAAGGATTTTGGCCTTGATTATCAGAGGGCTTAACAAGCCAAGCGGGTCAAATAGCCGCGATGTCACCGAGAGAATGTTCCGTTTTGTCGCTCTAAGACCCATGAATGAATCGTCAATCTTAAATTGCAAGGCATCTTCATTCGGCAACCACAACACGCCAAGTGTTTTGGTTGTGACAGACTCTGAGATCGTTATCGACTTAGCTGCGTTTGTTGCGGAGAACTCAGGAGAATTCGAAAACCATTTGGTTAGTTCGAAACCTGCGCTTTTGAGTATTTGCGACACTCCAGACTTAGTTGTCGGAAGGTTCTCTACGCACGCAGCACCAGTTAGTAGATCATCGACGTAAAAGTCGTGCCTGATAACGTTAGCAGCTTTAGGGTGTGATGACTCGCTCATCTCACTAAGCTTTGTTAAACACCGTATTGCCAAAAACGGGGCACGCGCAGTGCCGAAAGTTACGGTGTTTAACCTGAAGAACCTCAAAGAGTCAGATGGGTTTCTTTCTCCACACTACGAGCTGGATCCGCTTCGTGCACCATGACCTGTCTATACATCTTTTTGATGTCAGCTGTCAACGCATATTTGTGGAGTCGAATTCGAAGCAGAGTCGAGTACAGCTCCACTTGAATGGTCGTTCCAACCATTAGAAGGTCATTCAACGCAATTTGAGACGATGTCCGACAGGACGCATCGAAAACAACGCGTAACTTTGTCGGTGTGCTTTGCGGTCTTAAAACACACTGACGCGGAATGAAGTAGTGTGGAGTATTTGGAATCTGATCATCGATTTCAGACATGTGACCTAATGTTAAATATTCCTCCATGAATTCCAAGTTAATGCGCTTAAGCTCTGGATCTCGAGACAAGCGTCTTTCAAGCAACAAAAAACGACGCTTAGCAACCTCAAAGGAGTTACCAAGCTGAGTGGGATCTGATTTAAATGGCAGTCTTACCTTAAATCTACCTGACGGCAGTTTTTCCAAATTATCTTGAAAGTGGCTCTCACATAACTGCTGTTCAACTGTTCGGACCTTTTGGCTGAAAGCAACTCTTCCAATGACCAAAATTTCTGCAATGTTTTGTCTATCGAGGTATAAGACTCTTCTTGAGTCTTCTCATGACTTAACGGCGTGTAACGCCCTGATACAATCCAGCCAACAAGTGTCTTTTGCAGAATCGGACAACTCGGACCTTGTTTAATCTGACCGACAGACAGAATTTCAAAGAACGTCACAGCTATGATGAGCATGTCGATCTTTTGTGGCTTATGAAAATATGGATCAGCCAATTACAAGTTCTCAGGGATTTTCCAACCACTGACATTGACCGTATGGTTACCAGAAATGGTTTTAAAAATCCACAAATGTAACGAGAACTCACTGCAATTGACTCGCGACTTCACCTGTATGAATCTTCTTTCTTACTTGAGTATTGCATTGAGCAACCCCAAGTAAGCTGATACTGGCCTCTTCTCTACGCAGCTGCAATCGTTGGGCAAGCTTGTCTATTACAAAATTAATTTGTGATCCAGAATCGAGTAAAGCTCTACCCAAAACGAATTCGCCACTTATCGTTTTAACGCTAACGACTGCGGTAGCTAGGATTACACTATCCGACACATTCGCATGCATAGCATGTGAAGTCGATGGTTGATCCTGTGCGGAAACGGCAGAGTATCTATGCAACAGTGTGTTATGAGAACGACTGCATACTCTGCACTTGTTTGCCTTACATTTGGCAACAGTGTGCCCCTTCCGAAGGCAATTGATGCATAAAGGAGCCGCCTTAGCGAACTCAAACCGCTGTTGTACTGATAACGTGGCATATGCTGAGCATCATTGATCTCAATGATGCCGCAGAAGGCTTCGTTATTTTTGGCAGGCTAAAGAGCCGAAATATTTTTATTAAATACTAGACATTCACTGTCGTATACTCTCTTTAGGCTGTACGATGATTGTAAATAATTGTCGTCGGTGACTTGAAACGCTCTAACAGTGCGGAAGACGTGTGCGTGGATGGGCATGCCTGTAGGTGTTGGAGGACTTAATAATCTCTTGATAACGGACCTTAGACGAGCCTTTGTCGTTATACAAAGTTCTTCGAGCTCGGCACGATACTGATCATCTGGGTCAAAAGTTTCTACTCGAGTCTGATATCTTAAAGCTGTATCTATATGTGAGGCCAGCATTTCCAATATAAATTCTACCTCTGTAGACTTTAGTTTTAATTTACCCTTTATTATTTGATCAATTAAACGCATTATGCTTCATTGCGTTTCATTTTTGAATCGTCAAAACTTTCCTTGGTAGCCATATTTGACTCTAAATTCGATTTACTAATTATTAATTTAAATTAAAATCGAATTTGCCAAAATGAATTCAAAAACTGATATGCCTGATAAGCGTAGGGGAGCGAGCGTCTCTTGGCCGAAACGCGCGAACGAAAAATCCGTACAAAAACAATTGCACAGCCACCGCTTAGCACAAAGCGGAACGAAAATAACCGGGCTGCAGCTGGCTTGCTTTGTACGTGTATATGTATGCGTGTACTGCACTTATATACAAGCGCTTGGTCTCGGACAACTATATAATTTTCAGTGGTTGTGAGTGATGGCAAGAAGGGGGGAACGACAAAGCTAAGCGAAATGAAATTGTAGTGACAATTAATTTTTGACACTAATTATCATTTGCTCAGAAGCACTAATTTGCACAAATATTAAATTAAGTAGCAACTCCAAAGCGGTTAATAAGTGCATGCAAATTTTAATTATGCTCAACTGCTTTACATATGTGCCAAAAATTGAAAGCGTTGGCTTCATTAGCGCTACCAAACCAATAGAGTTGGGCTTTCAATTTTTAGCACAGTACCTGCTGTTCCGGACGTTCCACTTTGGAAGCTACTTTCCTTGGCATTCTCCAACGATGGCAGCAGGACAGATTTATTATTATTTAAATATTTCCGGCCGACGCGAACTTATTTTTATTTTTAATTTGAAACCACTCGCGAGCCACAGCCTTGCAGTTAAACCACTTTGTATTCTACACACAATTGTCTTTTAAAAAGTCAACCCGGGGGAGCCATGAAATATTGAATTATTTTATATAAATAAACAAATTGAGAACTGTGGTGGCTCTGAAATACTGCTAAGCGTTTTAGTGCGTATCGCTTTGATGTAATTTGCCAAGGCGGCGAGGCGAATTCGCTCCAAAGCGAGTGATAAAGCTTTATTTCGCTCTCGCTCCGCCCTTAACCTAACTTACACTAGACTTCATGTTTTTCAAATTCATTTTTAAAATTAATGCGCGGATCTGCTCCAACAGTAGTTGCAAAATGCAACGAAACGTATAGCGCTATCCGCGTCATGGGGGACTGGGTTATTTTGAATGACTTCGTGTTTTTTGTCAGATTCCTTTATCTCTGCATTTGTGTGCCAAAAATGTACCTTCAGGCATAAAAAATTAACCTTTTTCAAAATGTAGTTTCAGGTTGTATTTTCTGCATTTGTCAAAAACATCAGTTAGGGTTTTAACCATATGCTTTTCGGAACAACCAATAAATATTAGATCATCCATATAAAGGAAGGCTTGAGACGGTTTTAGTCCAGAAAATGCTATGGTCATCATTCTCTGGAAGAATTTAGGCGCTATTTTTAAACCAAATGGTAGTCGCGTGAAGCGAAATGAGCCATTGCTCGTTGAAAATGACGTGATATCTCTTGAACTTTCTTTAAGTTCAATTTGATGAAAAACCCGACATTAAGTCGAGGCATGAAAAATATTTCACTCTACATAGTTGATCTAAAATATCATCAATTCTAAGGAGTGGAAACTTATCAGATAACAGCTTTTTATTAATCTAACGATAGTCAATTACTAATCGTCATTTTTTGTTTTCGGAATCTGGAAGAGATTTTTTCGGGACTAGCAATAACGGGCTGGTTTATCCTGATACAGAAGGTTCGAATATTTTGTCTTCAATTAGCTTCTGTACTTGAGCTTGCATTTCTTGTACTTGGCTATGAGGATTTCTATAATTTTTTATGTAAACTGGCTCATCATCCTTCAATCTCAATTTTTGTTTGTAAAAATTATTTGTTGATATAGATTCGGTTTCAAGTCCGAAAATGTCTGTATATTTATTGCATAGCTTTGATAACTGTGATTTTAATTTTGTGTGGAAAATTTTTAGATAATTGGGATTTGACAGTTTGTTCTCTAGTTTTCGTGTTTTTGCTTAAACCACATTGTAGTTTGAAAAGTTGCAATGGTATTTGCAACGTAAATACCAGCTTGAATTTCCTTGTTTGGAATTAGTACACTTTCTTCACATGAGGCTGTAGTGATTTAGCGGACAACTTGGGATCTTGCTGGTAATAATATTGAATTATTACCAAAACTGTACGTTATCGGAACGTAAATCGGAAAATTTAAGTTATTAGGTCTAATTATAAACCAACCTTCTGCTGGTTTAAAATCTAATTGACAATTAAATTTTTTTTAAAATCAATCCTTATTATTCCGTCCAATGGTATTGCGAAATGCAGGTCTACTATATGGAAATTGTGTGGAATTATGTATTGATCTTTCTGTATCTCAATTGGGGTTAAGCCTTTAAATTTTATAACTTCTTGGCCTTTGCCTTAAATATTGATTATATTGTCATTTTGTATGTTATTGACAAAATCAGAATTTTCTTTTAAAATTGAAATGTCTGCACCTGTGTCTATTAAAAAAAACGGTAATGCTTCGGTGAACCCTCCACACATAAGGAATGCCCAAATAAGTCGGGGATGGTATCTATTCCACGTAGTTTTTTTTCTCAAAATTACATTTACGGCGGCGGAACTTAACTTTATAGCGTATTTTATTAAATATAAGCAATTAAAAGTTGTGATAACGCGGTGGTAGCACGATTTTTAAGTGTAGTGCAGCAACGATACTACTTCACGATGAATTTCCGATAATTTTTAAACTATCGTCAGCGCTTTGAGATGAGCGAATGAGAGCTGCTAACTATTGATGGTGAATCATTAAAAATATCGAATTTTCGATTTGGCGGAGGCTATTGTGCATTTAAAGTGTATGAAACTAAAATACCAAAAATACTATTGACATTTGCAATATTTTGTTTTCAATAATTAAATATACATTTAATTGTAAATTAAACTTGAATATTTATAAATTTATATTAATATATTAAAAATTTTAAAAATAATAATATATATAATAATTGATTTATTATTAATAAAATTTTAAGATTAATTTTTAAAATATGTATAAATGACTAGCGTTTACAATTCGGCTTTAACCATTTCTTGTTATTTCATTAAATTTGTATAGCCATTCTTGCGCTTGGCATATTAGTATCTTTCTGAACTACAATGAACCTGACATTTTATAATATATTTTAAATATATATTTAAAAATTCGATTGAAGTGAACCGGACGACGGTAAGCAACAAAATATCACTCATCCGAAATATCCCAATGCTAAGTCGATTGCAACAGATCAACATATCATTTTTAGTAGGTTTCTGCATCTGCACGTCTAAGTCAACTAGCTTTCGCGTTATTAATACGGACGTTCCTTGGTATGTAAACTGTGGATAACAATAATAAGTTTGTATTAGAATATATGCGGCTTTTTTAACATGGAGTGAAAAATTCAGTTACCAATAATGTCAAAGAATGATGCAATGAGTCACAAACGCAAAGTCCTGTTGTCCCTAAACTAAGGGATTATATATTAATACCGAATTAAAAGATGCATTAATAAAAAGATTTACACCAGTCAACATTATCAAGATATTTATATTTACTAAAATATTTGTTTAAAAACTCAAACAAAAGAATATTATTTTTAGATTTTGAAGCAGTTTAAACAACGTAGGCATTAAGGGGCATAATGACCTAAGCTTGAGGCCAATGTGGAATTTCTGTTGCTGGGTCAGACGCATCTGTTAAATTTTACAAAAAATATCTCAAACATTCATTATCGTCGCCTTGGGTCGCTGTTACACTTTGCGTGTTAACCTGCGTGACATCTGCAAAAATTCAAATTGCAATTGAAATAACTATCTATTTTCGAAGATTAGCTGATTGATATCCCAGCGCAGAAGTGCATCATCTGATCGTGGCGGATGCTAACATTTTAACCAAGATTTTTGGCCATATATATTCTTCCTCGTTGGGATTGCTTGGGGATATCCAACAGAAACTTTATCTAATTGTTCAAAAAATAATATAAGAAACAGCGTAAGCATAAACGGTCAGCTAGTGAGGCTAGTGAACCGCGCTGCGTAATATGAGACCGAGCCAATACATAAAGTGGCTCTGGGCTTGTTTACGTTATTATTGTTATTGTATGCAACAAAGTGCTGGATACTTTATATTTAAGTACAGGGTATTCTGTAAGGGCATATACGCACTACACCTCCCCTTTTAGAGAAATAACGTAACATTATGAATGTGTAGTTATTAAATGAACTTAATTATTGAGGTCTTATTTTTTTTTTGTTTTTAATGAAAATTGAAATTTTTTTTTTTTGTATATAACAGGAAATTTAAAAATGTTGGAATATAAAAATACAAAAGTATTAAAGGTATAAAAATTTTGTTTCAAGATACATTTGATTGTAATATTTCGTTTATTTGTAAAATTTTTTTTTCATTCGGTTGATCAGGGCGTCATATATTTTTATTTTATTTTTTTTTTGTGTATTTTTTGGAGTTCGAATTCATAAAGAAAATTTTGGATTATGAACTTTTTGTTTTTTATTTTTACTATCTTAATTAAAAATGTTGTCATTATCTTCTATTTTCTCTACTATATATGGTCCTAAATATACTGGGTCTAATTTGCGCCCTGTTTCGTTTCTTATAAGTACTTTATCTCCTACTTTTAATTCAAAGTTTTTTGTTTTTTCATCATATGCTAATTTCCTATAAGCCTTGGCTTTTTCTAACATAATTCTAGCTATTTTGTATGCTATTTCTAATCTTTACTTTATTTCCTTAGAATAGTCATCTAAATTATAAATAGGATCTATGTAATTAGTATTGTTTAAATCTATGAACTGTTTTGGTAGTCTGCCAAATACTAGTTCGTATGGACAATACTCATGCGTTGCTGATGGTGTCGTGTTGACGCAATAAGTGAAATATTGAATCCAGACATCCCAATCAGATTTGTCTGCAGAGATGTATGAATGTATTCATTAAAATGTCCGAGATGAACGTCTTCATTGGACCGAACTTCAGTATGAAATTTTCGAATATAGCTTTTGCGACATTATTTGCACTTTTGCTTTTTATTGGAATGGCTACTTAATATTTTGTAAGGTCACATATTAATGTGACTATGTATTCATTAACATTTTCCGATTTGGGTAGCGGACCAACTGTATGCATTATCACTATATCGAAAGCATTCACAGGTGTGTCTGTGAGAGTCAGAGGAGTTTTTGTGTGCGTCTTTGTTATAGACATTTGGCATTTTTGACATCTACGTACGTACTCTTTTATATGACGTGTCATATTTTTCCAGTAGTAGTGTCTTTTTATTTTCGCTAACGTTCTTGTTATGCCGCTATGACCTCCTTGAATTGGGTCGTCATGGTATGTAGACAATATTTGTTGTATCTCTATTTCATCTTTTATTTGGGTCACCGGCTGGAGTAGCGCTACTCTTAAAGATTTTAATATTTTATTGCCCATATTTTTAAAAGAATTTATTGAAATTGATTCAAAGATCTTTTCGCTCGGTGCCACTTTGAGTTGGCTGATTTTTAATATACAGGCCTCTTTTTCGACTCTTTGGAAGAACTGACCTAGGTCGAGAACTCCATTAGTATATAAATCGCGTACTTCAATTCTTGCGATAATTTTATTTCCATGTTTAAATAAACATTTAGATGCTGTTATGCGTAAGGTCACCACTTTTCGTACTTCATCATTTGTAATGACTCCATGTACGTTGGGCTTAGATACATTTTTTTGAATTTGCCTTGGCAGAAGTTCATAATTTTCTACAGTTTTTATTTTGTCTACTTTGTCGCCTGGTAGTGACTTTCAGGACTTTATGTTGCGTATCTTTGAGTTATTTTATATTAATACGCGAAAGTGCGTCTGCTACGAGATTATCTTTCCCCTTTAGGTATTCTACTGTGAAGTCGTATTCTTTAAGCTCTAGCCGCATGCGAGTTAATTTCGAACTGGGATTAGTCATAGAAAAAAGATATGTCAATGGTCTGTGATCCGTTTTAATAGTAAAGTGTTTGCCATAAATATATGGTCTAAAATGGGTAATTGCCCAATGAATTGCCGCTAACTCTTGTTCTGTTGTGCTCTTATTGCTTTCCCCCTTTTGTAAATGAACGAGATGCATAAGCTATTGGGAGCTGAATTCCGTCACGGTTCTGAGTTAGAACTGCTCCGCAAGCTTGTTTACTGGCATCTGTTATAATGCAAAATTCTTTGCGAAAATCAGGATTGTAAGTTATTGGAATGCGTTTTGGCATTCACTTGACCATTCAAAAGGAACATTCTTTTACATAATCTAGTTATGTGCCGTGAATAATCGGCGAATTGGCAGAATGCTACAAATCGTCTCGCGCTGTCCGCATCATGAGGGACAGGATAATTTTTGATGACGTCAAATTTCTTTTCGTCTGGCAATACTCCTTTGTCAGTGCATTTGTGACCCAAAAATGTCACTTCATGCATGAAAAATGAACATTTTTGTGGATGCAACTTTAGGTTATATTTCCTACATACATTAAAAACATCAGTTAAGTTTTTAATCATGTGTTTTTCGGAACATCCTATCACCATTAAGTCATCCATCTAAAGGAATACCTGAGAGGGTTCTAAACCCGAGAATGCTATAGTCATCATTCTCTGAAATGAAGTTGGTGCTATTTTAAGACCAAATGGTAATCGCGTGAAGCGATATGAGCCATTGCTCGTTAAAAAAGATGTTATATTTCTTGAATTTTCTTCAAGTTCAATTTGGTGGAAACCTGACATTAAGTCAAGGCATGAAAAGTATTTAGCTCTGCCCAGTTGGTCTAGAATATCATCAATTCTGGGGAGCGGGAATTTATCAGAAAGTAGTTTTTGTTGATTTGGCGATAGTCAATTACTAATCGCCATTTCTTTTCTTCCGAATTTGGTAATGATTTTTTCGGAACTAACAAGAGTGGGCTGTAATACTCGGATACAGACGGTTCTACGATTTTGTCGTTTATTAATTTCCCTACTTGTTTTTGAATTTCTTTAAAGTGGCTATGCGGGCTTCTGTAGTTTTTAATATAAATGGGTTCATCATCTTTTTTTTTTTTTTTTTTTTTTTTTTACAGCAATCATATAGAAATTCAATTCTATTTGAAACTTAGTTTAGAATCGGCCAATCTACACAGTTACAAATCGTAAACAAACTCATCTTTTCTCTTTAAGCTTAGGCAACGAATTCATATGGAATTGGCGCCAGGGCGATGGGCTCTTCCAATTTCTTGACGAAATGCGACTTCTTAGGCTGCTCGGGCTGACGTTTTAGGGTGACCCATTTACCCTTCTCCTTGGCATCCTTGAGCAGACGTTCGTTCTCCTTAACACGGCGCAGGAAATCCTCACGGCACTTGGAGTGATGCACATGCTCGATGCGCACGTTGATGCGCTTGGCTAGAACCTTGCCGCGCACACGTTTGTTTACAATGACACCAACGGCGTGTTGTGTTACATTGAAGATGCGGCCAGTTTTGCTATGGTAAGCCTTGTAGGGCATACCCTTCTGCACAGCACCGTGTCCCTTGATGTCAACAATGTCGCCGTTCTTGAAGACGCGCATGTATGTGGACAGGGGAATGACACCATGCTTACGGAATGGGCGAGAGAACATGTCCCTGGTGCCGCGACGATAACCCTTTGAGTTGGTCATTTTGTTGGCTGTGGTTCCCTTTTACGTATTGACGTCCACGCGGTCGTGAAGTCTTAATGTTTGTTTATAGAAATTTTTGGTCGCTATTGGTTCGGTTTTCAGTCCGAACACATCACTATACTTGGTGCATAATTCTGTTAGTTGACTTTTGAATTGTTCTGGAAAATTTTTCTTTAATTTTGAAAGTACTTCTTCGCTTCTATTTTCTGGATTAGTGCTATGAATGTCGTAATCTGTTAAATTTTCATAGTGGATTTTGTTTACTTTGACCAATTGGTCGAAATTAGATGTGTTTAGAAGGCAAACGTATACATGTTTGGATATATAATCGTTTACTGTATTAATGTCTATTTTTCGAATTACTTGGGATCTGGCTGGCAAGAGAACTGTATTGTTGCCAGCACTATATGTTATCGGAACATAAATTGGATAATTTAAATTTTGAGGTCTAATTATAAACCAGTCTTCACATTGTTTGAAATCTAATTGACAATTGAATTTTTTAATAAAATCAATGCTTATTATTCCATCACGGTATTGAAAAATCGGAATCTACTAAATGAAATTCGTGTGGAATAATATATTTTGTTGATTGAAGTTCTATTGAAGTTGTTCCTTGAGATTTTATTACACCTTGGCCTATGCCTTGGATGCTTATAATTTTTTCTTCTTGAATTTTGAAATTGTCTGAATTTATTTTTAAAAGTGAAATATCTGCACAAGTATCTATTAGGAATGTTAGTTTATTTTCAGTTTAATGATTATGAAAAGTGACAAATATATTAAGACTGTAATTGATGGAATGAACCTTTACATTTACTGGTTGTTTCCTAAAGGGTTCTGAGAGTTTTCCGGCGTATTTTGCGCCAATCTCACATTGTTACTATTATAACCTTGGTTGGAGTTACCTCGGCATCTTCCTCTATTTTGGCCTCGTCTTCCTCCACGATTATTGTAATTATTGTTATTGTTGTTACCGCCTCTGTTATAATTGTTGTGGTATAGGCGCCTTCAAGGGCCTTTGCCAGTTTTTCCACCTCTTGGGTGTATTGGTTAGCCGTTTTATTTTTCTGTTGCAAATTAAGAAGCTTAGCAGATACAACTTCTACGGATTCTCCTTTTACTGCAATTGATAGTTACGTAATGATTGCAGCAATTGTCTGCTCATTACTTATTAAATTTCTCGCATGGCCTTTTAGCTTTGTTTTTATAAAGCTTATGGCTGTTAGCTCGTGTGTGCCTTTTAAGGTTTCTAATAGATACAAAGAGTCTAGAAAACTTTGTAGATTTTCCGGCTTACCGTCAAACTCTGGTATCAGAGATGTGGCAAGCTTGATAAATTCTACAACTGTTTGTGCCATGTTTACTAATTTTGTGTCTTCTATTTGGTCGTTTGTCAGGAGTGACTTATCAAATGTTACCGGTGTATTTAACACTGATGGTAGATAAAGCTGGAGATCAAACTTTTTATTTAAGTTTACCAGATTATCCCCTAGACGCTGTAAAACGTCTGAAGTTTGGACTCTGTGTAAACTTGTCAGTTTATTTTGACACTCGGTAACTAGACTCCTGATTTCATTGTACTCATATACAAGGATCTCAGTATGTTTAATTATGGTGGGTCTTAAAACTGGTGCGCTTTTATTAAGGCACTCTTATGATTTATCGAAATTTTCCCTATGCCGCTTTATTTTTTCTACTATTTGGGGCCAGTCCATGTGGACTTCCGCTACTTAAATATTATATTTAAGCAGTGGCTTAGACCTTGTCTAAGTCGTTGGCTAGACTCATGTAACGCTTCCTCAGTGATTTTTTATGAAGGAGATAAATCTTCAGAATGATGTTTGCTGAGGCTATTACAATGAGTATTATTAGCAGTATGTTTGTTAACTGCACATGGGGAGTGGTGTCTACAACTTCAACTACGTTAACTACATTGGCAGTGTTATCATCTGCCTTTGATTGTTTTCCCCCCATATTCCTATATAAATACTCTTGTTTTTGTTTTTAATACTACCTATGCAGACGTAATAAGACAAGTGTTGTCTGCCCAAGAATCGGATGCTCGTCAATAATTGTTTTTATTTTGACGTAGGGTAGTGAAGACAAGATTATTCCACACTCTATTTTAGAACATGAATAGAGTGGACTTGTCACTGTGCCGAATTTTTCTATATATTCGGATTCGAACTCATATACTGATATGAATTCTCTATGCCTTTGCAAAATTTGTATGGCTCGCATACGAAAGTCTGTATAGTCGTTATATACCTTGCTAAGCCTGTCCTCAATCATGCTAATTCTTGAACATAATTTTTGAAATACCTAATGAGGCAAACGGAGCACTTATTTCTTTGTATTTTAACTGAACGAATTATTACTTTTTAATTTCCTCTTTTCAATTTAAAATTCTTGTATATTCTCAAAGTTTAGTAATGTTTTTGTACTTATGTACAATTAGATATATATATTTTTTTTTTCGGTTTTTAATCTAGGCAGACCATTTTTTTTTGTTAAGCTTTTTTTTCTTTTAATATAAATATTCATATATAACATGGGATCATACATAAAATTAAAAAGGAATTATCTTAAAAAAATTGCAAATGCGTAATGTTAAATTTGTTTTCGTTTACTTTTAAAAGACAAGTTGTTGTTTGTATCGTTCATTTTGAGGTTTTATTTTTATAACTATTTAATTTAATATGTTGGGCGCTGCCGGAACTGTTGTTTCCACGTAGGCATAAGGGGCGGTTTGCCTCTCATGCAACTCGTCTTAGTTGCTTTGTATTCCCTCGTAGGCATAAGCGGCGGTTTGCCTCTCATGCGTCGGTTACTCTGCTTCCTTAGTGCGGCAGGTGCCCTCGCAATGGGGGCTGTAGAGGGGGCCCTCACAATCTGGTTGGCATCTGCGTGGGCGTGCTGGTGTCTGTCTTGGCGGTGGACGATGATTCTTTGTTAGTTTTTTAATATTTATATCTGAGGGACAGGGCTCGCTCTTTGATTTTAATAACGACTCGAGATGTTCGAGTTCGTCACTTAGTTTCACTGCAGTGTCCCATGGGAGGGGATTTTTGCATTTATATAGGAGTCTTACGATTTCAGACTTTCTCCGTCTGATTCGCTTCTTAATGCCACTGTGTCTTTGCTTATTTTTTGCCTTAGAGCTCATGCCTTGTACTCACTCAGTATATTTTTGTTTTTTCCAGCTCCAGTCCAGCTCCAAGCAGGTTGTAGTTATTATTTGCTGCCGCTCCTGCACCTCCAGTTGTATTTTTGTCGATGATGTATCGTTCCAATTTTAGTATGTGTTCTGCCGATGATTGTTGTTGCTGCTGCCGCTGCTGCACCTCCGGTTGTATATTTTATATTTTATATGCACATGTTATTTTTTAACATGTTCGTGACACTTGTCACGGTCGCCATGTAAAACGAACACTCTTTAAATAAAAAAAGGCAGCACGTCAGTGCTGTTTTAAATCTTTGTTCAGAATGAATTTATTCGGCTTTAAGATTGTGCGCTTAGCCTATGGATATACATATATAATTATGCTGTTATACGTTAACAGCTACAAAGAGAGGGAGAGTGAGTAGCTCGCATATGCCTGTATTAGTGAGCATATATATTGCTCACTGAATGCGCTCAGACGGAACGTGGGATCTGCAGCGTAAGTATAAACGGGCAGCTAGTGAGGCTAGTGAACCGCGCTGCGTAATATGAGACCGAGCCAATACATAAAGTGGCTCTGGGCTTGTTTACTTTATTATTGTTATTGTATGCAACAAAGTGCTGCATACTTTATATTTAAGTACAGGGTATTTGTAAGGGCATATACGCACTACAGCATGAATTAATTTAACTGATAATCGGAAAAAAACCAGATGTTATGACTATTTTAATATTACATTTAAATCAATATTTATTTTTTCATAATGTTTCTTTGAAAACTTAAAAAATGTAGTTGAGCCATTAAGAACCACGCTTCGTATTTTTTCGTGTTAATACTGAAATTAAACAAAATTTAATTGAGATACTATGCGAGCTTTCTAGGGAACTAACCGAAATGATGGCCTAATTTTTCTTCTCTGCTATTTTCATTTCACAGAGGTCTTCCAGCTCGTCTTCATACTGTGATAAATGCATTTTAATGATATTTAGAAGAATATTCTTAAAAATAAAATACTTACATCGTCATATGTGCAGTCTAGATCAATGTTTGCTCTGCCAAAATTGGGTTTGTAGATTCTTGCAATGGCTGTAAAAGCATGGTGGAATCTATCCATGTGCTTTGGATAGTGCGCTTTGAAAACGTAGGTTGCTAAATATCCTGTCAAATGTTTTTTTTTCGTATGCGCTTTTGTAGTTGGGTCAACAAAGTTCATTGAATGAAACCTACTAAAAATTATATGTTCATCTGTTGCAATCGACTCGGATGAGTGATATTTTGTTGCTTACCGTCGTCCGGTTCACTTCAAACGAATTTTTAAATATATATTTAAAATATATTATAAAATGTAAGGTTCATTGTAGTGCAGAAAGATACTAATATGCCAAGCGCAAGAATGGGGGACATTAATTATTTAAAATTTGATTATACAAATTTAATGAAATAACTAGAAATGGTTAAAGCCGAATTGTAAACGCTAGTCATTTATACATATTTTAAAAATTAATCTTAAAATTCTATTAATAATGTGAAACATAAATATAATTAATAAATCAATTATTATATATATTATTATTTTTTAAATTTATTATATAACCACATTTAATAGCTTACATTAATTACAAAATATTCAAGTTAAATTTACAATTAAATGTATATTTAATTATTGAAAACAAAATATTGCAAATGTCAATAGTATTTTTGGTATTTTAGTTTCGATAGTTAGCAGCTCTCATTCGCTCATCTCAAAGCGTTGACGATAGTTCAAAAATTATCGGAAATTCATCGTGAAGTTGTATCGTTGCTGCACGACACTTTAAAATCGTGCTACCACCGCGTTATCGTCACTTTTAAATGCTTATATTTAATAAAATACGCTATAAAGTTAAGTTCCGCCGTAATGGAATCTTGATAAAAAACTACGTGGAATAGATACCATCCCCGACTTATTTGGGCATTCCTTATGTGTGGAGGGTTCACCGAAGGATTACCAAAAAAACTAGTTTTTTCCCGGTTGCTACATGATTAAATGATACAAATATATTAAGACTGCGATTGATGGTGTAAACCTTGCTGTTCTCTATTGTTGCGTATCTAAAGGTTGTTAGGAGTTTCCCGAGTTATTCTGGGATAATCTGACATTATTATTGTTATTGTTGTTGCCTCGATTCCAGTTGCCACGGCCTCTAGAGTTTTCTCTATATCGGCCGCGGCCTCTATCATTGTTATTGTAGTGGCGATAACCATTATTGTGGTTATTACCTCTTCCGCGGTAATTTCCACGGTTACTCCTGTTATGTTGTTGTTGATAGAACATGACAGTGTTGACAACTATTGACAAATTTGGATATGGCATCATTCATGTTATTGAATGTGCATGCCTGTATAATAAGTTTTACCTTATCTATGCCGCAGTTCTTAGTCAAAGCCCTTGCTGCTTGGACTGTACTGTATATATTGGCCAATTCCGACGTTAAGCCATCGTTTATAAAAGCTCCTTCTAAAGCTTTTGTTAACTGCTCAACCTCTTGAGTGTATTGGTTGGCAGTTTTGCTTTTTTGTTTCAAGTTAACTAGTTTGGCTGACAATACTTCGACTGATTAACCTTTTACTGGGCTTGATAATTTTGCAATGATTTGAGCGATAATTTGCTCATTGCTCATCAAGGTTTTTGCATAGCCTTTTAGTTTTGTCTTTATAAGACTGACAGCTGTTGCTTCATGATCTTCTTTAAGTGAGTCTATAAGACTCGAGCACATTTTTGAAGCTTTGTATGTTTTCTGCCTTTCCATCAAACTCTGGTAAGAGCGATGAGGCTAGTTTGAGAAAACTTTTAGCTGTTTCGGCCATTGTGTTGTCAATTGATTGGGAATTTACTTAAGAATGTGATGGTTTAGTATCAGCTGGCAATGAAAGTAGTTTCTCGTCGAATGACGCTGAAATGTTCCGAAAATTTTTGAGGAATATTGTTATATGCATCAACTGTCTGTGATAAATGCAAATCTTTTAGTTTTATTGCATTGTCACATATAAGTTGACGGCTGATATTGTAGGAATCTACAAAAATTTTAACGTGTTTTAACTTTGTCCCGTTTGAAACAGGTGCGCCTTTGTTAAGGCACTTGAAAGATTTATTAATCTCCTCACGTTTTTCCCTAAGAATGGTAACGATTTGCGTCCATTCCATTTATAGACATTTTAAATTTATCTGTGCAAACGCACAATAAAAATGTGGGTAGGTCCTAAAATAGGGTGTTCTTCAGTAATTATTTTGACTGAGACATCATACAACGTACTAATACTATTCCCGTTCCTATATTCTGAGAATGTCTTAACGGGCTTATGCTAGTGCCGTAAGTTTCTATATATTCATGTTCGAATTCATAGACTGTAATGAATTCGCTATGTAATCGCAGTTCTTTTAGTGCGCGAATACGGAAATCTGGATTATCTCGATATGTGAGCCTTATTATTGATTCTATTTTTGTCAGTTTTAATATTTTTCTTACTTCTAATATTCTTTAATGCCTTATTCTTCATTTTAAGAACATTGTTTTTCATTTAAAAAATTTTTTTTATCGCATTTTAAAATTTTAATTTTTACATTTGTAGTACATTTTTAGATTTTGTCTAATTCATTAGCCTAACTCATGTAGCGTTTCTTTATTCTTTTGTTATGCATTACATAAACTTTTAACGCTAACGATATAATAGATACTATTGCTATTATAAGTAATAAGATCGCAATGTCTTCTAATTTTTCCCTATGATCTATTATTTTAACGTTATTAATATCGTTTGGTACTGATATTTCAACCTTAGTCTCATTTGAGCCCATTTCAATTGGAATTAGTTTTTACAATTTATTACAAATTATTATTTACCAATGTACAATTGGATAACAATTTTTTTGAATATTGGCAGAAGGGCTTTTTGTTTGTTTGTATGTATATATATTTTGTTCAAAATATTTGTTGGCTGGCTCGAGGTCCGTGTTTGTAAAAAACAAACAATGAAAATAATGTTATTTATTATTTGTTTCCGATATATTTCGGTTGCACATCGGCAAACCGTCTTCGGGGCACTAACACCAAGATACAAAAAACAATTGAAAATTATAATACAATAAATTAAACATTATTTCGATCATTTTACATACATTATTTTACACGTCCGCGCTTTTTGACGTGGAGATTGTTACTGAGGCTGTTTGGCTGCTTAAGAGGTGTCTGTACAAGTGAGCGCAATTTTCTGTGTCTGTCTTGTAGTTTAGTCGTTTGTTGGTTGGTGTGTTAACTATGTGTAGCATTTCCAATGTGTGTCGCTTGTTGTAGTGTTGTTCCATCAAAATTTGGTGTGTTGTTTATTTTCATACAATGGGTCATAAGTGCTGTTTTCTGTATATTATTTTGATGTCTTAATTTGAAGTCCGATTTATGGTGACTAATCCTTGTTTTAAGCTTCGATTTTGTTGTACCTTTGTGACCATTATTGCACTTGTTGTTGTTTTCCCCGCCACATGGTATTTGGTAAACGACGTTGCTTTTGTCGATCATCGGGATTTTCGACTTTATCTTGTTGAAGAATTTTTGTAATGGATTCGTCGGTTTGTGTGCTACTTTTATATCTTCTTTGTTATAACAGTTTGAGTTTGTGAGGCGTTCTGATAGTCGTGGTACATAAATTAGCGATTTGTATATTTTAGCAGGTTCTTTTGCCTTTTTTCTTTCGATTTGTGTTCTTTTTAATAATGTTTTGATTATATTTGGTGGGAAGTCATTTTTGGTCAAGAGTTTTTGATTTCATGTTCAATTTCTTTGTGGTATATTGTGTCCGATATGTTAATCATTCTATTCATACAGCCTAGTGCTGTATTGATTATCATACTCTTTGGGTGGTTTGAATTGAAGTTGAGTATTCGTCCGGAGGCTATGGGTTTCCTATACCACTTTATTTTGAGTGTGTTGTCCATTCTGCTTACAATAGAGTCTAAAAATGGTCATTTCTCGTCCTTTTTTAATTCCATGGTAAGTTTGAGCTGCTTTTGGAAGGAATTCAATTCTTTTAGAATTTTGTCCACTTCTCTTTTGTTAGTTATGGCAAAAAGGTCATCTTCATATTTGATCAAGAGTCTTTGTTTTATTTTTAATTTATCTGTAATCTTGTCCAACAGTTCCTCCATTAATATATCTGCGATTACTGGGGAGGCAGGTGATCCCATTGGCATTCCTTTTAGTTGTGTGTATATTTTGTCTTCGTATTTGAAATATCTGTTTTCCTGAATGCAAAATCTAACTATGTCCATAAATAGTTGTTTTGGTATGCTCGTGTGCTCTTCTAATTTGGTCCATTTTTGTCTTATTGTGTCAAGTGCTAATTCTATTGGTATGCTGGGAAGTAAGGATACTACGTCAAATGATACTAATGTTTCTTCTTCTCTAATATGGGAGTTGTTAACTCTGTCTTTAAAATCTACCGCCTTCTTGATGCTGTCAGATTTTTTAATATTTGTATTATGTATTTGCACAGCCCGCAAGATGGAGATCCGATGGAAGAACATATTGGTCTCAGTGGCGTTCCTTCCTTGTGTATTTTTGGTAGTCCATGTTCTTTGTTCTTTTTACCTATTTTGATCAACGCAGCATCTCCTCTCTAAAATTTCGTGCAACCGTTAAGGTTGCACTCTGCCTTGACGCACACAACATAGTGGGCGTCATTACAATTTAGGTTTAATTTAATTTAATATAATTCGAAGTCTTATGTGGCTGCCTAGGTTGCCGTCAGCGTTGCCGGTGCAGGTTATCACACAGGCCGGCGTGAAAAGTGGTCCCTCGCAGCCTTCTGGGTACTTCTTTGTTGGTCTGGGCAGCTGTTTTTACTATTGGGGTGGAATTTTTATATTATTAGTTATGGTTTTAATGAATTGAGGAGAAGGTGTTACGTGTGCTTTTAGTCGCTTTGCCTCTTCAGTGAGGAAATCTAGCTCTCTTGCTAGTCTATTTGAATTTTCCCAAGTCGGGGGCAAATTGCTTTTAAATAATAGCTTGCATATCTCAGCTTTGGGTTTTTTATACACAGCTGTATGCCGCCTCGATTTCTTGGTTTTTATTCCCTGAACCCATTAAAAATGGGTAAGCAGTGTAATGTATTTGTGCAAATGTATGTAACAGGCAGAAGGAAGCATCTCCGACCCCATAAAGTATATATATTTTATCAGCATCAAAAGCCTAGTCTTTCTAGCCATGTCTGTCTGTCTGTCTGTCCGACTGTCCATCTGTCCGTATGTATGAACGCAAGGATCTCAGAACCTGTTTGTGGTGGAGGCGTCGGATAAGTAAAAAAATCGTCTTCAAATCAAACAATGATTTTTTCTATAAATTGTAGTAGTTTTTATTTCACTTGCGGCTGCATATAATGAACTTTACATTAGAAGTGATTTGCATTTTCTTGTGTCAAAACTGTTGAGGGGGAGTGGAGATCGTGGGGAGAGTTCTGAGCGTACTTTGGATCCTATTTGAGAGTGAGTCTCTATCATTGAGTGAGTCTCTCTCACTGAGTGACTTTCTCATTGAGTGAGGCACAGTCAATGCTACGTTCGGACTACCATTGAACTGACATTAACAAAACCTATAAGAGGTAGAGACCTAAAATATTAGCTGTAGGTCCTCCTAGTCCCCGCGCAGAGGGGTTTGTTTCCGATATTCGATAATTTATTCCGTTTCCAAGTAATCGATAAAAATCGATATCGAAATCCTGTTTTTTGAACAATTTCGGCAAATAATATGAAGAATAAAGTCACCAAAATCGACATGTATCTTCTAGAATAGTATATATATATCAAGTATTTTTCATTTTATACCCATCGCCTGTCGGAAGAAGAGTGTTCTGGGTATCCCCTAATCGGGAGCTCCCTACTTAAACCTCCTTTTTTTTCAATTTGATTTTGATTAACTGCTGGGGCATTGGCTGTTAATCTCCTTGCCCTATACTCATCTAATGTGATAAGTATGGACATTTGCGACACACTTTTGTTACCACCTTACTCACTCAGATTATTTTAGTTCCACCGCCGTGTTAATTTCCATTGACGTAAGTTGCTGCCGCTATTGTTGTTGACGTTCTTGTTGTTCATCCAGGCAGGGATTCGTGACCATGTCACGGTCGCCATGTAGAAATGTTATTTGTATTCCTTTGAGATATTGATATTCAAAACAGTAGCACGTCAGTGCTATTTCGCTTTCATGTTAATAATGAATTTATTTGTCTTTAAGGTTTTGCGCTTAGCCTATGGATACATATATGTACTTATGCTGTTATTGGTTAACAGCTACAAAGAGAAAAACTGATTAGCTTGTATATGCCTGTGTTAGTGAGCATATATATGCTGCTCATGAAATGCACTCAGACGGAACGTGGGATATGCAGCGTAAGCGTAAAGGGTCAGCTGGAGAGGCTAGTGAACCACGCTGCGTAATATTAGCCAGAGTCAATATATAAAGGGGCTATGGGCTTGTTTAATATATAATTGTTAAAGTGCCGCATACTTTATATTTGCATATAGGGTGTTCTTTTAAGGCATATACACACTACACCTCCCCTTTTAGAGGAATAACGTAATATAATGTAGTTATTTTCAATTGATTTTATTTTATAAAAGTGTAAAATGTTTGAAAAGTATAATAAATTTGTTATTAAGAATGTGTATATTTATTTTTTTTTTGTTTTGTTTCGGCTGATCATTATTTTTTTTAATTTTTCTTTTGTAAGAATAATAAGAACAATAATAAGAATAACAGTAAGAATAATAATATGAATATTTCTATGCATGGCCACACTAAAATGATTATGAAGTAAAAATTTTTAGCCTATCCTTATGAACTTTCTGTTTTTACTTTTTTCATCTTTCATTGTTATGTTATCTCTATCTTCTATTCTTATTACTTCATACGGTCCTAAATAAACTGGTTCTAATTTATAGCCAGTATCGTTTCCTAATAAAACTTTGCCTCCTATTTTTAATTTAAAATTGATAACCTTATTATCATAATATTCTTTATTTTTTGCGTTATGTTTTTCTAAAATTATCCTGGCTCTTTTATATGCCTGTTCTAGTCTAAACTTTGTTTCGTTAGCGTAATCATCTATATTATATATTGGGTCAAAGGAGAGGGGGTCATGTTGAAACAGTAAACAAAATATTGGAGCCATAATTTTAATTTAATTTTTAATAATTTAGCGAAAGTCTACCACTAAACGCTATCTTTTCTCCGTTGAATCCGGTAAGGATTTCTTTGGTACTAATAGTAACGGGCTTATTATATTCAGACACAGAGGGTTAAATTTCTTGCTTAGTTATTTCCACTTGTTGTGAATGAGGATTTCTATAGTTTTTAATACAACTTTTTTCATTATTCAATCTTAATTTTTGCTTGTAAAAGATATTAGTTGTGATTGGTTCTGTTTCCAATCCAAAGATATCTGTATATTTTTATTTTTATTTAAACATAATTCTGTCACTGTTTTCTTATAAGCTGGTGGAGAGTTCTTTATTAACTTAGTGAGAATTGATTCTGCTCTTTGAGAGTAGTGTGAGTCTGCTATTAGGTAATTGGATAATGGTTTAAAATTTATTTCCTTCATGGTTAGAATTTTATTGCTGTTAGTTGTGTTTAATATTCGCACGTATGCGTTTTTGAATCTGCAATTGAATAACCAACAAATATACCATCTCCTATCTCCTGATTAAGTATTAGGATTTGGTTATATTTAGTATCTACGTTAATTTTTCTGATTACTTCACAACGTATAATTATCTCGTTGTTTAAACTATGTAAAATTAGTTTTTGTATAGAATGTGCAATATTATTGGGTCTTAAAATGAAACAGTCACTTTCTGTAGTGAAATCTAATAGACAATTGAATTTTTTTATGAAGCCTATTCCAATTATTCCGACTCTAGGGATCGGAGTCTACCAAACGAAAATTATGTGGTATAATGAAGTTAGAAGTTCGCATTTTGAGGAATGCTAGAGCTAATGAACTTAATGATCTTTTACCAATTCCTGTAATTTGGGTTATATTATCATAATCAATAACTAAAAATTGTCAGCTCCTGTCTATTAAGAATGGTAATTTCTACCAGTATGTTCATTTGTAGATGATAAATATATTTAAATTAAGATTGATACTGTGAACGGTTGTTTTTAATGATTTTGAGTACTTAATGGGACCTGTTGGTTTTCCGACGTGCTTTGGGCTTGTCGTACAATACCATTTTGTCTGTAATTGGTTGAGGTGTTTTGGTGGTTATTGACGGTTGTTTCCTCTATAATTTCCACGTCCTCTTCCATAATTATTATTGTTATTTTGGCCATTATTTCGGTGATAATTTTGTTTTTATTATTATTATTACCACGACCATTGCCTCTACCTTGGTAAATACCTTTATTATAATTACCACGTTGGGCTTGACCCCTCTTGGAGTACAAAATGGAGCTTACATTACCCGTCATCTCAGTACTTCAATGTATGAACTTACTGACGGCTTAATTCATTGTTGTGAATGTACCTGCTTCCAGTATTGTCTTTAACTTGCCATGCTCACAATTTTTGATCATGACACCAATTGCTTCTATAGTGCTGAACTTATCAACATGCTCAGATAGTAATCCCTCATCGATATACGAAGATTCAAGCAATCTTCGTAGATTATCGATTTCATTAGTTAATTGCGTACCTGTTTAGCCTTTTTGATAGACATTTGCCATTTTTGACTTTACTACGTCGGATGCTTCACAGACAATTGTGTCTTGCAATTTCTTTATAATAGCATTGATGGTAGTCTCATTCTGGAATTTGTAGAGGGTTGAGCCAATTATCTTGGACTTTATTACCTCTATTGCTATTGTTTCATATGATCCTTTTGTCATATCAACCAATTTTATTGCTGTGATGAATCTTTATAGATGAATTTTTTTCCCATCAAATTCTGGCACTGCATGCGAAACTTTTATATACGCCATTTGGGCGACTGCTTCATCGGCCATGATGCAAGGCTTTTGCTTTTTTTTGCTCTAGTCTGTCTCTTTGGTCATATATTAGTACACCTGCTTGGTTGAAGCATTCTACTAATATTTCGGCATGTTTGTTAACTGTATGCCCTTGAATTGGCCAATAACGTGATAGTGTCTTATAAGATCTATCAAATCTATTTTTAATTCATTTATTTTTTTTACATATTTCCAGCTTTTCCATTACACTATGGATATTTATATACATTCTAAATGCTACCATTACGAGGGTTCTGCCTAGTATTGGGTGTTCATTTATTACTGATTTTACCTGCACACCGGAAATGGTGGTCAACACAATTGCCTTTTGTGTTTTCGTGCAATGTATTAACGGTGAAAAGTCTAAATTAAAGGTATCCGTATATAAATGTTCTAATTCATATATGCTTATTGGGGTCGTTGAGACCAATTGTGGACTTCTTTCTTTAAAATAAGCATCTCTAACATAAACGTCTGCTATTAATTCTGTGGTGTTCATTTCAAACATTCATTAATATTGATCCATATAGACAAATTTTATTTATTTTTTTTTATTATATCAAGGTCGTTTTTGTATGGCCGATATCTCTTGCCAAAGTACATTTAACATTTTTAAAACTGGATATATAGTATAACATGATTTTTTATAGATCTGTTTTTACTCTTTACATATCTTGTATTTTTCTTCTTTTTATCTTCTTATATTTTGTCCAGATCATTTGCCCTGCTTTCATATTTATTTTTAAGGCATTTGTCAATATTATCAATATTTGATCTGGAGTTTCAACTTCGACTTTATTTATTAGATTTGCAGTGGAGTCCACTGTCTTAGTATCTATTAAACCCATTTTGGGTGCTTTCTATGCTTATAGAGGATTTTATGCCATATATATTTATGGCTTTTTTCGAGTTACAATATCTATTTTACTAAGATAATTATTGTTTTTACAGATCGGATTTACAGATAGGATTCCTACCTATCGTTTCGCATAGCTTTGCAGGCTGCTTCAATTGGGCAGAAATGATTCCGCACAATTTTACAAATTGTATATATTCGCAGCAGAACGTCAATTGATTTAGTATTAAGCAAATAATATCATGTTACACTGCACTTGCATTGTCACTTTAAAATACTTTGTAAATATTCTTAAAACTTATATCACCAATCATGCAGGATGGGATTTATAATGTTAGACTTTGCAAGTGTTATTATAAATATTGAATTTCCGTTATAATCATTCTGGTTTCTGTCACCAGTGTTTCAAATAAATTCGGGTGTCTCCCTTCTTTGCCTGGATTATTTTGTTCACTTCGTCTGTGAGATTGTATATTGTTTTTCTGTGTTTCTGTGTTCAGTTAAGCTTCCGTTATCTTAATTTTTTCTAAATCTGCAGCGCCAGGGGACCCTGCAACTATTTTTAACGCCGTGCCTAGGAAATCTTAGCTTCTAACTACTCTATGATGGACTGTTAAAGTGCCCAAAAGGGTTTCGATGTGTTGCACATCAATTTCTAGTAACTTTCGCATATACGAATGTGGGAATGATTCGGACGATTTTTTAGTATCATCTACAATGTTGAGAAAGTTAGTGAGGCTAGTGGTGTGTTCCCATACTAAAATGTTACCATCGAGTATAGGAATGTAATTAGCATTTGAGAAATGGGTGATCCGAGCTTGTGTTGTAGTCATGAGGGCGAAAAGTATCTCGACGAACCTGTAGAGAGCCAAAATAATAGGTTTATTATTTTGATTGGATTTGAAGCTCTCGTGACTACCTAAGGTTGTCTTTATGGACCACCCTCCCCTTAATGAGAACTGTGGTTCGTAGATCGGCTTGATAGTTTGATTTTTTTATCTTTTATTGTTTTTTATGTAAACTGCTCGCCTACTTCAAATATTCTGTTTTGTCTGTCCGGGTTGGATCTGCGGAGCAGGTCTTGTTGCGCCTTTGCAATTTTATCTCTGATTGTTTTAAGTATTTTATCTGTTCTGTAATGTTTTGTTGTATTCAATGGCAGCTCTGAGAATTGCCAGGGTCGTGTCATTGATATTTTTGTCGATTTTGAGGCACCTAGCGATCTTTATCAAAATACTGCGGAAGCGTTCCACTTGCCCGTTGGAGCAGCTGTGAAGTGGGGGTGCATTAACGATATCAATGGATTTTTAGCAGTGAGGTGATTGTCTCTGAGTTGAATGCTGCTTTATTATCGCAGTAGATAGTTTTCACATTCGGAAAAAAGTTAACCACCGAAGGATGGGGGTAGTCACATCTGATATTGCTCTGGACACCAATGGTTGTACGATAACAAATTTTTAAAATTTGTTAACACGGGTCAGGAACAATTTCTTATCTGTGTAGAAAATATCGATGAGTAATCTTTTACCGGTGCGCCAAGTTCCTGCCTCTTTGGGTGCCAATCGTATTTTACTATAGGGCAAACTTTGCAATATACCATTACTTCATTGGCTTATTTCGTCATAGTAGGAAAATAATAATCCCGAAGGATTTGCTGCCCTGTGGACGCGGCTGCGTTCTTAGAAAACAATTTCTAGTGTTCTAGCTCATGTTATATAGCGGCTAGAGTGGGTAATTCGCAGTGAATTGCTTTTATTGCGTCGGGATTAACCGTGAGGCTTATAGTTTTGATAAGGTCCCTCTTATCGGTAAACTGTATTATGTGACGAATTTAACTACCAAATGTAAGGATTTTCCGATTTAAGGCGTAACGCGCTTCTTCCAAAATCATTTGGTGTCTGAAACAATTTATGGGTTTGTCAATTGTTTCAATTGTACAAATGAGCAATTGCTCGCTATGAATGGTAGCTACGTCCGATTGAGGCTCGTTTTGCAGGGCATTGATGTTTTGACGCGACAATGCGTCTGCCATATAGTTTTCTTTTCCCTGGTTTGTAATATATTTTAGCATTCTGTTCTTTAATGAATGCTTTACATCTCTTGATCTTTATAATAGTGTTTTCTTCGGACCCTGCAAAGGTCGCGGGTCTGTGAAAATGTGGAGCTCTCTAGTACCATACAGATAATTCTGTAGTTTACTAGGAGCCCAAACAATAGCTAAAAGTTCCTTTTCATTGGTTGCGTAATGAGTCTCACATTGTCGTAATCGGCTTCCCTTCTTGGGGCAGCACAGCAGTAATGCCACTTGCCGAAGCGTCAGTGGTCAAGTCAAAGGGTTTTTAAAATCCGGGTAAATTAACATGACATCTTCAGATGCGTCGCGTTGCGTGTCATGAAATTCTATGGGTATCTTGTTCGACATATGTTTGCTAACAGAACCATTTGTCAGAGGCTTGCCTATAGATGCGAAGTCTTTTACAAACGCTCTGTAGTAGCTAGCTAGGCCTAAGAACGAACAAAGCGCATACAAATTTGTCGGTTCGACATAATCTTGTATCGGTTTGACTTTTTCAGGGACAGTTTTTGCGCCGCCTCTGGGTACGATGAAGCCTGAGTACTCGACGCTGTGTTTAAAAAATTTTGATATTTCTTTAGACAAAATTATGATGTCGTCAATATAAACGTAACAACATTTTCCGATTTGTTCTCTAAGATCGTCATCGATTGATCTTTGGAAGATGCATCCAGTATCTTCAAACCAAAAGACAATCGGCAGAACTCGTAGTCCCCCCATTTACTGAGAAGGAAGTCTTCTCTCGATCTTTTTCTACGAGGTATATCTGATGATATCCGGATTTTAGATCAAGAGTTGTGAAAAATTTAGCCTTACCTAGAATCATTGGGATACTTGGCATCGGGTTTATGTGGGCAACAGTACGCTCATTAAGCTCCTGCAGTCGATGACAAGTCGCTTATCGGCTTCATTATTTTTAACACATACAAGTAATAAAGTGTTGTCCCCGACAGGAGTAGAGGTTCGTTGTCCTCATTAGAGGATCCTCTAGTCCTGTCTAGTCTTACAAAGTTGCTGCTGCTTATTCAGTAAATATTTTATAAGGGGCCGATCACGGCATTGCGACATATGAAATATTTACTTGAATCGAGGGCCGCTCCGCAAGTTGCTCACTTCGTTCATGTCGCTGGTGGTTTAGGAGTGCGAGGGAAGCTTGGTGGATAAATTCAAAGGGACTTTCCTTAACTATTCCCCTATCAAGATCGTGGCCCTCGTAGGATACGTTGATTTGCGCGATGGTTCTTTCTATTTTTAAAGACGCACGTCTTTGGTACCAAAGTTGGTGTAGTACGACCGATCCACAGAAAACCAGGCCGACAGCGAGTCCAATCACGAACCAGACTTTGGGTGATCCGCCTGGTGGGATCTCATCTCTAAATTGCTAAATAACATTGATGTTTTTGCTCATTTATCCTATGTAGTGATGAAAGGCTAAAATCATTGGGATAGTTAGCATTTGGTAGCGGTCGGCCACAGTAATCTCATTTAGCTTCCTGAAGTCGATGACAAGTCGTTTATTTTTGTTGCCATTGGCCTCTTAACCGTTTTTATCAACAACCCACGCAGGGCTTGTATGCTGACCTATGATCGCGCTATTCAATAACTGTGCAATTTCGTTATTGACAAAATTCGATACTCCTATTGGGTACCAGTATAGTTTTGAGTATACCCGGTCGTTATCCTCGGTACGGATCGAGGCGATTACAGAAGTATTAAATAGCAACGCCTCGTTAGAGGTCGAAAATGCTCTTATTCTTTTCTTTAGCATTCGCCTGAAATCATCCCTAATGTTTTCTGGGACAGGTATGTCATCAACACGTGTGAAGTTCACGCTGTCTCATGAATAGTATTTTAATAGTTCGGACTTATTGCCGTAGGTTATGTTATTGTTTTTCAAAAGTATTGAAGTTCATAGCGAATAGGGTGCTAACTGGCATTACGTTTTGTAACTCCTTTACGGGTCTTACGTAATTTTTCGCCACACAAGTGTCAATGAGAATTTTTAATTTTTTCCAGGCAACCGTCGTTTGATGAACTGCAGATGGTAACGTTCCTTAAAAAATGCAACATGTTGCCATCAGCTGCATCAGAATCGTTGTAGAGTTCTGTGATTGCAGCAGTGGCTGCATTTGCATACTGTTTATCCGAAACTGCGCTGGCGAGTTCATTCAAGTATATATGTCTGGGGCGTATGTCGATTGTCACTTACAACCAAACTAAATCTCAGTTTTATTTGCCGCATCACTGCGTGGAGAAGCCGGATAGAGCGTCAACGAAATTGCGAGTTGTTTTTGACAGATCCGCTAAGTCGACGTCAGGCGCATCCCTAAATGATTTGCTCCTAGCTGGTCCATCCATTCAGCCAAGGTTGCAGTTCAAGGTTGCAGTCTGCTGTGACATATGGAATATGTATCGTTGAGTGCGCATAACACCTCCAGACCAGTTCCTGCAATGCATCCTATGGCGCGAATGACCGGACGAAAACATACCTTTGATACGATTAAATACGGAACTAAGCCTGCAGCGTTTTAAGCCACCAACGCCAACAGCTTACCTGCGACGAGGAACACAATTTCTGACTGGCTACCAAGATCATCCGCCGGGACTTCTATGTCGACGATTTGATCTCTGGAGGTGATTCCATCGAGGAAGCCAGTTAAATTCTACATCAATTAAAGCAGCTGTTAGCAAAAGGCTTTCCAATAGGAAAATGGTGCTCGAATGAGTATGCCCTCTCGAGGGTGAATCGGAGTCCGATAGAAAAAAACTGATGGAGTTCCACGGCGGCACCAGCATTGCTAAAGCTCTGAGCTTAGCCTGGGACCCGAGCTCTGACAATTTGCTCTTCAACTTTTCAGAAATAAAATCCAAAGACTCATAGACGAAACGCAGCATTTTGTCAACAATAGCCAGATTCTACAATCCGCTGGGATTAATCTCACCCATCATCACCAAACTGAAGATTTTTCTTCAAGAACTTTGAAGGAGAAGGTCAACTGGGACTAAAGCCTTCCGCAGTCATTGCATTAAGTTTGAGTTCAGCTCACTTCGCAACTCTCATTTGTTCGTAGTCTGAAATTTCCACGATTTGCTATGACACCTCCTAGCAAATTATGAAATACATGGCTTTTGTGCCGCAAGCATGGCTGCATATGGCGCTTGTATCTACATAACGATCCCGAAGCGTGAACCTTCAGCAGCGCTCATACTTTCGGAGCTAAGCTACAACGTAGGTGCAGAAATTCAGTTCAAATGCAAACATCTTTGTTGGACTGACTCAACTATAGCACTGGCATGGATACGAGAAACGCCTTCTAGCTTTATTATTTTCGTCTCCAGCAGGGTATCACAAATCCTGGAACGCACTAAAAGTATGTTCTGGCATCATGTGCCGTCCCAGCTGAACCCTGCTGACATTTTATAACGTGGATGCACTGCTGGAACTCATAGAATCGCAGCTTTGTCACAACGGACCGACATTTCTGCGCTCCAGCAGCACAGAATTGCCCGAAGACAGTGCTCAACAACTGGAGCTTCCAGAGCGTCGTCACAATACATTGGTCCTATCAGTTCAAAGGGATTTGACCGCATCGTGCAAATTTAAAAACTCATTTCGGAAAGCTCCAGCGTATTTGCGCATATATTTTTCGATTTATTACAGGCATTCAAACGAACTCACCGCGGTCCAAAAATTTCTTAACTCTGGACGAAATTAAACAAGGAACACATTACAAGGCACTCCGCTGCCACTTAAAAGAGACCTCCGATCTCTGCATCCCATATTAGATCCCAAAGGACTCGTGCGCAGTTGGTGGTCGGCTTCAGAATCTCAATCTTGAATACGAAGCCAGGCACCCTATAATCTTATCCAAAACAGCATACAGTAACCTGCGCATTAATCATGCATTATCATAACTCAATTCTACATGCTGACCCGCAGTTTCTGCTTGTGACCTTGCGACAACGGTACTGGCCCATTGGAGGACTTAAGGTCGTTTCTAGAGTCGTGAACAAATGTGGTCGTTGATATCGCATGCGACCTAAAATTTTGGAACAAGTCATCACGCCACTACCAGCAGAGCACGTGGAACCCATCGAGGAAGCCACTCAAATTCGACATCAATTAAAGCAGCTAGTTAGCAAACGGCCATTTTCCAAAACGAAAATGGTGCTAAAAACGATCCTGCACCTCTCGAGGGTGAATCGGAGTCCGTTAGGGAAAACTAATGGAGCTCCACGACGGCACCAACATTGTTAGAGCTCTAGCTTAGCTTGGGATCCCAGCTCTGACAATTTGCTCTTCAAATTTCAACATCCGCTGGGATTAATCTCACCCATCATCACCAAACTAAAGATTTTTCTTCAAGCACTTTGGAAGGAGAAGGTGAACTGGGACGAAAGCCATCCGCAGTCATTGCATTTAGTTTGGGTTCAGCTCACTTCGCAACTCTCATTTGTTCGTAGTTTGAAATTTCCACGATTTGCTGACACCTCTAGCAAATTACGAAATACATGGCTTTTGCAAGCATGGCTACATATGGCGCTTGTATCTACATAAGATCTGAGGTGCAAGGAGTTGTCGCATCGCATCTGCTGTGTTGCAAATCTAGAGTGGCACCCCTTAAAACTCTAACGATCCCGAAGCTTGAACTTTCAAGCAGCGCGCATACTTTTGGAGCTAATCTACAACGTAGCTGCAGACAATCAGTTCAAATGCAAATATCATTGTTGGACTGACTGAACTATAGCACTGTCATGGATACGAGAAACGCCTTCTAGCTTTAATATTTGCGGGTCAATCAGGGTATCACAAATCCAGGAACGCACTAATGGCATGACCTGGCAGCATGGAACTCATAGAATCGCAGCTGTGGCACAACGGACCGACATTTCTGCGTTCTAGCAGCTCAGAACTGCCTGAAGACAGTTGCTCATCAACTGGAGCTTCCAGAGCGTCGTCACAATACATTGGTCCTATCAGTTCAAAGGGATTTGACCGCATCGTGCAAATTTAAAAACTCATTTGGAAAGCTCTAGCTTTTTGCACATATATTTTTCGATTTATTACAGACATTCAAACGAACTCACCGCGGTCCAAAAATGTCTTAACTCTGGCCGAAAATAAACAAGGAACACATTACAAGGCACTCCGCTGCCACTTAAAAGAGACCTCCGATCTCTGCATCCCATATTAGATCCCAAAGGACTCTTGCGCGTTGGTGGTCGGCTTCAGAATTCCAATCTTGAATACGAAGCCAAGCACCCTATAATCTTATCCAAACAGCGAACAGTAATCTGCGCATTAATCATGCATTATCATAACTCAATTCTACATGCTGACCCGCAGTTTCTGCTTGCGACCTTGCGACAACGGTACTGGCCCATTGGAGGACTTAAGGTCGTTTCTAGAGTCGTGAACAAATGTGGTCGTTGATATCGCATGGGACCTAAAATTTTGGAACAAGTCATAACGCCACTACCAGCAGAGCACGTGGAACCCATCGAGGAAGCCACTCAAATTCGACATCAATTAAAGCAGCTGTTAGCAAACGGCCATTTTCCAAAACGAAAATGGTGCTAAAACGATCCTGCACCTCTCGAGGGTGAATCGGAGTCCGTTAGGGAAAACTAATGGAGTTCCACGGCGGCACCAGCATTGCTAAAGCTCTGAGCTTAGCCTGGGACCCGAGCTCTGACAATTTGCTCTTCAACTTTTCAGAAATAAAATCCAAAGACTCATAGACGAAACGCAGCATTTTGTCAACAATAGCCAGATTCTACAATCCGATGGGATTAATCTCACCCATCATCATCAAACTAAAGATTTTCTTCAAGCACTTTGGAAGGAGAAGGTGAACTGGGACGAAAGCCATCCGCAGTCATTGCATTCAGTTTGGGTTCAGCTCACTTCGCAACTCTCATTTGTTCGTAGTTTGAAATTTCCACGATTTGCTGACACCTCCAGCAAATTATGAAATACATGGCTTTTGCAAGCATGGCAACATATGGCGCTTGTATCTACATAAGATCTGAGGTGCAATTAGTTGTCGCATCGCATCTGCTGTGTTGCAAATCTAGAGTGGCACCCCTTAAAACTCTAACGATCCCGAAGCTTGAACTTTCAGCAGCGCGCATACTTTTGGAGCTAATCTACAACGTAGCTGCAGACAATCAGTTCAAATGCAAATATCATTGTTGGACTGACTGAACTATAGCACTGTCATGGATACGAGAAACGCCTTCTAGCTTTAATATTTGCGGGTCAATCAGGGTATCACAAATCCAGGAACGCACAAATGGCATGACCTAGCAGCATGGAACTCATAGAATCGCAGCTGTGGCACAACGGACCGACATTTCTGCGCTCTAGCAGCTCAGAATTGCCCGAAGACAGTGCTCATCAACTGGAGCTTCCAGAGCGTCGTCACAATACATTGGTCCTATCAGTTTAAAGGGATTTGACCACATCGTGAAAATTTAAAAACTCATTTGGAAAGCTCCAGCGTATTTGCGCATATATTTTTCGATTTATTACGAACATTCAAACGAACTCACCTTGGTTCAAAGATTTCTTAACTCTAAACGAAATTAAACTAGGAATACATCTACTCATCAAAAGTATCCAGACTACAAATTTCATTGAGGATTATTAGGCACTACGCTCATAGAAGCCGCTACCACTTAAAAGCGAACTCCGATCTCTGCATCCCTTACTTGATCCCAAAGGACTCAAGCGCGTTGGTGTGTCGGCTTCAGAATTCCATCCTTGAATACGAAGCCAAGCACCCTATAATCTTACCCAAACAGCATCCAGTAACCTGCGCATTATTCATGCATTACCATAACACATTTCTGCATGCTGGCCCGCAGTTTTTGCTTGCAACCTTGCGAAAACGATACTGGCCCATTGGAGGACTTAAGGTCGTTTCCAGAGTCGTGAACAAATGTGTTCGTTTGCTATCGCATGCGACCTAAAATTTTGTAACAAGTCACCCCTCCACTACCAGCAGAGTGCGTGCCCAGTCCCACGTTCTACGTAACTGGTATAGACTTTTGCGGCCCATTCCTCTTTAAATCAGAGGTCAGAAATCGGGCGCCAACAAAGGCAACGCACCTAGAGCTAGTAGAAGATCTATCTACCACCGTATTTTATTGCTTCGTTGAAACGATTCTAAGAGGCAAGCCGAATTCTATTTGGTCTGACAATGCGACTAATTTCGTCGGCGAACGAAATTATGTGAAGGAAATGCTGTGCTCTCATTTCATGAACTTTTAACCCTTATTCGCCAAATATCTGCCATGTTAAATTCAAGATCAATCTGTCCCATTACAGAAAATCCAAGCGACTTGGAGGTACTTACGCCTGGCCACTTTCTCTGGGGCAACTCCAACGCTTCTATTGACGAGCCCGACTTGACGCATCTGAGCATCGATCTTTTAAGCCGCTGGCCACGTGCTTGTCACATGCAGCAGACCTTTTGGAAGAAGTGGAGCATCGCTTACCTCTCACTTCTGCAGGAAGATTTTTCCCAAGAGAAATCTTCAGCCTGGGGACATCGTGCTGCTCAAGGAGGATAACATTCCTCATCTGAGATGGCCTCACGGACGAGTCGACAGAACAATACACGGAGATGACGGTGTCGTGCGAGTGGACATCATTCAAACTGCAAGCGGACTTGTCAAGAGAGCTATCACATAGATCGCCGTTCTGCCTATCGCGCGCCCTTCGGTTGAAAAGCCTTCGGCTTCCAACGGGGGGAGCATGTTAGCAGCAGAACGTCAATTGATTTTGTATTAAACAAACAATATCATGTTACACTGCACTTACATTGTCACTTTAAAATACTTTGTAAATATTCTTAAAACTTACATCACCAATCATCCATGTACTTTACCATCACTATTCTTCTTAAACAGCAGCTTAAAATACACGCACAGAACTAATACTCGGGTCTTATCTGTTTGAAATAATTATTAGTAAAATTAAATAGATAAAAGACCGAAGTGGGATGCAAAGCAGCTTCTCCTCGAAACAGTATATATATATATATATATATATATATTGTATTGGTATAATCTCTGACTGCATCAGCTGGACGTCGACGGATGTGGCACGCTGATGCTCCCTCGATGACGCAAGTGGTGGTGTGAATCTCGCATTAGTCGTAATGGCACAACTTGTTGCCCGGTATCGCCAGATGCTGGTCTTCGCACAGGTCAGCTTTACTGGCTAGCGGGGCCGGTGCTGATCTTCTTTAGTTAGCAAGTATACTAACAATGTGTGCCTTAGAGTGATCCCTCGCAGTCTGCATGGCAGGTTTGTATCATCTTTTGGTTCTGAGACGGTGGTGGTATTAATTATTTCTTGCTTGTGTGTGAAGTTCTTTATTATAAGGATAGATTTATAAAATCGAATTTTTTAAATTCGAACTTATGTATAATAGCCACTGATCTCTGACCACTCCTGTGTTGTCCCATTGACTCACTCAATAATTTGTAGTTTTCCGGTCCACGATCCTCGTCATCTGCCTCCAGGCAGGGTTTATTTATCCTCCAGTCTTTTTTGTTCTTGTGCATCCAGGCAGGGAATCGTGACCATGTCACGGTCGCCATGTAGTAATTGTTATGTATGGTCACCATATAGTATAAATAGAAGGTATTCCCTTTAACAAAAGTTTTAAACAAATGCTAATATTACGTCAGTGCTGCTTGGTTCTCATGCTAAGATTGAATGTATTCGTATTTAAAGATATGCGCTTAGCCTATGGACACATGTTTGTACTTATGCTGTTATCGGTTAACAGTTAAAAAGAGGGGGGAGTGTGTAGGTTGCATATGCTTGTGTGAGTGAGCATATATATATGGTGCTCATGGAATGCGCTCAGATGGAGCGTGGGATATGCAGTGCAAGCATAAACGGTCAGCTAGAGAAGCTAGTGAACCGCGCTGCGTAATATGAGCCAAAGCCAATATGGCCAATAGCTCTATGCTTGTTTAACGTATAATTGTTATTGTACGCAACAAAGTGTCGCATACTGTATATTTGAATACAGGCTGTTCTTTTAAGGCATATACACACTACAATTTATAATGCGAGGATCATTTTGAAAACGTCGTCAAACGTTTTCGTTCGTTAGAGATTGTCTTAAATCGCAATACACAACTTAATTAAATGTATGTTGTATGTATGTATGGGGAATACAAAAATATCAAAGTGAGCCTTGCTGCTATGTCAAGCTATCCCAATTTGGTAATACCACACATCTGCGTTCTTGATGACTCGGCGAAAACTTGTTCACAATTAGCGCTCAACGGACTCTTATATACAGGATCTCAAAATTCAAGAAGATTCGACCGGAACACTTCTAGTGTTTCGATTGAGGCGGTATGCGATAACAGCTGATGTGTCAAGCATGTATCGGCAGTTCATGATTCACCCAGCTGATCGTTGTTTTCAACTAATTTGGTGGAGACACTGAGACTTATAGTCTGTCGTGTGCACCCTTTTAAGCCATCAGGAGTCTTCATTACAAAGCGGATAAGTATCAATCCGAGTATCCTTTAGGAGCGAAGGAAGGGATGTGTGTGGATGATGTGCTGCTAGGCGCGAACAGCGCTATGGAACTAGATCGCAAGGTCAAGGAGTTAAAATCATTAATGGGACGAGCAAGCCCATAGCTGGCAAAATGAAATTCAAATCATGGAAGATAGACAGAGTAGCGATGAAATAAGAATCAACGTGGACGATCAGCCTCGTAAAAACCTACTCGTTTATCAATAGTGGTGGCTTTGACACACTTGGTTTTTTGTTACCCATCATGGTTAGATGCAAAATCCTCGGGCAATAATTGCATATACAACGCTTGGGTTGGGATGGTCCCCGGATGCTGTTTATTCTTTCGCACAAGACATTACATCGGTGACTCTTACCAGTCCAATTTGTTGATAGAAAAATCAAAGGTACCTCCGATCAAGGCAGTTTCATTACCTCGACTTGATTTGTTTGCCAGCATTTTATTGTGCAAGACTTGGCAAAAGTAAAGCATCTTTTCTAATCTTGGATAATGTTTGCATGATACTTTTTTGTTTACCATCCGATCGGCCTCAAAATCATTTTCATAAATCTTCGTTTAAATTCATTTGAGGGGTGTTTCGCACTTTTTAGAAACTCGATCCCTGCTTGTTGAAAATGGGGTCAAAAATTTGGTGGGTGACGTTTCGCCCTCAAATTCACCTTATTATTCTTATTATTATTAAATTTAATAATATTTTTACATATTACATTTTTACAAAAAACAATGAAAGAAGTCCAAAACATACGACGTTGAGCGTTTTCTTTATGTCCGTTATTCTCATCCTTTATCCTTTTCCTACTTGCGTCTTCTGTCTCAAAATAACATGTGGTTTTGCGAGCCCAACAGAGTCTGTTTTGCGTAGCCTCGGCCCGACAGTGCATTAGAGCGAAAGAAATATAGTCTTTGACTCGGAGACGACAGGAAGACGTATGCCAATACTGTATGTATTGTGCGAGCATAATTGTGAAATTGCAGTCAGTTGAAAATTAAAGCTGAAGCATATCAATGCCGAGGAAACGAAAGGCTGGCGCCACGATGGTGGAAGCGCAGGAGGATGAGCTGATCGGAAAATCCCGACTCTGTAAGTGCAAGTGCAGCTGCTTGGCCTCATTCTATAAAAAAAAACCCTCTGGATGGCAATGCTTTGCTCACTAGAAGGTAGCGGTTCTAACTCGCTGGCACAAATTTGTTTCTCTGGAATGACATGGGACGAGTTTAAGGAATTGGTTTTGCAACAATTCGAAGGCAATGGAACTCTAGCAGCTACTGTTTTTAACTTTCTCAATGGTAGTCTAAAAGACAGCGAGTGCCTTTCTCTGTATGGAAGTCGATTAATAACGAAACTTATGGCAAAATGGAAGTCAATGACTACTGAACAAATCGCTTTATTCATTGTTCTGGCGCATGCTGCCCAAGTCGATACTAAACTGCAACGTACGGTTTTTACTACCAACATTAAAACACGTAACGAATTGCAAAATGAGCTGCGGGTATTTGCAATTGGTAAAACAGAGAGCGTCCTGTTGAAGAAAATTCTGCAAGCAAAAGACAGCGTATGCATGCACCCAATCAATAATATTGTAGTTTGAAAGGATATTGGAAACAATGCAGTAACAAGCACTTTACAAATTATGTCAAATGTCATTATCAGCGGATATTCGCTCGAAGTTATTTTTCATGTAGTTCTTAATAGCTACATTGATTATAATATTATTATTGGCCGTGAAATTTGAACTCAGAATTTTGGAGTGAAGATAACAATTAATATGTTCGTTCGAACTATATAAGATGAAAACTGTGTACACCCTTTCTGCTTTGAATAATCGTTCCAGTCTTGCCAGTATTGTTACCGAGTTGTGTGGTGAAGATAAGTCAAGTTTATTAGAATTTTAGATGAACTTTCAAACGCATTTATAGACGGGCTTCCGAAAAGCCGAGTCACAACTGGCGAAATACGCTTGATTGATCCTAATAAGACTCCTACCGTATCTGAAAGATTTCCTTTACCGCTAATTAGTTATCAAATCTATAGATTACGAGGCGCAAAATACTTTTCGTGTCTGGATATGGCAAGTGGTTTCCACCAAATTCCTATTCACCCAAATTCGATTGAGCGAACCGCGTTTCTTACACCAGAGGGCCAATTAGAGTATTTAACCATGCCTTTCGGGTTAAAGAACGAGCCCTCTGTCTTTTAACTCGCGGTAATGAAAGCATTAGGTGAGTTTGCCCATTCATATGGATGATATAATGATTACTTCACAAACAAAAGAAGAGGCACTTTCGAGGTTGCAGACGGTACTGCAAACTTTATTTGAGGCGGGTTTTTCATTTAATGTTGCAAAATGTGTTCGTTCTTAAAATCAAGTGTTGAGTATCTTGGGGTTCGTCCGCACCCAAGAAAAATACAGGCATTGCGTAATTTACCTCCTCCACAGTCGGTTACCCAACTATAGCAATTCATAGGTCTAGCGTCATACAATTTGTTCCTAAGTTCTCTGAAAAAATGAATGAAATGAATTGTATGACCTCACCTGCAAAAATAAAATATTCCAGTGGAAATCCGAGCATGAACAAATACGTCAAACAGTTATAACAGCATGAGCCTGTACTTGTTATATTTGACCCCCAGTATCCTATCGAACTGCACACGGATGCCAGTATTGATGGATATGGAGCTATACTCCTTCATAAAATTGAAAACAAGCCTTGTGTTATCGAGTGTTTTAGCAAGCAAACATCCTCCACTGAATCTTGATACCATTCTTACGAACTTGAAACTTTAGCTGTTTTTAACTCAATGAAACATATTCGACACTATTTGCATGGCCAACATTTTACTGTATTTACCGATTGCACTTCGCTGAAAGCCACGAGAAATAAAATTGACCTGTAAAGAAGCTACTGGCCGGGTTACGACTCATTCTTACCAGGTCCAGCGAGTTACAAGACATTTATAAATTCGCTGGGAAAGGTGGTTTCAGGGGGAGGGGGAGTGGGTATTTTGACCAAACTATGCCTAGCTCTACTTCTGCACACCTACACTATCGAGCCGTGGCCTCGCACCAACTACATTATCGGGCCGGGGGCTCGAATCCAACTCCACTTGTTCACACATGAACACGTGACACCGAGTCTAAATTTGACCCTCGGTAAAATTAAATCTCACACCATCGTGTACGACTGCAGCCAGCAGCATAATAATAGATAGCGCACTTGTGGTCGCTTGAGATTGTAAATGTCATATTAGAAACATAAGTAGCAAGGGTATAAAATACCCTATTAACACACAATAGTTTATGACCGCTGCTGCCGCATGCATTCACAGCATGCCTAAATCAAGACACTCTGTTAGTATATAAGACAGGATTTGTAAGAATAAAATCAGTATCTTACAAGTACTCACATTGAACATATCCGTTCATTTGGTCCTTCGAGCAGTGCCGGCATTTCGGCACGCTTGTTTATAAGGACCTTCGAGCAGTGCCGGCATTTCGGTACGCCGAGCCATAAAAAAAAAAGTATCGAGCGGTGCAGCCAAGAGCACTACGCCGAACAAAAATATCGAGCGGTGCAGCCAAGAGCAGCACGCCAAATCATAAAAATTCGAGCGGTTTAGCCAAGAGCAGCACGCCAAACCAAATAACTATCGGGCGGTGCAGACAAGAGCAGCGCGCCGAACAGAAGACCAGACAGCAAAGGAGAGCGAGATCCAATGCTAGAAGGTGACCAAGGCCCATCCAGAGGGCAAACTCTTCAAGAAGTACTCCCACGACCCACACCAGCGGCGCTTCAAGACGGGACATCTAAAAATCAAGAAGGAGCCCCAGCATCTGGACGAGGAGAAATTAGTAGCGCTTACTAACAAGCGATACAGAAAATCATCGCAGAAGAGGCACAAGCAGGACCGAAGCCCTTGTCAATAGAAGAATATTGGGCAGGACAACCAGCGGCCAGGGCAGGAGCAGGAGCACGAAAGGCAGAAGAGGAGAAACTTCTGGCAATCCCGTCCGCCAAAGCCCCGAAAAGGAGAGGAGGCCAAGAAGATAAACTGCTACAGGAAAGAAGAGCCTTATATAATGTTACTTAGGCAAGAACCGACAAACCAATTTATCACAGAAATAAATTGCTTACGTAAGAAAAAAGAAATTGAAACAAAGAGTAAAATACTAGGACTAAACCCATTTTTAGATCAAAATGGGATATTAAGAGTCGGGGGTAGACTTCAAAATTCAAATGCAATTTTCGATATCAAACATCCAATAATTTTGGACAAAGGTCACATAGCTTTTCTAATAATAAGAAAAGCACATAAAGTAACATTGCATGGTGGAATTAAATTAATGAGAAATTATATCCATAGAAAATACTGGATAACCGGATGAAGAAACTCCTTAAAGAAATATTTGAAAGAATGTGTCAAATGTGCAAGATACCGACAACACACAGTAGAACAAATAATGGGAAATCTCCCAAAATATAGGACAACAGAATCTTTCCCGTTCTTAAATACAGGAGTAGACTATGCAGGACCATATTACATTAGGTGCTCAAAATCTCGGGGACATAAAACATATAAGGGGTACATAGCAGTATTCGTATGTAAGTTATCACCCAGGCCGCAAGGCAATTCTTATTGCAATCATAAACAACATTTCAGTATAAGTCGCTATCCCAATTACTTAGCCCTTTCAGACTTATTAGACCCGTTTCAATCACTACTGCCACTTAACGCGCAGCTGCGGCTCTGCTAACATAAATATCCAGATTCCCGGCTCTAACATAAACATAACAGCGCAACCACTTAACATAAAGATCCATTCTCATGCGCAATTCATAACATAAACTAAATATTCATATCCTTATGCGCAATTCATAACGTAAACTCAAGACCCAGTCTCTAGAGCGCAATTTCTAACGTAAACATGACTCTAAGCGTATAGCTTACGCAACACAGATGATTCGCAGCATAAGATCACCGCGAGCTTTTGAGCTTTAAGAGAATAAGCTTTATCATAACCATAGCTGACATGCAGCATAAGTTCACAATTGTACTTAAGTTCTAATCTTGATTCAATAAAATCGGCCTTCAGCCTTCAGCCTCCCATTAAAAAAATATTTTTTTCCAATTAATAGCCACTAATTAATAATAATAATAATAATAAAAGAAACATTAAAAATTTTCGACGAACGGAAATACCCTGTTTCTGAAAACTTGAAAAGTAGTGAAAATTCCCTGAGCTGGAAATATTGATTGTTCACAAGACTTAAAAGCGAAACCAAATTTTCCCATTCAAGTTAAATGAAAACATTCCAAAAAATTAATCGATCAAAGAAGTGAAACAAATATTTTCGCTAACAAAAATTTTTCACCAATCAAAATAGGTGTATCAAAAACTTTTAACCGAATAAAAAATATCACGTCAACCTGAGACCCCCATAAAAGAAGACCCTCAAACCCAGAAGGAAAGAAGGGAGGAAGGAAGACTTGCACTGATATATAATCACCCATAAAGAAAGACCTTTTACGTGAGCCATCATCATTTACTTTAAAAAGAAAATTTTTTTTAACTTAAGTAATGAGAATTAAAATTTGTGTAAACATTTGTTAGAATAATAATCATTATAAACTGGATAATCAAAAAGAAAGTTTAATTGAAGATTTTCAAAATTAAAAATGGCTAATAATAATAACTTGACAGCTGATCTGGTGGCTCAGTTGATTGCAACTCAGAACCAGAGCGCTTCAAGAGCAAATTGCAGAATTGAAGTTACAAATCACTCTCTCATCTAATAATAAACAAGAATATAAGATTACTGAAATAAATGACCTAATTCGTTGCGATGAATCTTTTGATGTTGTCAAGTCCATACCAGAATTCTCAGGCAGCTATAATGCATATGTTAGTTGGCGCGAAGCCGCTTGCTGTGCCATGCGAATGTATAAAGAAGGAAGTAGAAAGTACGTCGGTTCTTTAACAATATTAAGAAATAAAGTAACATGTAAAGCTAATGACACCTTGACTAATCACGGTACCGTTCTTATTTTTGAAGCTATACTTGCAAGATTGGATTTCGCCTACAGTGATAGACGACCAATCTATATAATGGAACAGGAGTTAAGTATTTTACGACAGGGTAGTTTATCCGTTCTCGAATACTACAATTTAGTTAATAAAAAACTAACCCTCTTGATAAACAAAACTATTATGACGTATGGTGACAAAGCCAACATCATTACAGAAATGAATAAGAAAAACAGAGACAACGCTTGAAGAATTTTCATCACAGTTCTTAAAGGTTCTTTATCAGAATTTTTATTCTCCCTTAAACCTGAAAATTTGGCTAAGGGTTTGGCAAAAGCTCAGGAACTGGAAGCGAATTACCAAAGGGCTAACTTTGCTTACCACCATTTCGCAAATACCCATCAACGTAACAATCCAAACCCAGGGCATAACAATCAGCACAAGAAAGCTGAATCCCCAAAACAAACTAATAAAAGGTATGACAATCATTTAAGGTTCAATCAGGTTCCACAAAATCATATTTTTACGCAAAGCAACAAGACTCCTCAACTTCCACCGGAGCCCATGGGTGTAGACAAATCCATACAACAACAGAATACACGTTATCCGTATCCCCAAAATCGAAATTCGGCTCAACCAAACAAACGGGAATACGCTCCCCCTTCGGTTCAGCAACCTAACAAACTCATGCGTATCAATAACCTTGAGGAAGACCATTTTATAGAAAAAGAGGCGGAGAACTCCCCTTCATTTTCAGAATAGACAAAAAAATAAATAAAATTTTAAAAATATTAAAGGACACCGGTGCTACCGCTTGTTATATAAAAGAGGGTATATACGATAACGCAGAAGAATTAGTTATAAAAAAAGAATTAAAACTGTAAATGGCTACAGTATCATAACTCATTTTCATAACATAAACATATTTGGCAAACGCCACAGATTTTATGAAATTAACAATCTAGGCGCAGATCTATTAGTCGGCTTGTCAAAGGGAACTCTGCTTTATAATAACAAAAAGGAAAATATTAATTTTACAAAACATGTCCAAGAAACGGTTGGCCATTTAAAAAGTTCAGACGAAGCCTGTAACGTTGCTTCGTATTTGAGCTACCAAAACGGGAAATGTAAATCATTTTCTTTATTTAATGTATCCGATACAGAATCGTTGCCTTTAAGTGACGCTGATAGCCCACGTATCGAAAAAACTAAAGTTGACGATATTCTTAATAAAGAAAAGCTAAAGAATTAAAACTCAAAAAAAGCAGACGTTGAAAGATGTCGGTATCCTCTACAACAAGTTCTTCTTTGTGCAAAATAAATCACTCCATTAATGAAAATGATAATTTGAATAACGTTGAGCAACAAGTCGTTCGACAAATTGAAACGAAGCATTCTCAGAATCAAACATGTCTCCCTTTTAGAAAAGATATTAGAGGAGAGATAAAAACATTAAACGAGACTGCAATTTACAGTAAACAATATCCTTATCCTCATTTAGCTAACAGTTTTGTTAGTCAGGAAATAAACAAGATATTAAATGAAAATATAATAAGGCCCAGCAGAAGTCCTTATAATGCCCCGGTATGGGTAGTAGGTAAAAAGGATTTAATGAAGATGGAACGCCTAAGAATCGATTGAAATAGATTTTAAAAAACTGATAGGTATCCAATGCCTGATCCTTCAGTCATTCTATCCAAACTAGGCAAAGTCAAAATGATTTCGACAATTGACTTAGAATCTGGATTTCATCAAATTCTAATGAAAGAAGAAGACATCGAAAAAACAGCTCTTTCCATTAACAATGGAAAATATGAATTTCTTCGTTTCCTATTTGGGCTTGCGAACGCGCCAAGCATCTTTCAGACAACAATAGACAATATATTACGTGAAAAAATCGGAAAAACTTGTCACATTTATATGAACGACGTAATAGTTTTTTCAAATACTCCGAACAACATTTTGATGATTTACAAGAAATCATTGAAATTCTATTCAAAGCAAACATGAAAATATCCTTGGAAAAATCAAAATTCTTTAGAAAAAGAAATAGAATTTTTAGGACACATAGTATCATACAATATCATTAAAACTGATCCGGAAAAAATAGAATCAATCATGAAATACCCTCCTCCTAATAATTTAAGGGAACTACGAGGTTTTCTTGGCTTAACAGGCTACTTCAGGAAGTTTGTAAAAAACTACGCGACTATAGCAAAACCACTTACCAAATTGTTACAGGGACATAACGGTATGGTTTCAAAACATATGTCTAAAAAAGCAGAAATATCTCTGGACGAAGAAGCAATCTCTGTGTTTGAAAACTTAAAATCACACTTGATTGCAAAAATCAAACTAACTCAGCCAGATTATACAAAAAAGTTCGTCCTCACCACAGACGCTTCCGACATCGCCGTAGGCGCCGTCCTTTCACAGGAAAACAGACCAATCACCTTTGTTTCAAAACCCTTAAATAAAACAGGAAGAAATTACGCCACAAATGAAAAGGAACTATACGCCATTGTATGGGCATTAAAAAACCTTAGGAACTACTTGTATGGTGTTACAAACTTAGAAATCTAAACAGACCATCATCCACTTTCTTTTGCAGTTTCTGCACGAAACCCTAATTCAAAAATGAAAAGATGGCATGCTTTCATAGAAGAATTTTCCCCTAAGATATTTTATAAACCAGGTTCTACCAATGTTAATCATATTTCCAATGAAAGTAATCTCGTGTCTGAAGAAGAACCGTCGTCCGATAAGGAAACTATAACTATAATTATAACAAACTAGAAACAACATAACAATTCACGAAAAATATGAAGTTTTCAACAAAACAAGACATATTATAGAATACGACACAGTACACAATTTAATAATCATACTTAAAGAATTTCTTCAACCAAACCTGACTACAGGAATTCATTGCAGACTCGAAGATTTATACGAAATCCAAAACTCATTAAAAAACACTTTTAACAACAAATTTGTATTTACTAAAAAGTTCGTCCTAGACATAGAAAACAAAAATGACCAAGAAATTATAATAGAAAATCTTAAGCAGATTCTCCAATACTATTACTGGCCAACACTATATAAAACCCTTAAGCAACACATACGCTACTGCGAAATTTTGCAATAAAAATATATACAACAGAAACTAAGCAAATTCCTGTTTCTAAAGCCCATATTCCGGAGAGAGAAGGTGAACATTGACATTTTTTATGCTCAAAAATTAACATTCTTGACATGCCTAGACGCATATTCTAAATTTTTTAGTGATTAAGGAAATCAATGACAAATCAGATATGGCAAACAAAGTGTTGGAAATTATCCAAACTTTTCCTTTCGCTAAATTTTTAATGATGAACAACGAACCTACGTTTTCATCGACACAATTTAAATCGTCAATGTCTCGTTCAGGTATAGCGATTTATTATGCAGACCCCAGACACAGTTTAAGCAACGGTCAGGTAGAAAGAGTTTATTCAACAATAATCGAAATTTCTCGTTGTATTCAAGAAGAATACAATATAATGGATCATTCCGAAGTCGGATACCGAGCAGTTAAAGAGTATAACAACACAATTCAATCGACAACTCAACAAAAACCATGTGACATATTATTTAATAAAATAGAACATCAAAACTTGTCAGAAAAATTAAAATCAGCCCAAGCCAAAACAAAACGAGGTCACCAAAAAATTACCAAGTAGGTGAAATAATTTATGAGAAAAAACATGGCGAACGAAACAAACTACAACCTAGATAATAATAATTAGAAAATAAAGTTAAAATAAACAATAGGGATCGTATTATTCACAAAGACTATATCAAATTCTAACCTATTTTATATTTTTTTAATGTATTTTAAGAATGCTTATTTTATTTATCTTATCTGTTTTACTGCCGTTTTGCAGCGCAGACATTATTAATTATTCAAATGATGACTTTGTCCTACATGAGAAGGAAACAGATAATCTTTTTTTACTACTAATCTAATCTAATCTTGTTTACTAATCTAAGTTTTTATAACAATATCTTTGAAAAAGAATAAAATTTTTTTAAAAGCGAAAACAATACAATTGATTGGAAAGTAACCTTGGAATTAAATTTAATCAAAACACTCCTTTCTGAACTTACACCTCAAAAAATTGCCAAACGTAGTATCAATGAACTAGCTACCACGATGACATGATAACTATTCAAACTAAAATCAATGAACTTGTTCAAAACAATAATAAGCAAAATCAAATAAATTCTGCAATTTTCAATGAAGTCACTAAAATCACAAATCTTTTAAAAGATATTAAATTTAATCAGGAATCACTTATGAAAAAATATCGACATAAGTTGTTATCACTTGACCTAAAAAATCTGCTGGATACTATCACATTTTCCAAAGCCAGAATATTGAATCCAAAAATTTTAGGTAAACAAGACATGAAAATAGTCAATATCACTCTAATCGATCTTTTAGACATTTCCTCTTTTTCGATCGTTTCATACCAAGGATTAATTATAGTTTTTATAAAATACCTTACAATTAATTACAATTGTAAGTTATACCACGCTAAAGCCATATCCCAAACAGATGGAAAATTTTTTGTTAACGACAAAATTGCTAAATGTAATAACATGTTTTACCTCATTGAAAACTTTAAAAGAGAAATTTATAATAGTTTTGCCCACAATAATTTTTAATAACAGTTTTGTAAATCTCCTTAATAAAAAATTTAGTTGTATAGATTATCCGAAAAAAATAAACCAATAGAATTTATAACAGACGGCGCTATTTTAGTATCAGGCACAAAACTGTATTAACGAAACCTGGCTTACAGGCATTTACCTTGTTACATTTAAAACCATAGTAACCATAAACAATGTTACCTACACCAATGTAAAAAAAATTCTTAATTATGTAAAACACGTTAAATTCACAAACTACTTAGTTAGTGAATATCAAGTTACTAATAATACTGAACTTCAATTCGAAAATACAAATATATATCTTTTTATATGTCGAAAGATATTATCGGATTTATTTGAGTTGATAAGTAAAACACATGCACGTCAGTGCGATCTGAAGTTCATATTGAGAATGATTTAAAAGTTGTTAAAAATATTCTAAGCCTATGGATAACATATATATAAACTTATGCTGTAATCGGTTAACAGCTACAAAGAGAGAGAGAGAGTGAGTAGCTCGCATATGCCTGTATTAGTGAGCATATATATTGCTCACGGAATGTGCTCAGACGGAGCGTGGGATCTGCAGCGTAAGCATAAACGGTCAGCTAGTGAGGCTAGTGAACCGCGCTGCGTAATACGAGACCGAGCCAATACATAAACTGGCTCTGGGCTTGTTTACGTTATTATTGTTATTGTATGCAACAAAGTGCTGCATACTTTATATTTGAATACAGGGTATTCTGTACGGGCATATACGCACTACACCTCCCTTTTTAGAGAAATTAACGTAACATTATGAATGTGTATTTATCAAATGAACTTAATCATTAAGGTTTTTTTTTGTTTTTAATAAAAATTAAAATTTTTTTTGAATATAACAAGAAATTTAAAAATGTTGGAATATAAAAATACAAAAGTATTAAAGGTATAAAAATTTTTGTTTCAAGATACGTTTTATTGTAATCAAATCGGTTGATCAGGCCGTCATATATTTTTATTTATTTTAATTTATTTTTTTGTGTTTTTTTTTTTTGGAATTCGAATTCATAAAGAAAGTTTGGATTATTAAGAATTAAAAATTTTTAATCTATTCTTATGAACTTTTTGTTTTTTATCTTTACTATCTTTAATAAAAATGTTGTCCTTATCTTCTATTTTCTCTACTATATATGGTCCTAAATATACTGGGTCTAATTTGTGCCCTGTTTCGTTTCTTATAAGTACTTTATCTGCTACTTTTAATTCAAAATTTTTTGTTCTTTCATCATATGATACTTTCCTATTGGCCTTGACTTTTTCTAACATAATTCTAGCTCTTTTGTATGCTATTTCTAATCTAAACTTTATTTCCTTAGAATAGTCATCTAAATTATAAATAGGATCTTTGTAATTAGTACTGTTCAAATCTATGAACTGTTTTGGTAGTCTGCCAAATACTAGTTCGTATGGACAATACTCATGCGTTGCTGATGGTGTCGTGTTGAAGCAATAAGTGAAATATTGAATCCAGACATCCCAATCAGATTTGTCTGCAGAGATGTATGAACGAATGTATTCATTAAAAGTTCGATGACTTCGTTCTATTGTCCCAACTGTCTGGTGGTGGTGTGCTGTTGAAGTTATGTTTTTGATACCAAGGTACTTACATAAATCTTCTATAACTGAATTTTTATATTCTGTACCCATGTCCGTAATGAACGTCTTCATTGGACCGTATTTCAGAATAAAATCTTCAAATATAGCTTTAGCTACGACTTTTGCACTTTTGTTTGGAATAGGTATGGCAACTAGATATTTTGTTAAGTCACATATCAGTGTAACTGCATATTCGTTGCCTTGCTCTGATTTTGGTAGTGGACCGACGTGTCTACTATTACTCTATCAAATGCATTGATTGGGGTTTCTGTAATTGTTAAAGGAGTTTTTGTATGTGTTGTCACTTTTGATCTTTGGCATTTCGCACAAGTTTTCACATACTTTGTAATAGACTTGGTCATTTGGGGCCGGTAATAGTATTTCTTAATTTTTAACAAGGTACGCGTAATCCCTGTATGGCCTCCCTCTATAGGATCATCATGATATTTCTACAGTATTGCTTTTATTTGACTTTCGATATTTTTATCTATTTGTGTCACTTTTGTAAGTAGCGCTACTTTTAATGTATTTAAATATTTACTGCCCATATTTTTAAATTCATTTAATGATACAAATTCGAAAATTTGTTCATTTGGTGACAACTGTAAGTTAGCAATTTTATGTATTCCGGCTTCTGAATTAAGCCTTTGAAAAAATTGACCTAAATCGAATTTTTCATTGGAATACAAATCATTAACTGAAAATTGTGAAATGATTCGTTCTCCTCTTTTAAGTAAACAATTTATTTTACCTAATTTTAGTTTCACAAATTTACTTACGTCGTTATTACTAACGACTTCATAGACATTGGGCTCTTTTAGATCTTTTTGCTCTTTTTGCAATTTTATTTTCTCATCTGCGCAGATGTTTTCCTGTCTTTTTGATGATCTTGTTTGAACCATTAATATTTTCCTATTCATGTCAATTAGTGTCTCTATGCTTATGCGGGATAATGCATCCGCTACATGGTTATCTTTCCCCTTGAGGTATTCTACCGTGAATTGGTATTCTTCTAAGTCTAGTCTCATTCTGGTTAATTTTGATGTCGGATTTTTCATCGAAAACAAATATGTTAGGGGTCTATGGTCTGTTTTAACTAAGAAATGCCTTCCATAAACATATGGTCTGAAGTGTTTTATTGCCCAATGTATAGCAGCTAATTCCTGCTCTGTAGTTGATTTATTGCTTTCTCCCTGTGTGAAAGCTCGGGATGCGTATGCAATTGGTTATTGTACACCGTTGTACTCTTGGGATAGTACAGCACCACATGCATGTTTACTTGCATCTGTGGTTATGCAAAATTCTTTGCTGAAGTCAGGGTATTGCAATAATGTTGGTTTCATTAATGCCTTTTTTTAAATATTTAAATGCATCTTCGCATTCTTTTTCCATTCGAATTGGACATTCTTTCTGCACAATCTAGTCAAATGACGTGAGTGTTGTGCGAAGTTGTGTATATATCTTCTGTAGTAATTACAGAACGCGACGAAACGTCGTGCACTTTCCGCATCAGTAGGGGTTGGATAGTGTTTTATAACATCGTACTTTTTGTCATCTGGAAGGATGCCATGGTCTGTGCACTTATTCCCAAGGAATGTTACCTCGTGCATGAAAAACGAACATTTCTCTGGGTTTAATTTTAAATTATGTTTTCGACAGAGATCAAATATGCTTGTCAAGTTCTTGAACATGTGCTGCTCTGAGCAGCCGATAACTACTAGGTCATCCATATAGAGAAATGCTTCGGATGGCTCTAGGCCTGAAAATGCGAGTGTCATCATTCGCATAAAAGAATTTGGTGCTACCTTAAGACCATATGGTAACCGCGTGAAGCGATAAGAGCCAGTGCTCGTTGAAAATGATGTTATATTTCTAGATTTTTCATCTAGTTCAATTTGGTGAAAACCTGACATAAGATCGGGACATAAAAAATATTTAGCTCGTCCTAATTGGTCAAGTATTTCCTCAATTCTTGGCAGTGGATATTTATCTGCTAAAAGTTTTTTGTTAATTTGGCGATAATCAACTACTAAACGCCATTTTTTCTCCTTTGAATTTGGGAGAGATTTCTTGGGTACCAAGAGAAGTGGGCTATTGTATTCTGAGATAGATGGTTCTACTATACCATCTTTCATTAGTTTTTCGACCTGCCTATTAATTTCTGGCTTTTCTGTTTCTGCATTTCTGTAGTTTTTAATATATACGGGTGTTTTGTCTGCTAATCTTAATTTCTGTTTATAAAAATTGTTACTTGAAACTGCTTCTGTTTCTAGATCAAATATGTCACTGTATTTGGTACATAAGTCAGTAAGCTTGTTTTTAAATTGTTCAGGGAAATTTAATTTATTTATGACTTCATGTGTTCTATTGCCGGTATTTATGTTATTTATTTTGATGTCATATTGTTGTAATGACTCAAATTTTACTTCGGGGTTTTGAATTTGTATATGTTTACTATTTGTATTTAAAATACGGACTATTGCGCTATTACTTTTTACGATACTGTTTGCTATTATTACCCCAGGGTGTATTTCTTGGTTTGGTATAAGAACTGTATCTTCATTTGTCAGAAGCGTAATTTTTCTTATAACTTCGATTTAGCTGGTAACAATATTGAGTTATCAATATCATTATGTAATAGCGGTACATGTATTTGATAATTAAGTGATTCTGGTTTCATGATGAGTTCATCATGTTGGTAATCTATTATGCAATTGAATTTTCTGATGAAGTCTAGTCCAAGAATTCCATCGCAAGGTATGGGAAATTCATTGTGGACTATTTGGAAATTGAGACTGATTACGAAGTAATCGAAAAGTAGATCAATTGTGGATTGTCCAATTGACTCTATTGTTCCCTGTCCAATTCCTGTTATACTTGTTTTATAGTTTTGATTTACATTTGAATCTGTTTTATTGTTCTTTAAAATTGAGACATTTGCTCCTGTATCTACTAACAGAGTCAATGGTATATTATTTTTCCTATTGTATATTTTGATGAGACTACTGAAACTTAGATTTATATGATAAATTTTTATTACTCGTTGCTCAAGGGGGTTTGTTGGTTTTCCGAGTTGCCTTGTGTAACTCGGATCTGGTTTTGCTGTCTTCCTCTGTTTGAGCCGCCTCTATATGAGCCGCCTCGAGGATTGCCTCTGTTATCATTGTTTCTATTACCATTATTATTATTTCTGTAGCCGCCTCTGTTGTATGGTCGGCCTCTATAATTAACTCTTGCGCGGTTTCCACCACGAGGATAGTAATTTTGGTAATAAAGGATAGTATTGGTTTGTCCGGTTGCTTCTGTGCAACTATTGACAAATTTGGAAATTGCATCATTCATGTTATTGAATGTGCTCGCCTGCATGATAAGTTTTAGCTTATCAATTGAACAATTTTGGGTCATAGCTTTTACAGCTGTTGTAGTGCTGTATTTGTTTGCTAGTGATTGGCTTAGACCTTCACTGATATAGGCGCCTTCAAGGGCCTTTACCAGTTTTTCCACCTCTTGGGTGTATTGGTTAGCCGTTTTATTTTTCTGTTGCAGATTAAAAAGCTTAGCAGATAAAACTTCTACCGATTCTCCTTTTACTGCATTTGATAGTTGCGTAATGATTGCAGCAATTGTCTGCTCAGTACTTATTAAATTTCTCGCATGGCCTTTTAGCTTAGTTTTTATAAGGCTTATGGCTGTTGGCTCATGTGTGCCTTTTAATGTTTCTAATAGATTCAAAGAGTCTAGAAAACTTTGTGGATTTTCCGGCTTACCGTCAAACTCAGAGATGTGGCTAGCTTGATAAATTCTACAACTGTTTGTGCCATGTTTACTAATTTTGTGTCTTCTACTTGGTCGTTTGTCAGGAGTGACTTATCAAATGTTACCGGCGTGTTTAATGCCGATGGTAAATAAAGCTGGAGATTGTACTTTTCGTTCAAGCTTACCAGGTTATCCCTTAGACGTTGTAAAATGTCTGAAGTTTGGACTCTGTGTAAGCTTGTGAGTTTATGCTGCCACTCCTCAATTAAACTACTGATTTCATTGTACTCATATACAAGAATCTCAGTGTGTTTAATTATGGTCGGTTGCAAAAATTAACAAAAGAGATCTATCATGCAGCTTTATTTCTTCAGCTATCTGGTGCCATTCCATGTGGCACTTCTTTATTTAAATCTTATTTATGCAATCGGACCATTACTATTGTTGCTGGTCCCAAATTGGGTGTTCTTCAGTAATTATTTTGACTGAGACATATGGCAACGTATTAAGTACTAATCCCTTTTCTATTTTCTGGCAATGTCTTAACGGACTTGTGTTAGTGTCGTAAGTTCTATATATTCTTGTTCGAATTCATAGACTGTAATGAATAATCGCAGAACGTTTAGTGCGCGAATACGAAAATCTGGCTCATCTCTATATGTGAGCCTAATAATGGATTCTATATCTGTCATTATTAAAGAAAATTTTTGAATTTTAAATTTTTTCTAAATCATTTGCCCTACTCAAGCAACGTTTTTTGATTTTTTTGTTATGCATCAAATGACAGATGCCACGGCTATGATAAGCAATAGAATTGCAATGTCTTCCAAATTTTCTTTATGATCGATTACTTTAACATTATTGATCACATTTGCGGCTGATTTTTCAACCTTGGACTCGTTTGAGCCCATTTTAGTGAAAATGTCTTGGATCTTTGTATTCTAACTGAACGAATTATTACTTTGAAATATCTTTTTAATTTCTTCTTAGTAATGCTTTTTGTACTTATGTACAATTAGATATATATATATATATTTTTTTTTTAAACGGAATTATGTGATATAAATCTATTTTAATTTGAAAAATTTGGGTTAATTAGGGCATACGGTTGGCTGACAATTTTTATTTATACAATTAATAGTCCAACCGTATGTGTTAGTAAAAGCCTAACAGATTTTAGTATTTTTCAAGTAGCGCTTTCGCGCATCGACTTGAATTAGAGCTTATGTTTAAGGGCAATTTAGGCATTGGCATCATTGCAGCCCTTATTGCGTTGCTTCGCACCAGTACGAAGTTGTTTCTCGATGAGCTTAAGGTTCTCCATGTGCTTATCTTTTTCCCGGGGCGTTATCGATGTTTTGATGAGGTCCTTTATAAATCTTCTCTGTTGTAGTAGTTTGATTCTTTGTCCGCTTCTTTTTGTCTTTTTCTTCTGTTTCTTCTCTTGTCGCGCCCTGTACTCAGCTATTGTGAGTGGGCGCGGTCCATCGCTTGGATACACCTCCAAGGCCTCTTTCAGGCTGGGTGCATCCCTTTGCTCAACAGGAGCAGCCTCTTCCAGTCCAACGTTGCTCATTTATTGTTACTTTTAGTTGTCATTCCAGCGTTGGTGCAAGGGGCGGACTGCCTCTCACACTTTCATAAACTTTGTAGATCAACGTTGCTCATATATTTTTGCTTTTAGTTTTCACTTCCAACGTTGGTACAAGGAGCGGACTGCCTCTCACACTTTTATAAACTGCTGCAGCTGCTCATTATATTTGTAATCCGAAGATTGCAGTGTACTGTACGGGGCCTTTGTTAATTATTGGCATTTATTCTTGAGTTACAGAATATATATCAGAAATTTGTTTTATTGTCAGAAATTGTTGTGTTTATTTATATTTGTTTAATACTTTTTTCACTTCGGACCAAGTCACGGTCGCCATGAAATATCATTTTATATGTCGAAAGATATTATCGGATTTATTTGAGTTGATAAGTAAAACACATGCACGTCAGTGCGATCTGAAGTTCATATTGAGAATGATTTAATTGTCTTTGAAAATATTCTAAGCCTATGGATAACATATATATAAACTTATGCTGTTATCGGTTAACAGCTACAAAGAGAGAGAGAGTGAGTAGCTCGCAAATGCCTGTATTAGTGAGCATATATACTGCTCACGAAGTGCGCTCAGAAGGAGCGTGGGATCTGCAGCCTAAGCATAAACGGTCAGCTAGTGAGGCTAGTGAACCGCGCTGCGTAATACGAGACCGAGCCAATACATAAACTGGCTCTGGGCTTGTTTACGTTATTATTGTTATTGTATGCAACAAAGTGCTGCATACTTTATATTTGAATACAGGGTATTCTGTACGGGCATATACGCACT